>RXPK01000223.1:1082075-1682075 GCA_004143645.1 Protaetia brevitarsis | reverse complement strand
TTCAATATGAGATTTTAGCAGCGTGTAAAGCAACAGCGATGTTAAATTTATGCTTGAAAATTTCGGGTAGAAGTTGGTATTAGCACTCACTTCACTTATATCAAAAACAGATTTTGACAACAATTTAAGAACCAAACCCTGCAAAGTCTCTGTAAACAATAAAAGACAAACTTTTAAATATCAATTAGCTTTTTACACTAAAGAGAAAAAAGAAAGATACGTTCCAAAACTGAATGTCAAACGGTATAATGAAAGAAGAATTGAATTATTAGAATTACAAATAAAACATGAAAAGGAAAAACAAAATGAATGAATTAACGGGTTTAAAATTAGACAATGAAATAAAAAGATTACAGATACAGAAAATTCAATGTGGAATTGACCCTCGAGTGGATGTGTTAGTTTCGTTAGATACAGCCAAATATATCTTTATATTTATCTTTAATGTAATATTGAAAGAAAAAAGATTTTTCTTATATTAAACGTTCAATATTTTGTTTGTTCCTTATAGAATATTATATTATTTAAGATAAAAATTATACAAAATTCTATGAGAATTTTTTAATACTGCGTTGTACAAAAGTGTAATTACGATGATACACATAAACACTTATGGTTAGTCAATGAATTTGACATTAATCCCATTCAGAGCCAGCTACAAACATTAAAAACATTTAATATGTTTGTGTGCGTCTTAATATGTTATTGATTTTAAAATAGTTTTAAATTTCGTATCCTTTTACTTTACTCAATCTAACTCATGCGACGTGATATTTGTATTACTTTAAGAATTTACAGATCTGTTTCATGTATATTTTTTAGTGACGTATCTGTAAATACCTCCATTTTATAATTTCATATTTCAATACATTTTCTTATATAATTACATCCTATAACTACTCCTCATGTTCTTAAGATTCCTTAAATATATTATCTTAAGCTATTTTTGACCCATCCCTCGCTTTTCCAAAAACATTTTCAAACTTCACATTTTTTAACACTTTAAGTAATTTATATCATTCTACATCACATTTGCATTTCATTTTTTTTAGTTTTTCTGAAGATGGCCACAGGCCGAAACATGTAAAGGTTATACTCAATAAAATAACATTGGGAAGGACTATATTTATCATTCATTTTTATATGCATTTATTCAATTCAATAGACACCAATAATATTTAAAGATAGGGATAGTTAGTCTGATTAGCAGAAAGTCTCTCATCCTATCTCAAAATCTATTAAAGATAAGTAAAGGGAATATAAAGTGATAGGGGATGAAATTTCTTTCCTAATTTCGAATTAAAATACAGGATGTTTTATTTAAAAAAAAATAGTTTTCTGCATTTGAAAATATGTCACTTTGTTTCTCAGTTTTGAACACTCTGTATGTTAGAATTTAAAGTGTGCGTACCGTTTCTTAGAGTTATATCTACATTCATAACATAGCAAATCTGGAGTCTCTAATTGCAGTGTTAACCAAGATATTAATTTCTGAATGATGCAATGATTTTTACTAAAAAAAAAAGAAAAACTTAAATAACTCAAAAACGGCAACATGTAGCTATTAGAATAGCTAATGAAGACTGACGTATTTATGGTCGTAGAATCCAAAAATGAATAAAAAATTATATCATTCTATTTAAAATAACAAAGTTGACGTCAGTGTTGGGCAAGATAGGAGAAGTGAATAAATTTCTACAGCGACTAGATACACTCGCGTTTATTCGCGCCTTGAGTGGGGGGGGGGGGAGAGGCAGTGTTAACTAGTGACTTATTGAGAGCCGACAAAACACGAGTATGTATAATCCCTGTAGAAATTTATTCACTTCCCCTAGATTGCCCAACACTGGTTAACGTCAATTTTCGATTAATCGGAAGTGATATTTTGGTTAAAGTATTTCACATTTATACTCTTTTTTTTTAAGGGGTGGTAACGCCTAAGCTATATTATTAGCTTGTCAGGCTCCCACAGAGCCAAATCTCCCTCCTAATCAACATTACGACCCCGGAAAAAAACCGATTATCGTAATTGACCAGAACGAGATTTGAACCCCGGACTCCGCACTGATAGCCAAGCGTGCAAGCCACTCGACTACCAGCCAGGCAATATATCTTCCATAAGCTAATGGTGTCAAAATCTCAAATATAAGTAGATAATAGAACATCATAAACTTTTAATGAACCACTAATTTTGCTCTTTTTCGGCACTGTACTAGAACTGTCTAGACTTGTGTTAAACGTTAATGTAACGTATATGAAACTTAGTACTGCCCTGACCCGCAGATGAAAGTCGACCACTCTACTCATGAGTCATAATTTATCTTTTCTTACACTTTTAACAATCGGAAAAGATTTTTAGGGAAGCCGGTATATGCAGCACAGCCTAAATCATTTCTTGAGCCAATAAAAAATATATTTTGTTTTTCGTTTCTGACTACCTACTTTCCTTATTTCGGTTTGGTTCTATAATTGGTTTATAGTCGCTTTAGCACACATGATTTTTTTCGTAAATTCAATGGCTTTTTAAAATATTTAAACATGATAAATAATAAACCAGATACTTATATAAAAAAATACCTAGGCATTATTTCTACTAATATTTTTTATAGCAATTTAGGTTCATAAACACTAATACAGCGTAGAATTATCCGTTACAATACACTGTGATTGATGCATAACTGATAAGATCACTATTTCTTCTTAGTGTAAATATTTTAGCATAACCTTGCATTTCATTCTGAAACATATATTTTTTAATAATGCATCGAATAGTAATGAACGCAGAATAAATTACAAATGGTTTAATTTAAAATGCTAATTACAATTTCACAGTTCAGGAAGGAAAATTAGCATAAAAATAATCATTGTAGTGAGAGTTTTAAAGACGTAAAGTTTCGCTTTCATTTCCTTCGTGATCCACGTAATTTATTTATCGTAATTTCCATTTACAACAAACATGTTTATTTTATAATAATGCAACCACTAAATTTCTTTCGCAATAGATACATCAATTGGCATAAGTGTATTTATACAATTACACAATTTAGGGGATTGACAAACATCTTATTCAAGAATGAGCAGATATGGGCGGTATATTACCCAAGTTTATATTTAAATTTTAAATACGAAACCTAAAATATCAACTATATTTAAAATTCAATCGAAAGGATTATAAATCTGTTTCCAGCTGTGACATTTAGGTCAAGGCCTTCCTTATTACGCTAAATATTTTGCTTTACGTAACTTTTACTTTAAATGAAAGCACAGTTGACACGCATAGAATATTGCATATTATTAAACAACTTCTTTAAAATATTCATTTATTTCTTTTTACTTTATATATGTTCTGTATATTTACCTCTGCTGGTGGTGGAGGTGTAGTGGTTGTACTCTTCGATGCTGGACTTCTGCTTAGTGGGTTTCTCCTGTTTAATAACGGATTCGATCTAGGCGCTGGTTTTGGTGGAGGCGCTGGTTCTGCATCTTCATATTCGGCATATTCTTCTTCGCCAGCGGGTCTTGCCGAACAAATCGCTATCAGACACACCAGACCGAATAAAACACTGCAAAATTTATATCATTTAATTGACAAAAAATATTGCAAATGGTAAAATATATATTTTTATTATACACCGTAAGAATAATTATTGCGTGTATAAGTTTATAGCCGCTAGTACGGTTGACAAGGAAGGGTGCATCATTGCCAATCTTGCGATTCAAGCAGCAATATGCGATACCGGTTGTTGATTGGGTGACCATTCGGAACAGCACTTCTCAGTGGCTCGGTGTGTTCCGGCACCCTAAGCTATCAAGGACCTTCAAGGCCTGTAGTGCTGAGTTGTTATGATAAGTTTATAAGTAAATCTAAAATTATTTTGCGCATTTGAAGGTACAGACAACATACATAATGTTTTACGTCTATTTTTCCATATTTACCTGAAAACTGACAAAGATAGAGGTTGCAGTAACTTCGAGTGGAATTGGGGCGACATTGTATACGAGATTCTGTCATCATAACACTCTTCGTACAAATAACTTTTCATTCGCTTTTGATTTTCGTCAGTTTTCGATAATTATTGGGTGTACAAATACAGCATTAATTAGAAATATTCTCAAAAAGAGAATGACAAAACGTATGCAGTCAGGTCTTAAATGATTGAAGTGTGTCCTTCTTATGAAATATGACTTTTGACCGCTAGCATCCCTTTTAATATCAAACGGATTCATATGATTACAACAAAAACCGGAATTTTTAGTAAATAGCTCGCAGATTAAGACATCAAATTGATATGAAATGAGCCAGACGGTAAATAGAAAGCATCTAGCGAGCCAAAAAACCGGCTACTTATCATCTGCTAGGTTAAAGGTTGATATGTACAGTCGTGGACATTCGTAATGATCGCCTGTGCAGCATTCAGCTCCGCGCTATTCACAGTCTATTCTATTTCGCGAGATACGCAAATGTGTAAGGTGCAAACCAATGAATAGAATGTTTTTCTACTTATGCGGTGAAACACAATAGAATATACTGTGAATAGCGCTGTGTTCACTGCTGCACTCATTCGGCAAGTCCACGACTGTAACAGGTGTCACACCAAAGATTGGTTCTTTGATTGCAACTCTATTTTTCATTAAAAAAAATTATCTATAAAAATTTTATACAAATCAATGCTGAATAACCTAAAATGTGTCCGACTATACAGATATTCTAAAAATAGAAAAACATATATAAAACACCCCGATATGTTATTCAATTTTTAAATTTTACGCAGAATTTCATTTTCATTTTCAATTTCAATTCATTTCGTTTTGTATATTATCTATATCTCTATCTTGTTTATATATCTCACGTAATAACCTTTTCTTTCGGTTCTACATAAATAAGCCCTTGCGAGGATTCCTCTTGTCAAAGAAGGAGAAGAGGACACAGTCTCAAAACGAGGACAATCCTCGCGAAATGAGGACGGGTGGCTACCCTAATACATACTCATTTTGATGCAACTAAAATCAATATAATTATGTACAGGTGTTCACTATAGTCCTCAACATTTGTTTAGTACTAGGCACCCTATATCTTTGCTTATGTTAAATTAACACTTACACATTTTTTTTTTAATTTATACTGAGCATTAATGATACCTCATGCAAGATTTTGTAGATAATTAATGATTTTGAATAAATGCAACGATTTTTCCATTAATTTTCAAGTGGGTTCAGTATGTAAACGTTATATAATATATTCAATAAACCTCGAATTAGTAGATATGTGCTAGTATCAGATAATAAAATATAGAACCAATGGCATGTTTCTTGAAAAAAGAATGAAATTTAATGGATAGCAGAAAAAATAATGTCAATTTTTAGTAAGCCAAGCTATAATAATTATTCCATCAACATACCTTAATAGTTAAATGTCAAAACTGTTAAAAAATAATTCTGTATATAATACCCTGTTCCTTCTTACACCTTAGTGATTGTTCATATATTTTCTTAGTAGTAGTATATATTTTATTCATAAATCATTAAATTAAAGATAAGCATTAAAATAAAAAACAAATAAACATTAAACCGCAACAAAATACATTCTTAATTAAGAGTAGGTTCACGTAGCAGTCATACAAAATTATCAAAATTTATAGCAGATGTTCAGAATTATCTTTGGCAAACTTTGCGTTAGTTTTTGCGATGGAAACGGCTCTATCATTCTATTCTTCCTTTTCCTTTGTAGATGTTCTTTTTTATACACAAGTTTTTTACCTAGCCGCAAAAAAAAAAACACGGAGGACCTATTACGTAAAGCAAGTTATTTTTTGATAGTTTTGACGTTTAATTATTATGGTAAAATAATCACCATAACCTACCAAAGATAGGCAATATTATTTCTGCTAATCACGGACCAATGACATTAAATTCTTTCTAGTTTCAAAAATTATGTTAGCCTTTAGCCTGACTTGCAAGGGTTAATTTTACTTAAGAAGAAATAAATAAATTGCAATTTAAAAAATTCAAATTAATTTGGACTAAAGCTAAGCAAATGTTCAGACCTATAATGGACAGCTTAGTATAATTATATCGATTTTGGTTTTACTGTTGTATCAAAATAAGAATGTATATTTGGTACTCGCAGTATGAATATTTAAAACAAATGGAAACACAGAGTAGGGCATCCTAAGCCAAGGTTTGCGGTAGGGCTAGTTTTTAAAAAAAGTTAAATCACAACGTTCTTATTACAGATAGATATATAGTAGCTTGTATGAAGCGATGTCATTTTTCTACGTAAAATTTAAAAATGGAATAATATGTAGGCTGTTCCAATTAAAATAACCGAATAAGTATGCGTTTGTGTGCTTTTGGAACACTCAAAAGTACAGTCAAAAATATTCTTAGATAATGCAATATTCTAAAAGACTTTTTCCTAAAATCAAAAATAGAGATGTTATCACAGATGTTCGTATGCTATCGTCCAAAATATAAAAATGTTACGAACTTACACGAAGAATTCGATTGTTGTAATATCCTTTGTAAAATGTATGCACCAGCCGCGCCCGCTGCTTCAATGAAATAATTTACTTTTTGTATGTTCTACTTAATATTGCGGATATTCCTCTAGAAAATCTTGTCGTACCTTGTTCAGGGATTTCAAAATACTTACAGTGCTATGTTTATATAACTTATACACATTATGCATTTTTAAGAAAATATTATAAGTTTTCTGGAAGCAACTTTAACTGTTCTTATTCTGATAGACATGGAATTGATCTGCTAATACCTAGCTATAGAATGGTATTATATGAAAATAACCTTATCTGCGCCGATATTTTTTTTATATTAGAATTTTTATTGTTCCATTGTACTAATAACTCTCTTTATGCCATAAAATATTATTTTATTGATTCCATAATTTTGATCTATTATTAAGCAGTCTATCTATATAATTTTATTTGTATTTTATATTTTTATACTGCTGTACACTATATGACTTGTTTTATATCGTGTTTACGAGTGAAGAGGATGAAATCATTATTATTATTACTACTATTTTTAAAATTCTTAGTATAAAACCATTAAAGAGTTGAGGAATAAATGTAAACAAATCAGGTAGGTGTAGGGATCTGGGTTTTGATTAAAAAATATTTGATGCTATAGCTACATCTTTAATAGAAAAAATAACTTTCAAATAACACTAAAAATATTGGTTCAGTATTTATTTTACTTACTTATAGAAAAAAAAAAACAAGAAAAGAATCAGTCATTGACATAAAGTTAGAAAATAAAACTAATGCTCAATATAAATGCAATTTTTTTACAAATTACACAGTTGATATTATAGAGATTTGATTCCAATTTTCGGTTTAAATTTTGTGGGCATACTGGTGATAGTAAATTTAAATTATTATAATTTAAATTTATAACGCTATATAACTTCAGGTAATTATATATAGTTACTAAGAGCAAACAAATTGCGAAAGCAACAATATTACCATTAACACTTTCTTCGACACTTCAAACCCATTTATTTAAGGATATTTGTTTGTTTAAAAGCTTGTTCGTTACATCTTTATCCATACGTTTAAGTAAACATAACCATTCATGCAAGGTACTAATTATCATTGCATACATGCAAGCACTTGAGACGGATATGAAAGACGAGAATTACGCGACAGAAATAGAAATATCCCCAGTCACGCTGGTCAGGCCGAATTCCAGCCGACAGATCTTCAGTGATTATCGCATAAGTTATTTTTTTCTGCGGTTACTCGACCTCTGACATCACTTTCACTATATACGTGACGCGCTCGTACCCACCGGTGCTTGCTGTATAAGAAATTTACTCGTATATTAAATAAATAAAAAAAAACCTGCGCTTCTAGGGAATTAAGAATGACCGGTCGCGAGCTCAAGGTCTCTGATTCGGATTCCTACAGATATGCAGAAACACCTTGTTTTTGTTTGAGATATCCATTCTAGTGCCGCGATTGTATTTATAAATACGGTTCTGCCAAGAAACCCGTTTAACCACGTCATTTAAATATAACGTTATTGAGGCACAGATCCAGTTAGTATTAATGAGGGTACAGTTACAAGTACAATATGATTTTATGGAGCAATTAAAACTTAAATCGTGTCGAAAAATAATATGTGCATTAGGTCAATTGATAACCATCTGATATTTTTATGCGTATCAACTTCTAATTAATATGTAGGACTAAAAACTGAAGTGGAGCAGATAAAATCTAACTAGTGGAAGTCTCAATGGGATGACGCAAGCAAAAATCCTTCTGGGACTTGATAACCAGAAGAGATTTCCACAATGAGAGAAATATCCTCTTCATTTAAAAGGAATTGCATTAAACCAAAAGTTTTTGCGTTTTATATATGGCCAGCCAACATGATTTGGTGTTTCCTTGGGAAGTAATCTAATTTTAAATTCACGTATATCTTCGGAAATATACCAGATTAGTATGTTACGATCGTATTTTTCAGCCTATTTTGTGCGGAATACTATCTGTTACTGGAATGAAATAGAAGATGCGCCATCTATGCGATAATTTCTGTACTACACATAAGTATATCTGCTTATATGCTGTACTATATGGGGAGAAAACTGCTGTACGAAAATAAAATACGATATCTATTTTTACTTCCATGTAAATATTTAGTTAAACAATAAATACTGCGTTAGCTTCAAATAAATCTACTAATTTTCAAATTATTTGTTTGATTGAATACAGGAATATTTTTAGTACTCCTAAATCAAGTAATAATTTAGTAACCGTAACCAAATGTATGAAAAATGGTTGAAAACAAGATCGTTTTTCCCGTGTGTAACAGTTTTAAAACCTCTAAACACTATATACTACGGTAAAGTTCCTTGGCTTAGAAGTAAATCAGCATTAACTGAAAAGATTCCAATGATCACTGAAATTTCTTTAACCTCGCGCGAAAAATATTCACTTTTGTTCATTATTGTTTGTGTATCTAAGACTTATGCACATGGGAACATGAATAAAACGAAAATACTTCTGCGTAAAAAAGCACTCAGCTTGAATACAGGTGCTTGCATTTTTCGTTAAGAGGCAAAAGTTTTAAATCAATGTATACATGCGTGTCCACGCAAATAACACAAAACGTACGCAAATAACACAAAACGTCGGGCTTTTTTTTTATTTAAAATACTGTTTCTAATTCAATAATATAATAACGTACTTAAAAGAAACTAAAATTTATTGTTAAATATGTACATAATAATAAAAATATGTAATGTGTATCATCTTACTTCAACAGAAGTTATACAGACATTATAAAATATTAATCAAAACTAAGGTGCATTCCATTTAATTACGATTACTTTTGTCGAAAACCATGTACTTAAGAAGAAAATAGTCTTCCGGCAAAACAGCACGCTACTTTCAATTAAAATAAACACTTTTCTGAGAAAAAGTATTCTTTTCGTTGAACATGATAAACCTGAGAATTATAAACTTTTCATTTAATGCAATCTCTTTTCTTAGTGTGGTATTCATTTTTGTTATTAACAATCATAGGGAAATTATTTAGTTAGGGTAGGAACATTTCAATTGTTATGGAATCCATTCGTATTTAGAATAGGTGGAGCACGGGGTTGGGATGATTTGTAATTATTTAAAGTATGATCAGCCTCCAATCTTCTCGTTTTGTTGAGTTTGACCTTGGATCGCATACGGCCGACGTCAAGGAAATTAGAAATATATGGACTGGATTTGAAGGACTGAAATTATTTATTTCTACATATTACATCACTAATCCTTTGGAGTAATATTAAATTAAAAAAGTATATTTTTTACATAATGCATATACAATATAGCACGTACAAACTAAACCTCAATATTACAGCCACTTTAGTATCAGAAGAGAATTGCATTTATGTAAAATGTATTGCATAGTGAAGAGCACTTTGGATAGCTAAAAATGCCGATAGTTTCCAGCACTAATTATGACGTGGCATTAGAACTGCTAGTTTTAATACCGTCACAAGAAAGTATCATTCACTTCCACTGCACTTCTCATGCACAGAGCAGCATTGAAACTCACATTCTTGAGACCGCGCACATACAGCGGTTACAGATAAAAATGTTTGAACTACTACAGCTTCTTACGGATATTCGCGATGCTTACTATTATTCTTATCATGACCTGAAGTGATTTAGAAATTCATGCTTTGCATTCAAAATTCAATTAATTATAAACCTGAAGGCCGTTGTAAGATATGCAGTATACGACATATGTGCATCTGGGTACATACACAAGCAATAAAAAAAATCACCATCAGTAGGTACATAATGTATATAATAAATTATAAATTTGCGGGCGATTTTTCATAAATTGCGCATCGAAATTCGCATAGCTGGTATTTAGAAAAACCGGTTAAGGTCAAGAGTATATTATTCGCGTATCTTTGTGACCACAATGCGCCGCAGATTTATTCAATTACTCAAGACAAATTCTTCTCGGCGTGCGCGAACTTTCACTTCGACAAGCCTGCAACGGCAATCGCCTACCGCAAGCATGGTTAATGGTTATGGACTTTATGGAGATTATTCACCGACCATCGGAGTAATTTGACGATGAAATGTCATTACATTGCAGCATCCATGTTATATAATTATGCAATACGTACAGTATTATAAAATATATGAATAACGATTAATCAAACGTATTTCTAGAGCAATTATTGCGGCGAAAACAAAGTCTTCCTTGAAGAAGCCGCGAAGAAAATGAGTATCTTTTTCGCGATTAGTTTTATGTTCTGCTACCGAGAATTCACATTACATAAGAAAAAAAAAATAAGGAAGTAAACCGATGCTATTGTTTGTAATTTCTTTGTGTATTGGCAGATATAATGTTGGTATCGCATGTCTAGATTGTAATGTGAATTTTTCTCTTCTTGTTACAAGGTTATTTCTTACATGAAACTTGAAAGGTTATACAATAATGACAATAATGTTGTGAGTATACTCGCACAGAATATTTAGACATTATTTACTAATAGGAGTTATGTATAAGTATTTAAATCGTCATCAAATTAAAATATGGCCCTACAAAATATGGAAAATATTTAAGTAAGAACTTATTTGTTATTCAGACTAATAAATTTGGCATGGGGAAAAATATGGGAAGCAAGTTTACCTAAACCTTGACACGCACTATTTCTGATCCTCAACCAAACGAAAACTGGCTTCGAAGAAAGTTATATCAACATTTAGATTCGACTAATAAAGCTGTTGGTATCTTTAGGAACCTTAGCAAAACCTTTGACTTTGTTTATTATCCTTTATTACTTACAATTAGTAAAATGTCAAATTACGGTTTAAGGGGTGTTGATTATGAGTGACCGGCAGTAGATGGTAGAAATAAGTAAAACTCGATCATCTCGATCACCTATTCGAAGAGGAGCCCCGCAAGGCTCTGTTTTTGGTCCTTTTCTTTTCGTGATATGTAGATGCATAATGTATAACAATACCGTTCACTTAGTAAAGACAATTTGGCAGATATCACTAAAATCAATCTGAATACAGACTTTTAAATGTCTCTCTCTTTTTTCATTTCATTTCATTCATTCATTCAAATCACAGGTAATGGTTTTTTGCATCGCTGAAGCATGCAACTAAGTACTTGGAGAGCAAAGTTAATCTTAAAATTAATGATGCTAATATTCCGCTGGTAAAGAAGCTAAAAGTTTGTAAATAATGATAGAAAGATGAAATTAATAATACGGTTTTCCTACATAAATTTAAAAAAAAAAGAGATGAATCCATATCAACTTTATTGTTCCTAATTTTACGTGGGGTGTTATGTCAAACATTATCTTTTGTTTAGAAGCATGTATGTCATTTGCTTTATTTATAGAATATAAAAGTTGAATATATATCCCATAAACTAAGAAAATGGACTGAGTGAGTTGAACGTGCAATAGGCAAAATTCTAAGATTATATCACCTTATCAAAGAATTGTATCGTTTAAAATTTCTCCGTATCTTTTCGTCAAAATGATTAAATATATCTTAAAAAACATTTCGACCGACACATCAGTTTGCTTCAGGCGAAATTGATTAAGAAGTTCAACACCATCTGCAGCAATAGAAAGTAATAGAATTAAAAGGTGAAGTAAATTTGGGAAATAATTTTGAATTTCGAAGTTAAGAGGCGAAATAGCAATGAGACAACATTTTAAAATCTAATCGACTTGTACTATACATTATTTGGCTTCCGCGTTGAAACCGCGCCCTGAAACTGCTTCTGGCTAACGTTTCGTCCTTGTCTGGGTATCATATTCAGGGCTGCTACTGCTGTTGCTATTGACCGGAACCCAAGCAATTCAACAAGCAATTTGAAGCTAGAGACCAGACATGTATAGTGCATGGACAACGACTTCGGAAATGTCAAGTCTTGCATTCATCACTTTTAACTTTTTGATCAATTCTTACATCAATTTTATATAACAATCAATAGCGTGAAATAGATTGATGTTTCGATCGAAACGTCAAATTTAAACACATGTTATTATTAATTGAGGGTTGATTTTGCGTTCAACATTAATATAAATTGGCGTGGTTTGAACTGTCAACTTTTATTACTATATAGAAAAAAATACAAAACACTCCAATAGTACATAAAAAGTGACTAGTTATCTATTTAAATGGAACTATCAATTGACGCTATTCCAAATAAAGTTTTTTAAACATATTTAATGTAAATTTAACTTCCTGAATTTGGTATCTACTCTCTAGTGTTAGTTCTGCATTCGTAACATGTATTCTGTAAATTTAAATTTAGCAAGACAAAGCATAAATATGACTCACCTTGTGGTTGAGTAATAGAAATGTAGCTACTTGTAGATTAAAAAGCGTACGTATTTATAAATTGTTTCCTCAACAAAGGCACTTATTAAAATTATTATCAGATACAATTCGGAAGACAATCATCATCATAAACTATATTAAACTTGATTAATTATAAACACTTTTTATTATAAACTATTAAGTAAGTTGTAAATGATGAGTGGTATATTAAAACTTTATTTAAGCTTTATTGTGAGCTCAGAGAAGTGCTTAATTTATAGACAGGCACTATTTTAAAAAAAAAGTTTATAGTCTTAGAAAGTGTACATTACAAACTACAGGTACATTTATTCATAAACGTTTCATTTGCAACACACTTTGTTTAATTTGCTTCTAAGTGCTTAAATTTTGAAATAGCAACTTTCAACGTATACTTAGCTTATATAACTTAAAGTGACTGATAAAAATCGTGTGCATATATTTAACAAGTAGTAATAATATATAGGAATAAGTAATTTAGATAACGGTTAGGTGTATTAGTTTTCGGGAGTTAAAAAAAATAACCTTTCATTATCAGCTGTGTAAAATGTGGAAGTTAGATTGATTAAAATCTCACATTCTTTTTATAATTATAGGTGTATCTAACAAGGTCTTATGCTATAAGGACAAATATGATAATTAAGAAAACTGCTTCTGGATATGTATCTACTTGCTATAATTAATTTGGCACTTTACCGAAGTGCTTCCCCTTTCCTTAGAAATGTGCAAAATTAAATATTGCAATTCAATAACCGTAAGCCCCACCTTAAAAAGTACAATGTAATTAATGGGCGTTTTCACATATTTTCTATATGTCGTTTTCACATATTTTTATATGGCGTGGTCTAGTTCTAGAACTAAACCACGATATATCAGCCCGGAAACTTTTATATCCAGTAAGGATTCTGACACCGGCCGTGAAAGCCTACATTCATTCATTGACACGATATTAACACAAAATTGACGCCGCTGGACAAAAGTAAGTATACGACAATATTGGTACCCATAAAATTTAAATTATTAATTGTATTTTTAAGATAAAGGTATCTGAAATAATAACAACTCAGGGTATCTACATTTTATACATGGCTGCTTTGCTGACATGCTTTTAGACAACATTGAGAAATCAAACATGGCAGTTCAGTTGAAAGTACAGAGCTTATGAGAGACACATATGCTTGCATTACTTGCACCACCTTTGGGATGCTTAAATAGCAGAACTTTATTATGTTTCTTCAAAGTTTCTGGCGGTTCAAAATTAAGTTATTTTTAGTGGTATCCCGCAAATAAACATATAATAGCATGTGTATAAGGTCGAGTGATCTCGCAGACCATTGCACTGAGGAGCCATTGTTTGACATCACTCTGTTATTAGTTTTTTCTGAACAATGTTGCATGTCATGAGTGTTACGAGTCGGGCAACTCTCCTGCTGGAATTAGATGTTTTGTATGTCGTCATCATTAACTAGCATCGCAAAGCAGGCATTATCTCGTACTAACCCCAAGTAACCGTTACCAACAATCAAAGGTGAAGGGATTAGTAAGTACCTTCATCTTTGATTGTTGGTGAGCGATTGTCTAAATCAAAATAAAGTCAGAAAAATCAATTTAAAATCAAATTAAAACCAAATCGAATTTGAAACCTTTGGTTTACAAAGTGTGGATTCTTAGTAGAACAATAGACCTATTCAACATTCCACGATTCGTAAATTCTGTTTCAGTTTTCCCTAGTAAAGTTAGCATCATTTTCATATTTTTGTATATGTGACCTTGAATGAAGAAAGCGCATGTGTCAAAAAATCGATTTTCTGGATTTGTTCGATTCTGACGCAGAAAAGTATGCCGAATCGACTGGTGGGGTCCCAACCTCGTAACTTGAAAATTAAACTCATTGAGCATATTGAGCTGCATACTTGATACTTGCACCCTGTTGTTTTTTTTTTACTCTAACAGCTGTTATCTCGAAAACCTATTTTCGCACAATAGGTCCGTACCTTCATTCCATGTCACATATGCTACCTGCTAAACTCTAATCTTCATTGATGGTCATTATTGATTAAACCTTATATAATTGTTCGTTTGCATAGGTGGGTGGTATTTGCTTCTCTTTTTCAAAGCTTCTGAGGCAGTAGATGTTGGAATTCCAAAATCGTTTGTTAGCAATATTTTGCAAAACACGTACTTATAACATCATCGTTAATTTGGTAGGTAACTCATTTTTGCGCTTTAGAAGTTCAGTAAATTGCTAAGTAGCCTTTTGAAGATTATCCTGTGTGGTCGTTGTCTTTCCGGAAAACGCTGAGCGTAACGCGTGCAAGCATTTCTATCAGTTTCTGTTTGTTTTCAAATACAGTTTCCACATATCAACTTTCACTTCAACATAAATATTCAACTTTCTTTGAATATTTATGTGTCATTATCAAATTATTTATCTTAATACTTATGTATGTATGTATGTATGTATATAAATGGAAGGGTGATGTCACACTGCGACCTAAAAGATCTATTGTGTCCCCTATTCTTGCTGCTTTACAGCTGGCCTTCCAGTCCTATTCCTCTCAGAAAGTGTAGGATATCAGAAGCCCCCCCCCCTCTTCGATTTCACATGCTCCCAGGTGCAACGCCCTTGAGTTGCACAGTGCTACGCAATTTGAGAGGAGATGGATTGGTGTTTCATCCTGTTCCCCACAAAATCTACATTCAGATTCCTTTTCGAATCCAAGCTTGCTCAGGTGTCCTTTCAGTTTACAATGACCTGAAAGTATTCCTGTTAATATGCGAACATTGTTCTTACTCAGGTTGATGCATTTTGTAAACCTCTTCCGGTTATATAGGTTTCCAGAAGAATTTTATTTTGCCTCATTCTCTGGAGATTTTCCCAGTAACTGGATTTTCTCCGCTCCATTTCTGTTTTCAGTTTCTTCAGTATTGTACTGCTACTTAACCCGCAAAAGGGTTCAGGCCCTACAAAAGGTATTCCAGTCCCTTTTTTTGCGAGATTATCTGTTATTTCGTTTCCTTCCACTCCTGTGTGACCTGGAACCCACAGGAGGGTTACTTTATTCCTTTCCCCTAGCTCATTAAATGTTAATACTTAACACCAATTACTAAACAATAACTGCAAGTACACAAGGCTGTGATCAACAATCTTTGTAGCGTTAATGGTATTATGACAGTTTATTATTTTGCTGGAATTTTATTGGGAAATCTGTTTTTTGCTAATATGAAAATAACCGTCAGCATCTTTCGTTATTTTACAGTATTATTTAGAATTACCATACCTTTCCGGTTTCATTTCTCATCCAGTGTTTAGTTTCAATATCTCCATTATAAATAAAAAAAACCAAGCTTTCTCCTTAAACCAAAAAAAAAGAAAATTAATGTAAAACTTTAAAAGCAATTTCATCGAAGGTCATCGAATTATTGAAGTAAATTAAAATTCGACAAATTTTATTTTCTCCAAAACATTCTAAAATTTAGAAAAGTTGGAATTATTGAGTTCTGCAAAATATTTTCCACTTAACCCTTGCTCTTGTCTTCTAATAACCGAGATATCAATGATGAACTTTGAAATGTGGACATACTGCATAAGTAATTAAGTAAACATGATGTAGTCTATAGCAAACTCATAGGAATATATTGTGCAGTTGAAGGGTGCTGAGTTAGCTCTAGAGAGAATTTAAGTACATAATTATTCCTTTCCTAATTCACAAGGACATCTAGAGAAGAATATTCCAAGAAAGAAAATACATCATAATTGCTGAGTTTGTTACAAACATTTTGATGCAAATAATTTTACTGGTATTGGATAAATATACCAATTCTATAAAATATATTTTGAAACCGGTAGTACTAAAATTATTAAATCGTTAAACAAACGAATAAACACATTTGAACGCTTGATTTCTTTATTTTATTCTTGTACCTAATTAGTAATCAACCACAGCTTTTGTAAACAGAAGGTACTTAAATTTAAATACATAGTAATTCGTATATTAGTGTGGCCTTTGTTAATAGAGGTTATAGCTGTAATCATCTGTTTTACGTTAAAATTCAATTCACTCATGTAACTGTAAATTTGCCTTTTTTATGAGTACATTGGAATAAATATTAAATAATTTATATCATTCATTTGAATGTATTTTACCGCCTCCAAAAATTAGTTTCTTCAAACCTAGCAGAATGGTTTCACATTTTTAGTTACAAGAGTGCCATCTAATCTTATATATTATACATATTGTAGTTGACTTTAAATATGGAAACAATGTATATGCCTATGTAGTACTCATGCACTCGTTTATACACAAAGTTATTATAAAAATTTAACAATATGCTTAAGAATTCAAAGCACTTGGGAGCAATATATATATCCATTTTTATTATTATTATTTTATTATTATTATTATTATTATGTGACTATTCTAAATAGGTAAATTTTAATGTCCTATATGATTGATTACATCCTCACCTTTAGTGGACTTCTCCCATAAGCAGATAAAATTTCTACGTCCTTGTACATTCTTCAATTAATCTCTTTAACAATGATCGGGGAAAAGTAATTAAACCTCCCGTCTCACAGGCTGTAGCGAGCATTTTTCCTGCATTCGGAATTCAGTTTCTAATTGGTAAACTATATGAAACGGTGCGAACGAGTTTCCCATGACAATGAAAATCGAGAGCGCAAGTTTTTAGTATTCGTGGCGGAATGTCGATGTATCGCGGGAAATTTACATCAGAAAGTTGGGCGATTTAAATTTTAAATGAACTTTTTCATATTCCACAGGCGATTATTAACGTGAATGTTAAGCGAACCCGCCCGGTAACCTTGCGTAATCCGCAATAAATTGTGTTTACGACAATAAAAAGCGATTAATTTTCATGTTCGTGTATTTTTGCATGGATGTATATAATAATCGCAACACATTAAAAATTGACGAGCATCAGGTGACTTTAAAATATATGCAACTGAGCTTGGGTTACCAAAGAATCTAAGTATATATTTTTTTCTCAATTTTAAATTTGGCAGTGAAGATTATTTGCCAAATATTTGGATTCCATTACCATCAAAGGGAGGCAAAAAAAATTGTAGAATAATTACTTTTATAATAATTAATCCTTAATATGTCTAGTCTCTTTTAGCCTGATGATGTGTTAATGTCATGAAGCTACTCGCTTTTTAATAAGGATTTACGAGAAAAAGTTCCTATTTGTTTTATTTAATTGAATACCTGTTATTTGCCCATGTTGCTTTGGAAATAACATCAATAAGTTCATAATAGTGAACAACAAAGTTTATAGGCATACGTGATCGCTAAAGTAGAAACAAAGTGTATGGAAATGTTATTCGTAATGTCACCAGCAATTTTCTATAGTTAGTGGCAATATGTATTAAATCTGTTCTCGGGTGCAATTATATATATACACAGAAAAAATCTTTTCCGACAAAAAATACATATCTTTGAAAACAATTATTTCATATATCATTAATGTTACTGCTTTCTTTAAAGCGATCAAACTATTTCTTTAAAATAATATCTTTTAATCAAATAAATTAGCTTAACAGCAAAAAAAATATTTGCTTCGATATGTGATATCAAGTACCATTTTCTTAAAAAAACTATTTATTTCACACAAAGTCGGTACAGTTATAGACAAAGCAGTAGTAGATTTACATCAAAATAGTGTTACTTAAATCATAACGTCATGATGTCCTAAACATATAATATCAAAGTTTTCTCGTCTATAGTAGTAACAAATACGTTAAACATATTCTACTAGTACAGAAATTGCCATGAAGATGGCGGTTCTTCTATTTTCACTGTTTTTTTTTGGTCAATCTGTTAGCACAGGTAATTTCATATTTACGGAAAATCAATGAGGGCGAAACCATGTTGGCGTGAACAACAGTTGGGGTCTTTATATAATATGCTTAATAAAATAGTTCATTTTGGTCAAATAAACAAATTATTAAGCTAAAAATATGCTTTATCAATTTCAAATAATTTCGTTTCTTACAATTTACAATCAAACACATATTTATTTGAGTAAAAATTATGAAGTCATTTTACTAAATATACTCTATTACTACCTAGTTGGCTTGCAAGAAGAGCGGGTATTGGAAAAGGAAGACTTAAATGTTCGACCCGCGATGTCCAATCATTAAATTAAGTTGTTTCTTCACTTGCAAGTTTTATATATGATGACAATTATGGGATTATGCATTAAGCCTAAGCTTGATAAAGGAGTGTAATGTCGAAACTAGTCACTGCTTGTGGATAATGTCATAGCAAATAAATATCAATTAGGAAGTACAGTATATTCGGGGAATTCTTTATTTATTTCACACCTAATTATGGACCTTCAAACAAAGAAATTTTACTTTGCCACTCGATAAGGAAGAAATTTCCTACCTAAATCACTATTTCAACGGGAGACAAATATTGCATGCGGCTCTTTTTGTTTAAAGTGCAGCCTCCATTAAGATTATCTTTTTTTTTGGAGATATAGAAAAATTCGTCTTATAGAAAGTTTGAGTTATAAAACTTCGAAGATACTTGAATTTTATTACTAAATTTTTTAGTTTTTTCTTTTTTCATGATTGCATTTTTTACATGCGTTTTGTGCAAATATGCAATTCCAGTAAATAAAAAAAAATTGTGTATTCACGTGCAGCTTTTTATAAAAAACCGGATTGCGGCTCATTTTGTTCTTATACGTCCCCACAGACGTTGACTATTTATTTCAAATAATTTTTTTTCTTAATTATTAATGAATATTGCTTTGCCACTATTAAAAAGAAAATGATTCATTTGGTTTAATACATATTTATCAATGACAAAGAAATCTTTTTCTCAGTGTACAAGCGTCAGTACAATAAATTGTAAGTGTTTGTTAGTTTGTTGTCAAATGAGCCTAAGTTTACTGAGTATTTTTGTGAAGTTGTTTGATTATAAGAGTGCTTTAGAAAAAAATTATTCTGTCAAAAATAAAAATTGCTTGCTTCATGTATTCATTTTTTTTTTAAGAAAAAAAAAGGAAACCATTATAGCTCACTTTGTCAGGGAGAATGGTTGCAACTTTACTTAAAAATAGAATGCAATTTGTCAACTTGACTGTCTTGCCTGTACTGAATGGAGTAGCACAAGGCACAACACTAGGACCTATTTTATATAATATATATGTAAATGACATCATCTCTTTTCTGAATGACATATATATTGCTATGTATGCACCAATACAACGAATAAAAGTATCTAAATACCTTAAGCAGTATAATTTTTATTCCATTGATGAATTATTTTTGCAGCTCACCTAAACAGTCACTTACATATAAGCATATAATGATATCAATAATTATTCACTTCTACCACTTTCATTATGTATTTTGTTTTAAAAAAAACTTAGTTTTATAATAGTAGTTATTTTTTGGTTCTCTAATTAGATATTAGGATTTTTGTTTTCTTAGTTCCCCTGTGTCAATAACTCTTTATTTCCGCACATTCTAGTCTAAATTATCTTTGCAAGGATTGCAAGCTTTTTACGGTGAGAAATTGACAAATTAATGTATTTCTACTATTAACTGTAATAATTAGGAGGAATGTTTCCCAAGAAAACATTTTAAATTATCTTTATTTTTAGTTTGACATGTTACAAACACAAATGTGTCCTTGTAATTAATAAACATTATTATTATTATTATTATTATTATTATTAATGACTTATAACTGCGGAGTGTCATCGTAATTAGAAAACTTTTTTTGTATGCCAAAAAATGACACTCAAATCAAAGTAAATTATGATTTTTCCTTTTAAGTTATTAGCAAGGATATTTTTATGTGTTTCAGAAATCATTAAAATATTTTGATAGAGTCCAATACGTTAAACTTTTGGAAATTATATTTGGAATAGATGACTAGAGTATAGAAGGCTTAAGTGGAACACCAATTATAGAAAAAAAATAAAATAAATTCCCGCAATTCGTGTGCTTGTCAAGTTGCATTAACACACAAGCAACCATGAATGATGCCTTAATTGCTCTTTTGCTAAAAGTATACATATAATTTATTTATACTTAATAAATACACCAAATCAATTGATCATAAGGTTACTATCAAGCAATATTTTAATTATATAAGCCCAACATTCACATTTACAATGCAATCAATAGAGTATATTATTATTAGAATACGAAATCGCTTGCAGAATGCTACTAAATTAGTTTAACACAAAAACAGCAGCCCAATTTGTTACATATTTATTCATAAATATGTATTACACTTCCAGACAATTAAACCTCAAAGCAGAGCAAACTAGTTTAGAATATCTTGTCTGAATTAAATACATTCGTAGCCATATAATATATGCGTCAGTTTCTTTTCATATTAACCGGGTTCTTGCACATTTAGTAATGATAGAATATAGTTATAACTGTTAATGTAAGAACCTTGAAGCCGAATGCTAGGATAGAACCTTTAACTGTACTATTTGATAGATACCGCGATAACTGAAAACCTTGATACACTAATTATGAATAAAGTTCCTTGTTAGGGGTTAGGTGTTGTTAACGTTTCCTTATTGCTTTTAGACATATTTACTTTGTCCAATTATCAAGAATATTTTCTTTAAAAGAGCAGTTATCAATTAGAAAAACGTGAGAAATATTCGAAAAAGATACAACAAAATCTATTTAGTACACAGCAGTGATGTATAAAACTGCTTCTTTACGTTAGCAGCTACAACTTGCTTCTTCTACTTTTGGTTAGCAGTTTAAAAAAGCTGCTACTTTTTGTAGCAGTTTTCCTTAAATAGCGGTATACGTTAAACAAATAAACTGTTTCTGCAACTTTGCACACCGCCCCAAAGTGTCTTCAGTTACCACTATTCACTCAATATTTATATGTATTTATATTACGGACAACTCTATTTGATTTAGTAAACAGGAGATACATGTACTTACGTACACGTACGTATGTAAATAGCTTTATATATATACACCTAGATATTTTACATATTTTCGTAACTAATAATGACCTACTAATACAAATAATTTTGATTAATAAATGAAAAAAGTAGTTTCTTAAACGGATAAGTATAAATTGGCATTTTCTATGAATTATAAGACAGTGATTGTAACAACTAACAATAATAACTAGTAATAGGTTCTGATGCGTTACGTTTCATAATGAAAATAAAAAAAAACTAGGAAAAGCGAAATCCAAAACTGTCAAAACTGTGACATGACAACTGTCAAAAAGCCTACGTCAAGTGCATTGGATCTAAATAAGTTACCAATCGAGCCAAATGCGTCCATGATTCATCTAAATTAGTTACTGTAACCAGTGACTTTCAGCGCTTTTGATCACCCATATCTCGAAAACGGTTGAGAATTGGACCTATGCTGACTCGAAGTGTTTTGCTAATTTTGATACAAGGAATAACCCTATACCTAAAGTTATGCAACTCAACGGGGAGATACCTGTATATACTGCTACAAATATAGATGTATGTTTCACAACATTCGCACCTGTCTACTATATCAACAAACTGCTAGTAAAAGTAGCAGCTTCTTCTGGTATTGAATAGCTGCTACAAAGTGCTAACGGTTGTTAGCTGTTACAAAATAGCAGTTTGCTTCGTAGCAATCCATCACTAGTACACAGATACTTCTAGCAATATTTTTAAAGTGTAACCGTTTTTATATCACTAGTATAGTCGTAAAATTAGAATACTATAAGTAAATGTATGACATTTCTTCCTGTTGTCCTTAGCGGTAAACAATGCCGCTGAACAAAAAGTAATTTAATGAAGGTTACTGACCTTAATTTATCCATTTCAAAAATTATTTAAAAAATGTAAACATTTGATCAACTACTATTATAGTTGAGAGATATAAAAAGGCGATTTTTACACTAAATAATTGAAAGTATGTCATTTACAACTCATCGAATCAACGATGTTTTTGTGTTACTGTGTTGTTCATGTCGTACACTGCGGTAGAAATCACGTTTTAATAATTTTATTATTTATTACTTACTATATGACTAATTAGGGAATTAATTCATTTTACAACCACACAAAAAATAAACGATATGATCTGTAATAGAGCAGTCAAACCTTGTCTGGCATATAACTTATTAATGAAATGACATAATTATTTACATCTAACTGTATTTGTACACACCCATTCCTATAAATCGCCACTATAAATTCGCAAACAGCTCACTCACTGGTAAATTATTTAGATCCTGGCAACTTTATATAATTTTTGCTTTTACATAATAAATGACACGATATTATAATGAAGCTGTTTGTCCTCAATAAAATATCTGAATTCGCTCTTCTAGAAGGTCGTACACATCATTAAATTAATTAATAAATAAAAAAATTAAAAAGAACTGCATTGGTTGATTACTACGCGCATTTAGATCAATCAAGTGAAAAAAAAAATAAAACTGCAAGAATTCCATTAGATCGATATTTTGTGTTATTCTGATGGCGGGCATAAATGCGTGAAGAGATTTTTTTATCAAAATTTGGGAAAAAAATTTGGATGATAAATTCAGCGTGTTTAGCAAACCTAAAATTTATTTCAACGCACGTCATGTGACTACTAATATGGCGGTAAATTTAAAAAATATACCATGTGTTCAGCGCTTGAAAAAATATATTTTGTTTGTTGTCAGTTGTCAATGTCAATTTTTGTTTACAGTCAACATTTAGTGTCGTTTTTTGAGCTTGTAGTGCGGGGTTTAAGTGTTATAAAATAAATTAAAATAGTAAGCACACCCTTATTTTCATCGAAAAACTGACACCAAAGAATTACAATAATTTTATACGGGAGTTACGCCCCGTGAAAGGTGAGGCATGATCAAGAAATCAAACACCATGAATCGGCAAAAAGTGAGGTTAGATGACAGGGTATTCAAAAAAGTTATTTGAAAATATTGCGCAGTTATTTTTTTCTTTTTTTGAAATGTAAAAACTGGTATACCTCAAAATTAAATTCTGAGTAACTTTTTTGGATATAACGTGACTTTAATTCATTTTTACCGATTCATATTTTTTTAAATTGTCGCCATACTAATGATCACGTGTCGTACTTATGTCAAAATAAATTTTGCTGTTATTAAACAAGCTGGATCTATCCAAAAAAAAAAAATCAATATATTCTAATAATAATACAATATTCTCTTTTAGTTGATAACATCAATATCCATATATTAAAACAATTGTGCTGATCACAGTATAACACCTTGTCTTTACGAACATCCCCCTTGCCCTCATCTCATCCCATTTGTATCAGCTTATAGTCGCAAAATGTTGGTATTTTACAATTAGACAATAGCCTTGTTTCAATCAAAGCTATGAATGGCGCATATAATTGCTGTAGAATCTTTTAAATTCTTTTAAAACATCATTGTATGTATGGCGTAATAAATGTAACCAGAAAATATTAACAATGGGTACGTATATTATAATCTTTGCTGTATAATATGAGATGTTAAGTGCACTGTAATTGCATTTGGGGATAATAGCTGTATTCGTTTTACGCTTTTGGTTGGTTAAAATGAACAAACCGGAATAAACTGAAGTAACGGATCCAATAACAATAAAAAAAAAACTAAAAACAAGCATTAAACCACCAGTATTTCACCGTTTGAGTTAGCTTCTTATTTATTTCATTTAAACTGATTATCTGATTCCGATTTTTGTGTAGTTGCTAGAGAGGTAAGGCAGTCTGCCTTGATTAGCCAGTTTATTAAAAACAACGCATCATCAGTTTTTATTAAAAACTGAACAAACCTAAAGTCACTAAACACCTAAAACGAATACAACTATTATTGTAAGAGAAATGGCGCTAGTGTTCTTTAGTTTTTCAAATATTAAGATCCTAAGGTTATAATCGTGAAATCTTGCTCAAAAATTTAACAATTTTCTCTATTCAATTAAACAAAATTATTCGTAAAAAAAATTGAAAAAAATAAATGACAAATATCTGATACATATAAATTTTATTATTTTGTAATTGATTTCTTGAAATGTCTTCAAATCGATATAATAAAAATAATCTCAGCAAGCTTTATGATTAATCGTAGTATAATTATATCAAACCGTGCCTATAGTTTCTCTAATAAATATAAATATCTAGATGGATATTAAAAATTAGATAAATCATTGTAGATAACTGTATTACCATTTATATCCACAACACGGAATAATCTATTTTCTTTCCCACTATTGTGATAAAACATCTTTTTAGAGCATTTTGATTAATTAATAATAATGCTTTTTATTGTTGTATTATTCCTGCCCGTATAGTCTTCCGTATGCAAATTAGTATAAGTATTAACAATTGGTTGTATCCTGACATTTATGACGTCAAAGAATATTTGCTGACATTTGGTACAACTGCACAGCTCGCGGTATTTGTCGTTATTGATACGCGTAATCGAAAAATTCTGGCGCATCTTCACTTTCCGTTTGTCGCCAATTCTTCTAATGAGAAGTAGTAATGCAAAAATTACAATCAGGTTAGTATTGCAGACGAAACCCGTGGCACAAGTGACATACATATGTATATACTCGTGTACAACATGCGGAATTTAAGGCGTATTTCTTATTTATTTATTGCCCATATGTGCAGGTAAGAAAGATTAGCACAACAGTTATATCTACACATACAAATACATATAATATTGGAAGTATGCATATATGAGTGTAATAAAACAGGTTTTTCTATCGCTAGTATAATAGTTTCACCGTTCTATTAAGAAACCTTATATAAACCATAAATAAAAGTCACTATTTATCAATACAGAAGGTTATTTTGCAATTGCTTATAGGTCACTGATTCAGTTGCAGAAAACGCTTTTTAATGCATTTCCATTTCCAATATTAATGGTAATAACGCAAAGAAAAAAATATGGAAAATATTATCGATTGACGAAACTAAAAGTTACTGAAAAAACTAATAGATGTTCCCTTAAAATTAAGGAAAATAAAAAACCGAAATAACCTTTAACCCAAATTAAAAAGTAGTAATTAAAATTACTTACGCTATTCTGAGTTTCATGGCGAGGGGATCAATATATAATTACTGTTTATTGTTGTTGATAGTTTGCGGTAATCAAAACGAATGTGCCGAAGAGTTACAATTCACTAGAATCCGCCACAAGCTCGGACTCATATTTATAAATTCTTGTGTGACTTTTCCCTTCACTTTACAATCGGCCAGATAATTCGAAAGTTTGTGGAAATTCTCAATAGCGACCAGGTACTTTCGCTACATTATCTGGCCGAATATCGCGCGCTAAGAAATAGTGTGCGGTTCGTAATCAATTCTCGGCATTTTTTCGCCAGCTATGGTTTCGGTTTAAATGGACATCGATTTTTCGTTTAATATTTCAGATAGTAATTCGCTCATCTCATTCGAGGAATTCAAATAATAAATAATAAATAATTTGGAGTGTGTATTAATAATGGATGCCCGTTTCATTGATCCGTTTATTCATCTTTTAATTGAGTTTGTAACGGATTCGCATTAACATACAATACCATCTTGCTGGTCATGAGCAAGAAATGTTCAAGATCAAACTATCCGCAACCAGCATTACCAATATTAAAAAAAGTACACAACTAAAGAGCTAGATAATTTTAATTAGAGTATTTATTTATTTGCAATTATTACATATATTTAATCACTATTACATTGTTATATAATAATATTACTGCAAATTATCAGGTATATACACATATGTATATTTAAGAACCTTTCTAAAAAATATAATTTTAGCCTAATGCTGCCATCTATGTTATAATTTCCACATATTATTAGCTATAAAGGTCACAGTAATTGTAAAATCGTACTCAATCACTACCTAATTTATTAATTATGATTAATGTTTATCTTCTTATGGTCCTCTTAAATAATACTTCCATTTATATTGAAAATGATTACTGATTATTCTGTAGGACTATGTAAATTCTGCAGGCAAGATATAGATGGCACTGGAAACAATCAAGCTTTTAAACTTCATGCATACGTACATCTTATAGTAGATTTGTAATAAAAGTAAAATTTTCAATATTGATAGGAATACAATAAAAGAAAAACTTAAATCAAAACAAAAAATAAGTAAAAATAATCTTATACAGTACACCTGTTACATGTTTTTCTGTACTTTTGCCGAATTTTGCTTCTTTGGCGGATTTCTTAGAAATGTTAAATATTTATCCATTTTAAGTAACATTAGCTTTAGCATAAAAACTTAGGTTTTCAAAACCATTTTATTTGCCGAATGATCTGGCAATACATGGCGAATTCACTTGTGGAAATATCAAAAAATGAACGTCCATTTTTGTATAAATTTACGGTAAACGCGTTGGACTCTTCTTTCTTTGTAATCTATGCTATCAGGTATGAGGGGTGATTATTATATTATCTACTCAAGCAAGTAGAAAAAGATTGCGGATCTTTTTTGTCATTTCAAAGTACAAACCACTAACGGTTATATGCTCTCATTCCTATAAAAACGTAATCGTTGATTGCTTTTTTGACTTGGAGAACCTTCTGGATTTTGGCATTGTAATGAAGAAACATCATCTTTCTACGAAATTTTAAGATCCTGTTTGTTGAATGTGAGTTTATTTTTTTTACTTCCTAATGCAGATCTGAGAATGGGTCGAAATATGTAATCGAATGACTTTGAATAAAATACAAATTTATTGATATAAATGTTTATTGTCGCATCTCTTACTATCGTTCTCAAAATTTCAGATTTTCATTTCGCTCGTCGTCACCTAACTACAACTCATATTCTCAATTATTACCAATATCAATAATTCGTAAACAACTATGTTCGAGTACTATAAAGGTTCGTTTACATTAGACGACGAGCCCAAATATAACTGTAATGTGAGGTGAATGTCATGGGGACGACTTTTGAGTATTAGCAATTTCATCCATTGGGAAAGTTCTTTTTTGGTCTAGCCGCGATACTGATATGCAGTATTTTTTGTTACAAATAATTGAAAATAAATGTAACAAATGTCAGGCTTAAAATGAGTAGCAATACCGTTGTGTTTGATTGAAGTTGATTAGTAAAAACGTTTACGCGCTATTTGCATTTTTTTTTGATTATATCCCCATCGGCTAAAAGAACGGCGTCCAATAAAAATGTGATTTCTATAATTAACGAATTATTGTATATTTCTAATAAATTCTTCATGAATGATTCCACATCAATTTCATCATTCTGTAATGCAAGTGTCAATTCATTCTACATTTATATTTTTGAATCAACAAAAATGAAAATATCTTAAAAGCGGTCGAGTTTAGGGATAGGGAACCTTTATATAAACTAGTCGCAAATGACTCGCCAAATTCATTAGACCGATAAAAATTATACCATTTCGTTTAAAATAAGAAAGTTAATATCAACACCCTATATACCGAAAGTGCTATAAAGTTGAAAATACTTTCCTTAAATAGATCACAGTAGGCCATGTCTACACTGCAAGTTTCAAAATCAAATTTCTGCTAGAAGATCAAAAAAATCTAATGTCCCAGTTCGGTGGGACACCTGTATATATATTTAACTGAGGGCTTGTACATTCTACAATTTTTTTTAATTTTATATTGGCATCAATGTTTTTGAAAACCGACAGAACGATCTCGCCGGCGAGCATAACTGTAATGCTCGCTGAGAGAGCGGACACAAGTTGACACTGGTTACATTCGCCTTACATTACAATTACATTTGTGCTCGTCGTCTACACGAACGAAAATCTTCATTGACTAACGAATAAGTAAGATAAAAAATGCTTTTTCTGTAGAATAGTTTTTAGGATGTTGCCAGTTCTTCTGGTTTTGTTCTTTTGTTCTTCTTTTCGCAGTAAAACAGATTCCATTTTGTTAGATATATTTGCCTATTTCCCTAATAGATGTATGTATGTAAAATTACTTTGATAATGTTTTAAACGACTTATGTTTCTTTAACGTCAAACGCAACTCCATTATTAAATTAAAATTATAAATAGAGTAGATACTGTATTTACTTTCGCACAAATTTAACAAAAGCTCAATCATTCAATATCAGCTTTACCTTTACTTACTTGAGTTCTACTTGATATTGTCTGCATATATAAACTATTTCAGAAAAAAAAAAAGATATTTTTCGTTAATTAGAAATTAAGAAACGAAATGACAGACAGGAAGCTGTCTGACATTAAAGTATATCTTTATATACTTAGGTGTTAAAGCTCAACCCATTTAATTGAAGACTGGAATTAATCAGAGAAACCGCCTGCAACTTACAAATTAGTCACAGGTTAAGGGGTTAAACGACCGACAATGAGCAACACCGATTTATGCAGTAATACTCTCTCTCTGTAGTACATGAGTGATAGATACATAACGCAAAAATGAATCCGCTCTAAATAACTCTTTTCTTTCGCGATCGATTTGCTTAAGATTAAGAAGTTGGCGAACTTAAATTTAGGGTCAATCTTCTTCAACAATAGAGTGTTTATTCTAATAATTAAGAAATGCTTAAGTTGATTTATACGAGTTCGGCACCATTCAGTGAGCCCCTTACATTATACAACAAATATTATGATATTTTTTTGATTTGATGCAGTGTTTTAGAAATATTCCGTTGTCTCAAGATAAAAAACTCACCTTGTATAAGAGAAATAAGCATAAACAAGTTTTTTTGCGGAGTAGTTCTTCAGTTAAAAGTATGTAACAATTATTATAATTGTAGACACCCTAGTGAGCGACCTAATTCGAAAATTGACTAAAAAGGATTTCCATTGCCTGAGGTATGCTGACGATCATACAATAGTCGGTAGGGGGTGGTTCCTAAAGGGGTCTGTGGAGCGCATGCAAACCGCTCTAAATACGGTTGACAAATGGGTAAACCACTAGTGATAGGAGGTGAAAAGATTCCATATGTCAAAGACGCGTGTCTTAGGGTATGGTTTGATCAAAGACATAGAACCACATATACAGAATACAACCAATAAAGCCACTATCGCTCTCGTTAGGTGCAGGAGACTGTGTGGGTGGAATTGGAGCCTTAAGCCCAAGACAACTCTGGTTATACACAAGCGTAATTAGACCGCTGATAACGTACTGCTGTGGTTAGACCACCCATTTCGCAGAGTATTTTAAGTTGCATAGTTTGCTTGTTATGGTTGGTTTCTTTGCTTAAACAGCTGCTTTTCGATTTACCGAGAATTTTTCACAATTTTTAATTTTGTTTTGTATAAATTTTAGTTAAAGAGTTAATTGTATGATTTAATTAATTAGTGTTAAGTTTTTTTTAAATTAATCCATTCATTAATTTGTCTAGTGTTCGCTAGTGTTGTTTTAATGCCTATTCTATTCAATATCGTTGAAATATTTTACGTCTGCGTTGTACGATTTTGAGAGAGGGATTTTTGTAAGAAACACAATTGTAGAATTTTGTTAAGGACTTCCTTGTTCGACTATTGACGTGAGTAGACGTATTTTTGTATATCTTTGTTGCCATTTTGTATTTCATTGTGATTTTGTAAATTTCGCATTAATTATCTTTTATATAGCCAATCAAGGAATTCTTATCGTAATAATTGTTAATATATTGAAGAGTGTACTTTATAGATATAAGATCAATTATTATTTTTTGTTTAGGAAGATATATTTTTAGTTTTTTTTCTCTCATTATTTTAAAGAGTTAATTTTCTGTTTTTCAATTTTGCTGTTTGATTCTTATTTATCAATCACCTTGGTTGGGTGAATAAAAGCATTGTTCTTGCATTTAGTTTATTTTAATTTGTGAAACCACGTGAATAAAAATTCAAAGGTTGTGGATTTTGGATAATCTTCCTGAACAAACAAAACTTTTGCTTTGCATAGGAAATAGCATTGTCCTATTTTAATTTAGAGTCAAGTGCAGTTTTTATTTTAGGCCAGAACCTTCAGTTCAATGTTTTTTTCTGCACGAGTTGTAATTTAACCCGTTGTTGAAATAAATTTGATTGTTAATTAGCTTCATTGGGTTAAAAATTCTGTTCTTTTATTTTTTATTTAAAACCTTTTAATTTTTCGGGTAATTAAGAAAGTCTGATTTCATTCACTCACAATTTACTTTTCGTGGTTAGATTCAAGTTTTAATTTGCGAGGGTAACTCTGAGTTTAATGGTTCTTGAGCGTTCTTTAAAATATTATCCGTTGAGCTAGCTAATTTATTTTCTTTTTCATTTCATATTAAAAACAGTTTTGCATTTTTCATTTAATTTAATCAGTACACAGCAGTACGGAGCAGTAGCATGGTAGATGTGGTAGACGGCGGCCAAAATGCTAACTGACGTACAAAGACAGGCGTGTCTCTGTGCCACGGCGCGATGAGATCAATCTTCACCCCTGCAATGGAAGCAATTCTAAAGCTGCCATCACTACACGTTTACATACAAGGAAGGTCTACAGCACATGGATTTATGCACAATCAAGCACCGATAAATCGCACGGCGATGATCATCAAAACCTATTAGATGAGCTCAAGGAGATATCTCTTTTGGGAACGTCATGGTTCAAAAATTCAACCTAGGTAGAAAATATCTTGTTATAATACCAAATAAGAAGGACTGGGAGAAAGACACTCCAGTAAGAGCGGACTAGAACTAGGTTCGAATCCGAGTTTCAATAATCAAATAATTAACTTAATACAACGAATATGCATTGTAAAATTAAGGTTGAATATGAGCCGAAAATGTGAAAATATAATAAAAAAGAAAAGAGACGCGCGGCTAAAACGGCTTAGAACAGGAGAAGAACAGGATCAAGAGATATACAGAAAAATTAGAAAAGAAGGAGTAAAAGTAATGAAACAGAAGAAAACAAGGTGGATAGGAGAAAAAATGCAAAATGTTGATTATAATGACAAAGATAACGCAAAGTTATTCAGAAACATCAAGAATAAAGCTGCAAAAAATACAACGGCTAAGATAAACAAAGAGAAATGGATGAATTACTTTAAGGAAATACTACAAGAAAAACGAATTGAAGAAGTTAACAAACAAAGTGAAGACAAAGTAGAGAACAACGACGAGCTAGAACAAGAACCAACTTTACAAGAAGTTAGGGATGCAATATCAAACTTGAGAGATAACAAAGCAACAGGATTACATGAGATAAATGGAGAAATGATAAAAGAAGGCGGGACACACCTTAGGGAAACAATATTTGAATTAATAAAAAAGAGTATGGATAGAAGAAAAAATGCCAGAAGAATGGAGAAAGGTATAATAGTACCAATTTTTAAGAAAGAAGATCTCCGTGTATGTTCCAACTACCGAGGTATTACATTGCTAAATACCACATATAAGATTTTGACTACAATAATTAACAACAGACTGAGGAGATACATAGAACGAGAAGGAGTTATAGGTGAATATCAGTTTGGCTTTAAGAAGGGAAGGTCAACTATAGACGCAATACATATCATAACGCAGATAATGGAAAAGCATAGTACAGAACTGATGATAATGTTCGTGGACTTCCAACGGGCATTTGATAGCTTTGATAGAGAGAAACTGAGGCAGGATCTGGAAAGTATGGAAGTACCAAAGAAGGTAACCAAGTTAATAAGTACTACGATGGAGGGATCCAAAGCCATGGTGATGACTGAAGAGGGGCAGCCAGGTGAATTCGAGATGCAAAGTAAAAAATTAAGCGTTAAAACAAAGATTAAGATATACAAAGCGGCAATAAGACCTGTAGCAATACATGGAGCAGAAACGATGAGCTTAACAAACAAGAACCAGGAAAAATTAAGAACTTTTGAGAGAAACATAATGAGGAGGATATACGGACCAGTGAAAACAAATGGAGGTGAGAAAAGAAGATTAATGAACTATGAAATAACAAATAGAATGAGGGGAGAAAATATAGTTAAAGTGGTGAAAGCGCAAAGGATAAGTTGGTACGGACACATATACAGGAAAGAAAAAGAAGATATAGTGAGGAAAATAACCGATTGGAGACCGATAGAGGAGAGAAGTAGAGGGACCGAAGTTGAGATGGAAGGCCCAGGTTGTTAACAATTTAAGAATCATGGGAATAAAAGGGATACAACAAAAATTACAAAACCGAGAACAATGGCGGAGAATAGTAGAGGAGACGAAGACACACAGCAAACTATAGTACAGGAACTAGAGCAAACAGGATTTATCCGCCTGAAAAATGGATTTTTAGAACCTCATCACTGAGGGGGTCACTATTCCTCAAGGAATTTATGACAATACCTATATAAAAATGAGCCGAAACTCAAAAGTCCGAGTCGTCTTTTTTTACTTATAATCTCTTTATTTTTAAAGATACGAAATAATAGTAAAGAACCCTTTTTATTAATATAATGAAGTAGATTTCTAAAAATATTCTATAATGTCTGTCACAATGATTTGTTATAATAATGAAAAGTAATTTATTTCACTAATGAATCTTGTTATTATTTTATCAAAAATTGCAAATAATATTTTATTATAGTAATGACACCTTTCGTTCTGTCGATGAAAATTCACTCAATGAATGTAGATTATTGATATCACGTCCAGTATTTTTCTCAGTGAAATTTTATTTTTAAATATACTGCTGTGTTTCATAAGAGGAAAGCTACCAACCATATTGAAATGCAGTTACTATTTTATGTACACACCTGTTTGTAAGTCCAGTATAATTTGGATTAATTCACACTAGTAGTCAGGGAAGTTGAATATAATTTATCGTCTGACAACTGTAGGATAGTCTGGTATCCTAGGTTTCTATTTTAATTGAATGGAGAGTGACTCAATGTGATTCGTATAAAGAAAATGTATGGAAATCCTTGGTTACGTGTTGGTAGTTGATAAAAGTCTTAGAAAAAGCTGTGTCATTTCTCATCAGATATAAATGAATTAAACCATATTGCGGGGGTATATCTGGTATCGTAGGGGATAAATTCACGAATTTGGTGTCTGGGTACATGTTTTACATGGGATTTTACATGTGTTTGCTGTCCCGAGTCTAATCATACATCCTGAATGTAACGAAGGAGGTGAATATACGAGCGAATCTGGATTGTCACTACAAGGAAATCACATTCAGAGGTACTCTTGGCATTTGTATTAAACCGAAAACGAGGTATCTGGTCAAAACATTGTTAAATTATATTATTTCGTATGAGATTAAATTCTGAACTTTTGTAAATTGCCAAACGTGGTTGGTGGTTTTCTATTCCTTTATGATAGCGCGGGAGATTTTAAAAGTTCATATTTTAATAAAAGGATCTAAGTTATACTGGATAATTGATAATACTTGTTTGAATATCCCAAATAGTTATACTCACCCTGAGTAAGAGTTCTCATACTTTTTTTTTATATATTTCCTGTATAGATTTGTTCATGAATTATACATGTTATTAATGATTGCACTGTTTTATTAAAGAAAGTTATTTATTTATTTTCCTTTTGCCGTAAAAAGCAGATAGCCGGGAAATCACAATATAACTTTTTGGCGCACCGAACGTGGGGCGAGTTTATTTGGGCAACTTTATTTAGTATATCTCAATATTTGTTATAAGTAATTTAAAAGAAAGGATGGATATTAGAAGGCGGGGTAAATCTAAGTCAGCATTGAGGGTATCAGCAATTAGGAGGGGTGATGCAGAAGAAATGCCAGAAAGAGAGCGAACTGATGAGGAGATGACGTTTAAAGATTTTATTAAGATGTATATGCAAGATAGGATTGAGGAGCGACGACAAATAGCTGAGTTAAGAGAAGAGGTAAGGAATATATGGGGAGGAACACAAGGATTGATTAGAAAGGAAACAGAAGAACAAATGGGGGACACTGAAGAGGGAGCAGATCAATTAGATGAACAAATTTGGGGCTCAGACGAAGAAGAAGAAAATGAGGCGGATGAAAATAAAGATGGAACAAATGAAGAAAAAGAAAATAGCGGTGAAAAAGACGGTAATAAAGAATTGTCGACAAAAGAAAGCGCAGCTACGGACAAAGACGAGTCGTCAGATCCCAATGGCGAATCTGAAAATGATGAAAAACAAATAAATGAAGAGGATCCTGAGTATGATGACGATCAAATTCATCTTTATCACAGCAATCAACCGGAATTACTGGAATCAGAACCTATGGACTTACCAGATGATTTACAACTACACGACAATGAAAAAGGAAATGAAGAAGATCAAGATGAAAATCCTTCCGACATAGACGTTATGAAAGAACAAATGCTTCCGGAAAATGAAAATGAAAATCAAGAACAAGAAAACGATGATCCAGATGTTGAAAAAGGAGATGCAACTGATGAAGATGATAGTAATAATTCCGAAAATTCCTACAAACCAGATGCCCTTGAAACCGAAAAAGATGATACTGACAATCAAAAGGAAACTTCACAATTTGATGATGCGATGGATTCTGAGGCGAAAGAAGATGTGGAGAAAAACGAACAGTCTACGTTAGATAAAACAAGCGCACAGGATGCTCAAGCACAGCCAATGGATGTTGATAATACCACGAATGAATCTGCTGACAAGGTTCATGCAAATCAAGCGAAAAACCGAATTTCTTGTAAGGATAAATCGGTGATGCAACAGGGAGAAGATAAGGATTGCAAAGAGGAGGATAAGGCTTTTGAAATGAGCGAAGATTTTGACAGTAAAATACATGGTGCGCATAAAAACCAGAATGAGGAGAGTCAAGATGAATATCATTCCGATGCAGAAAGTGATTACAGAATTATTAAAGGTTTATGATGATAGAATGAAACATCACATAAATTTGATATATCCTTATTGTAAATAATATTTTAATTATTTGCATACCTTATTCGTTATTGTGTTCAGTTTTGTTAAATGATAAATGCAATTTTAGTGGGGTGTGTTTGGTGATTGGATTAGGCCAGCCCTGAAACGTTTCCAATACAAAAGGACGTTGTGTTGGAACAAGATAGCGTCTCAGGGACGTTTATTCCTTTTGCTGTAACAGACCTCGTTTCTTTGTTAATTTAAAAAGGGAAATCAATATTTAAAAATTTTCATACAAGATAAAAATTTATTCAATATTTATTTGGGGAAATGCTGTGTTTCATAAGAGGAAAGCTACCAACCATATTGAAATGCAGTTGCTATTTTATGTACACACCTGTTTGTAAGTCCAGTATAAGTTGGATTAATTCACACTAGTAGTCATGGAAGTAGAATATAATTTATCGTCCGACAACTGTAGGATAGCTGGTATCCTAGGTTTCTATTTTAATTGAATGGGGTAGGGACTCAATGTGATTCGTATAAATAAAATGTATGGAAATCCTTGGTTACGTGTTGATAGTTGATGGAAAGTCTTAAAAAAGCTGTGTCATTTCTCATCAGATATAAATGAATTAAACCATATTGCGGGGGTATATCTGATATCGTAGGGGATAAATTCACGAATTTGGTGTTTACTATATCTGGGTACATGTTTTACATGGGATTTTACATGGTGTTTGTAACGAGGAGGTGAATATACGAGCGAATCTGGATTGTCACTACAAGGAAATCACATTCAGAGGTACTCTGGCATTTGTATAAACCGGAAAACGAGGTATCTGGTCAAAACATTGTTTAAATTATTATTATTTCGTATGAGATTTAAATTCTGAGCTTTTGTAAATTGGCAAACGTGGTTGGTGGTTTTCTATTCCTTTATGATAGCGCGGGAGATTTTAAAAGTTCATATTTTAATAAAAGGATCTAAGTTATACTGGATAATTGATAATACTTGTTTGAATATCCCAAATAGTTATACTCACCCTGAGTAAGAGTTCTCATACTTTTTTTTATATATTTCCTGTATAGATTTGTTCATGAATTATACATGTTATTAATGATTGCACTGTTTTATTAAAGAAAGTTATTTATTTATTTTCCTTTTGCCGTAAAAAGCAGATAGCCGGGAAATCACAATAATACCTATTCATTGTTCAACTGATGACTCTTTTTAACTCTTTCACCATATTCAAACGATAACTTCTTTTACTTGTTTCTTTTCTTTTCAAGTTTATATGTATAATATAACACAGCTAGTTCTACAACCCGTACCAATATCTTTTCTTTGTATCTGCATCCTAACAATAGTGGTAGTGATATATTATTACAATCGTAGTTAAGGATCGCCACCAATCCAATTATATCGCACTCCCAATGCCTCCACTGAGTCCTTTCCGCTTCCTCCCTTTCTCAACACGTGGGAATCCCGCATAATTTTCGAATCTCGATACGAATTGTGTCATATTATTCGTATTCATCCGCGCGGGCACTTATGCATAGATACCGTTCGTGTGGCGGTATCCCTGGTAGAAGAATTAAGTGTGTGTGACCCTTGGTCGCGTGCTACCCCCATAAGGTTCGACTGACTGCCTGCCTGAGCGCCCCTTTGTAACACCCCATATACACACCACACGCACAGAAGTTATGCGTTTTTCGTTTGGGCGCGACATATGCTGGCTGGACATGCAGGTCATTGCATTATAAAAATTTCGAAACCGTAGCGAAGATATCGATCTGACAATATCTATTAAATGCATATACCGCAGGAGCCGTCCAAACTCCAAACAGCGAGATAAGTCGTTATATGCATGAAGCGCACGCTTCTGTTCGTAGTTGATGTGGCTTCTGCGGTATATTGATATTATTGCTGCTACACTGAGAGAAATACCCTTTTCATTTAAAAGGAATTGCATTAAATCAAAAGTTTTTACGTTTTCTATATGGCCAACATGATTTGGTGTTTCCTTGAAACGGAATATAATTTTAAATTCACGCATTTCTTCGGAAATAATATATTTTTCGTTGAAACAGTTTATTCTTTTTAAGTGAAGATATTGATACTTGATTCAAGTCCTCTTTATTTACTTATACTTGAAAACTATGCAGATTGGCAGAAAACCGTAAGCATTTTTATTCAAGAGGTTTTTCCTTTTCTTATAAACGTTTATTCATTTTAGTCTTAAGCGTAAACACAACAAAATGCCGTGATCATTTTCAATCGAAATGAAAATGAATTATCTCCAAAAACCCACGCACTAAGGAGGGAATTTGCCGTTAGAATGCTGTAAATCCCAGTAAGTATTGGAAGTTTGCCCCACCCTAGTACTCTAGTGTGTCGTTAAAGAAATCGTCCTTTCAATGGCGATGACCTATCAGATGTTCTCCTAGTAAATATACCAGATTAGTATGTTACGAATGTAGTTTCCAGCCTATTTTCTGCGAAATATTATCTGATACTGGGATGAAATAGGAGATGCGCCATCTATGCGACAATTTCTCTACTACACATAAGTGTATCTGCTCATCTGCTGTATTACATGGGGAGAAAACTGCTATACGAAAATAAAATGCGACACTTATTTTTATTTCCATGAAAATATTTAGTTAAATTAATAAATACTGCGCTAGCTTCAAATAAATCTACTAACCAAATTATTTGTTTGATTGCATACAGGAATATTTTTAATATTCCTAAATCAAGTAATAATTTAGTAACTGTAACCAAATACATGAAAAAAGGTTGAAAACAACAAGATAGTTTTTCCCATGTATAACAGTTTTAAAAACTTCAAACACTATATACTGCTGTAAAGTTCCTTAGCTTATAAGTAAATCAGCATTAACTGAAAAGATTTCAACTATCTTTGAAATTACTTTAACTTCGTGCGAAAAATATTCACTTTTATTCATTATTTGTTTGTGTATTTGAGACTTACGCACGTGGGAACATGAATAAAACTAAAATACTTCCGCGTAAAAAAACACTCAAAAACACTTGAATACAGGTGCTTGCATTTTCCGTTAAAAGACAAAAGTTTTAAATTAATGTATGCATGCGTGTCCACACAAATATACCAAAACGTCCGGCTTTTTTTATTTAAAATACTGTTTATAATTCAATAATACTTAAAAGAAACTAATATATGTTGTTAAATATGTACATAGTAATAACAATATAATATATAATGTGTATGGTCTTACTTAAACAGAAGTTATACAGACATTACAAAATATTAATCAAAACTAAGGTGCATTCTATTTAATTACGGTTACTTTTCATGGAAAACCATGTACTTAAGAAGAAAATAGTCTTCCGGTAAAACAGAACGCTACTTTCAATTAAAACAAACACTTTTCTGAGAAAAGGTATTCTTTTCGTTAAACATGATAAAAACCCAAAGTTATAAAACTTTTCATTTAATGCAATCTCTTTTCTCAGTGTATACAAACATCAAATTGCGATTACTGAAGATTACTGAATTACGTAAGTAAAATAAAATTATTTCACACTACGTGAATCACCAGAAGGTACGGTACTAAGACAAGTTCAACTCATCTAAGAAAGGTAGATGTGCTCCTAGACCATCTTGTAACATGTTTGAACCACAACCTATCAATCGATAAAGCAGCAGATATCATCAAGAAAAAAGATTTGTTGCTTCAACCAAAAAAAGATTCACTCAACTTTTCTTTTTACTTAAATATGCCCAAATAAATGTAGTACATAATTAAATCAATTACGCAGTATGATAGTTCGTCTACTAATTTTACCTAAAGAAAGTGACCCTTTTACGTCAAAGCCTTACAAGCATGGTGAAATGGCTCCCAGACGAGATTCTTTAAGAAAGTTAGACATGGACTAAGGCGTGACAAAATATTATTGAATTAACCAAAATTATAGTTGATCTAACAAGAAAAAACGTAGTGAAAGCAATTATATTATTTTGTTTATTTAAACAATAAGTGTTGTGTAATTGACAAGAAAAGTATTATTAAAGAAATAATGATTAGACCAATCAAAACCCTAATTAACTTCATGTCATTGTGACGTTGAAATAAACCTTTTCCCAAACTTAAAATTTTCTAAATAGTCGCTATCTTGATCTAACGCCATCATGCTGTATTTGTGTTGTATCCTTGCATCCTATTGATATCTTTTTATTCACCTTACTTTCATGCCTTGCTCCTATTTACTATCAGTTCTTGATAAATAATATTTTTCGTTATTTTATTTATATTACTACCGCTAAAAAAGCGTCGAAATGTTACAAAAAAAAACGGAATTGAAAAATACAGAGACCGCAATAGTTTAAGTTTCGGCCGTTTTATTTTTCCTTTTAAAAAACAAATTAATTAATACTAAGTTTATTTTTAAAACTCTACTGAACTAGGTCAATTTTATTGGTTATTTTTAACGACGTCTGACAATGATGTAATTCTTGCAACAATAGATACATATTAAGTTTATTCTATGTATGAATATTTGTATGTTTGCTTCATGTTCGAGTTTACAATTTCGACGCTGTCAAGTTTAAATTGTCTAGGAGGCTTTCGAAACAATAGTAAAACAAAAAAACTCGAAGATAATAGCTGTTTTCAGTCGTCTGAAAATATTTATATTTAGCGCTAATCATTTAGGTATTTCTGTGAATACATTTACTACACGTATGTCATTCATTATTTGCTTTCGTACATATGTAGCATATAGCAGCACACATACATGTAAACGTATATCGTACATCATCTCGAGCGGAGATGAGAAGAAATGATTGCGTGTCCCGCATGTTTGGCGCGGGGTAGAACGGTCGCGAACGCCGTCAGTAGCCAAGTGACCCCTACACTTTACCAATTGAGCGAGTTAACGCCAATTGTCCGTAATGGTCGTTTAATTGGCTCAATTGGATACATCAGACTTTCAACAAGTGTTCGCGCGGTAGCATTCCGTTGTTGGTACGTTACAATTTTTTTTTGTGTGTATATATGTACGTATGTACGAACATTACAGATATGTATGTTTTTTTTATTATTATTATTTCTGTGTCGTTTCAGAAAGATCTTTTGTCTAACTATTATTGGACTTCCTATCCCATGGTGTGGAGCTTCGCATGAAACGGCTGTTCTCTTTTTAACTTCATATTTTTAGAATTTATGATTCTGTCTGTGTCAAAATTTTAAATTAAGTAATAAAAAGAATACTTATATATATGGTTGCATTTTGTTTCCAATGAACAGTTATATAATTTTAATTTAAATAAAATAAGAAAGTTCTAATCCGTTCCACAATTTCATTCACTTTTTCCTAGGAATTCACTAGAAATAAGTCGTTTAGCAAACAGCGGGGGAAAGAAAACGCAGTGAGCATTTGTCAATTTTTACCAAAAAAAATAATAATAATAAAATCAATTTATTGGCATAATACAAATTATCTATATCAAAATATGCCAAAAAGGCTAAATCATCGTAACATGTTCTTCCTTTAGCCTTCAATCACTTTTAGCGTCCAGATTTCACACATACTAATTTTGGCCAATAGTTTAACTTATGCGAATTGATACTCATCCAATTTATACTTGATTTCATTTTTCGAAGACCCAAGCAATTTTAAGCCAAAAGTATGGGTTCCTGTTTATAGTATATAAGATTGTACTATTGCATCACTAAATGTCATTAATTTTAGTATTTGTATCACTGCGTGTATATACAGGGTGTATCAAATAAAAAAGTAAATTTTGCTTGGGTGTTCACTATACGACATATAAAGCACAAACCCACCGAAACCGGATTTCATCATTAAAGAATAAAAAAAAAGTAAAATTTAGAGCCAAAAATTCTTTAATCCGGGCCTGATGCAAGGAAACGTCATGTTAAGCACCCGCTAAACGTGGTGTTATGTATAAGTACTAGTATTATTCTTAATGGCATGCCGTAAGTTCATTTAACGTTATTCTGAATAAATAAAGGCCCTTGTAAAAATAGCAGAACTGAGGCATTTTAAATTTCTTCTTTTTATAAAATAAACATCCGTTTTTTGTTAAGAGCATTATACGTAAGTCTACAAAGTATTATTTTTAATATTCTGATAAGACGTTTGAATTTCACCGGATATGCGACTTCAGTAGTTTACAAAAACGTAATATTTTTCTTTGCTTTGTCGAATCGAGAGTTAGTTGTTAATAAACGTACCACATGAATATGAGTTGTTTCTTTTGGATTTATTTAATCAAATAACGCAAAATGAATTGAATCGAATTACACAGAAATAAATGTAGATACAGAAAATTTACAAACACGCCTTTTTATTATGATGCCGCGCTTTTGCTGATGTATCAAGCTTCGATTTTCTTTATATGAAATCATGATGGTCCTGAAAAGGATCGTTTTTTTCGAGACGGCAAGAATTTAAATAAAATGTTCGAAGTGGCTTGCACTCCAAGCGGCGATCCACACAAAACTAACAACGGTAATAGCTGAATGATAGTGGTATGGGGGGTATACTCGGGACAGCATTTAGGTTGGGCACAGGTGCGGCTCTAGCCCACGGCATTTATAAAATATTTTTTTCTCGTTATTGCTTACAGAAGACCCCCGTGCATTAAGACTTTTTGATTGTATATGATTACAGCTGCTACATATTATTATATTTACCTCTATATCGGATACACCCTGTATAAATATATCTTTCTTCATATGTCTTTCTTATTATTATTTAGTTTTATAATGTTTAAGTTTAATAATTATCTACCGTCATGATCATAGGTTTTTTATTTGTGTTCTATTGCGACTATCATGATATATAATTATCATGTTTAATTTTTAATGAGCTATTATCTGAATACAGATATATATCTAAATTTTGATGGTGTTTAACTAAAAATTAATTTCAGCAGTCCAAATGCTTCTAACAGAAGGATAGAAAATAATACTACAGTGTACTGGAAAATATATCTTCAATCATCTCTTTTCAACAACCACAACGATTTCAATGAAGTGCCAAGATGTTACGAAAAAATAGTCCAATCAAACTGTGATATGCGAAAGTATTTGGGAAAAAAATTGGAATATTTTGAGATGAATTTCGGAATTTTACAGTGAGACTCAGATATTTCCTCAGTTTTCTAGATTAAAACTAAACTAGACTTGTATAGAAATTTTCTCTTAATAAATTAAAATTATTTACTCAGACGTATATTGTTAACTTTTATCGTTTTAGGTGCGCAAAAACGTTCTATTTATTTAGCAGAAAACCAAGATTTTCAAAACTCAAGCTTCAATTGTATATCTGCAGCGCTATTTATTGTATAGATTACAACTTTGTTTTATATTAAATACATTGCGTGGACTCTGTAAACTTGCATATGAAAATGTGATAAGTACACTACCCGAAAAAATTAATGTCGTCGTCCACTCCAAATTTTCGTATTTTCCTATCTGATTTTTCTTAATTGCCAAGCGTTTTACACATAGTTATCCCAATAAACCTCCTACCTGCATAAGCCGATGGCAGCCGAACGCGCCCCTGTTCAAATGATGAGCAGTTTTGATAGTTACTGCGCTATAGAGGATGACATTAATTTTGTCGGGCAGTGTACATTACGAAAAATAAATTTACAAAATAAAATTTAGAAATTTGAGAATTTTCTTTTCTGAAATATATTAAAATGTAAAAATTACACTCCTGTTTGAATGTAACAAGTCTTCAAAAAATAATTTAATTTAACCCAGGAATCAAGGGTCCAAAGCTAAACTATACCTAGAGTAAGATTACATCTTACTAGGTACAGTGTAGAGGATGACATTGAAAAAACTACGATGCAAGACATCACACGATAGAATGTTGCATCACCATACGGTATATAAACTTTATTCTGTTGCCTTTATAATTGCTACGCTATAGATCTCTTTACACAATCTAAAATTAGTTTTATTTTGATATGCATATATAAATCAAAATTTTATCTATGAATAAACCTGTCAAGGTTAAAGTATCAAACTTTTTTAAATGATTCCGACAAAAGTTACCCTCAGCCACACCAGCTATAACTTTTACAATCCTCCGCTTCTGCGCGACAAAAACCTTAGCAGCTGCATTAGACATATCCCAAAGACAAATACCATACTTCAATCGAAAAGCGACCATGGCGTGGTAAGTCATAGCGAATTGTTTCTTAGAGAGGAAAGTTTTAAAGTTCTCAGTAAATAGGAACAAGAAGTTAAGTTAACCAATGAAGTGGAGCAATGTTTCTTGCAGTTTAAAGTTTGTGTGTTCTATGTTACACTAATAAATTGAACCTTTTTAACCTTATTTAAGACTCGACACCCACCTTAATTTTAAAATACTCTTTTGTCTATTATGAAAACGAATGGTTTGAGTTTTTTCTTTCTGTATTTAAATATAATGAATTGTCGACGCCCTAAGTGTTTTCTGCATCCAATATTTTTTGAAAATTCGCTTTCAAATTTCTAGTCTTCTTGTCCAATATAAGTAAGGTGTTATCATCCGCGTACATAGCAAACAATGCATCAGAAACAACAAAATGAAAATCATTACTGTGAATCAGAAACAAATTGGGTCCTAAAATAGATCCCTCAATATAACCTAATAATTCCTCATAAAAATTCAATAGAGCAGGAGCAGTTGATATGCACACGATCGAAAACTACTAAACAATGTTCCATTATAAGATTATTCTCATCTATAAATTTTAAAAGTAGATCAAGAAAGCAGTATCCAAATATTTTAGAAGAATTGAAAGACACTGCTATAGGTCTTTAGTTAGTTATAGAATTGGAATCATTCTTTTTTAAATTGCACTATTTTGTTAATTTGCAATGTAGATGGAAAGCATTTCATGTCAAAAGATAAGTTAGCTTAAATATAAAATTGTTTTTGCAATTGGGATAATGATTTTTTAAGGAGGTAATCAGGACCAACTGAGCTCTTACTGCTCAATTTATTAAAAATCAACAATTCTTCCTCATTGCAAAATTTTAGAAAGAATGAGTTATTGCATTCTGGTGAATTCCTGTTATCAGCATTATTTGATGTATTATTACGCAATCTCAATAGAGGCGTGTCAATAAAATAGTTACTAAAAAGAGAAGCAATTGCTTCAGGATCATCACATAACTGATCATCATGCATTGGATATGTTTTTTTTAAGATGGTCATCTTAGTGGGAAACTCATATACCCCAGGTAGGTTTACTTAAATTGGAAGAGCTATCAATTTTAGATTGATAATATAACCGTTTCTGAGTCTTTTACTAATTCGTTATGAGTTCTTTTAGTATTTCTATATACATCATTCCAAAGTAGGAAATTTGTATTTTAAAATGCACAGGTCCTCAGGAAAATAATAAGCTTTTTTCTTTTCTATTTTTTATAACATAATTATTCAAACCATTTTTTAAATAGCAGTGCTGGATCCACGTTTCTCAAACTTTCAAGTTGACCCTTTTGTCATTGTTTTATAAAATTTTGCTATGAATAAAAAGGAAAATAATTCTTTACCTAGAAAGTGTTATTCGATGTGCCGAGCAGCTCTAAAAATATTGCTGCTGGTCCACTAATTTCTCCCCAGGAATTTTTTGACGTTGTAACATGCCAAGGCCATGCCAGGATCAAAAGTCACCAGCCACCAGTTACGGCCAGCCGAGATTTCCATCGAATCCTCAGTTGTTTGCGTCACTCACTTGTTTCATTTTTTTTCTGTTCATTAAACGGACGTCACACTGCATCGTCAACAGAAAATACAAAAAAAGAGGAACACTTCACAAATCAAATTTACCACCCAAAACGAATAATGGATCAAATTAAATTTTAATTTGAATATCCGTCGTAAAAATTTTACACAAAACACCTTAATAAAATATTTAGAGAAACCGACACAAAACATTCGCGTTAGAATAATAATCGAATATTATCCTAGCATAGCGCTGCGGGAAACGTTTCCAACCCCATTGAATAAAACTTCCCATTTGACTGCCGCAAGTCTACTGTGTGGTGTGTGTGAAATATGTTTTAATAGCAACAATTGGACAATATTGAGTTGGATTGCATTAAAGAATCTGGGCTCTTAAACTAATATACTAATAGCTGCACTAATAGCCATTGTCGCTAATAGGCAAAAATTGGGTAAATTGATAAATTCACTTACGGGCGATTGAAGCAAATGCGTGTATATAAGCGTTGGTACATAATATACGTATATATGCACGGGCAAGGGCGACACTGTACGCACATTACATGGTACACTAGCACATTACACTAATTCACGTAAATAAGAACACGGAAAAATAACGTTTCACTCAAAAACGTACTGCTGAAGTATGGAACATGGTGATGGGATAAGGCCAGGATCACCATTGACACTTATAAAAGACAATTCTTCTGTAATTAAGATGCTTAACCATCATTTAGTCCGTTTATTGGCATTTATTAGATTGGTTTTATGAAGCGGTTAATAGTAAATATACCCTCTGGGAAGTTAAACAAGATATTAGCTTACTCGCTGCTTTCTTCCTAATTTGCTTGAAATTCTTGACGATTCATTAAGACAATATTTGATAAGGTAGGTAAACGTGAAATAAATTGTCGATCTTGAGAAAAAAACTTGCATACAATGGATTCTTTTAACCCGTTACATGGATAAAATAAAATGGCATTTAATTTTCAGTTTTTATTTTTCATCTTATACATCGCCTGCCAAATGCTTACTGGCTTCGCTAGTGCGAAATGAGTTCGAATCTGGCTTTGGTTAGTTGCCATAACCTTTGTTTTTCCGGAACCTTGATGATGATTAAGGATATTTGGCTTTGCGAAGGTGTCTGACAAGTAATAAATTGCTTAGGGCTTATATATACCCCGAGCAAAAAAAAAATGTAGTCAATTTTGCCACTTTTCCGCTTTTGTTAATCATAATATGTATTTATCATATTCCATGTCGTATGATATTTAAACTTCAGATGCATATATCAATTTGGAACTTTTGTCCACTTACTTTCCATTTATTAATTACCTTTCTCTTTTTTCCTGTTTGTAGGCTTCTCTTGAAATATTGATTAGGGATTATTTATTTGTACTTGTCGTTATTTCACGCAAGACGTGCTGAGAGAAGATGTGCTAAATTAACTAAGAAAAAAAAGAAGTATCCGACAAAACATTTTTGGTTAAATATAGTCAAACAAAAAGGGTTGTTAAAGTAACACTAAAAACTAAATGTAAATGTTAAAATAATTATGTAGATTTGGCAATATTTTTAGTATTGTTCTAACAATCAACGCTAATTTATTTTTAATCTTTAATATTGTTAGGGCAATAAATGTTCTAGATAAAATAAACAATTATTTCGTGTTAAATCTACCAAAAGCATTCATTAAATGAAAAAGAAGAAGTTCTTAGGGTAAACAAATACAATTATGTTGACCTAAAAAAGAAATGATTTTTGAATTACTATAGCCTTATCGATCGGATGATTAGTACCTAGGTATATTGATAAAATTAAATAATTATTCCCTCTAATCTGATTTATTTTAAAACATAATTTTTTTATATTTGGAGCGAAATATGTCGCAAAAAAATAATTTGAAAATAAATCAGATTGGAGCGAATATAAAAGGGCTGTTCGAACATGCAGTTCGCGGACGGTTCGTGATCACGTGAACCAATCAGAGAACAGATTGGAGTTCTCGCGAACTGAAATGTGTTTTCTGATTGGTTCACATGATCGTGAACCGTTCGCGAACTGCATGTTCGAACAAACCTAAATTTAATTTCATCAATATATCTAAAAAAGAATTGTTTTCCAGTTTATAATATTTTATGTTACTGCAAGCTATACACAGCTCCTATTGGATGTTTAACCGGTCTACACACTATATACATTAAGTTTTTATAGTGACCTGACCAGTGTTGCCAGTTCAATATTTCAGAATATCACCATTTGAAACTTCAGCAGAAATCAGTAGATTGGTAATAATGACAATTCCTTTTTTCTATTTAGAGGACTTTTCCTTTTTTAATTTTTACTATTACCTATCATAATAAAATTTTGAATGGTATAATTAAAAAAAAAGGCCTAAATAAACGCACTTCTACAGAGATTACTAAAGATCTAGTATTTTGGCGATAGATCTAATATTTCAACTATATGAAGGGATAGTAGATTTATGGCATATTTAAGTAGACTAGTACATTGTAGTTGCGCGCTTTTTATGACCAATATGCGTCATTACTGGTGTGAAATAGAAGACGCGCTAATTTTAGGGCGATTTCTGAAATACATATATTTAACGTATTTGCTACCATATAGAAGAAAATTCACGCGAACCCATTGGCTTGGTTAAATTAAAAAGAAAACAATCTTGTTGCCTTGATTATGTTATTTGTAAGATTAACTAAGATTTTGATTAACTTAACAAACATTGCAGATAATCTAATATATTAGTTAGATTAACAAAAATAAACTTAAAGTAATCAAAAATGTGTTTCAAAAAAACTGCTGTAATTCGTTCTTCTAACAATTATGGTTTAGTTAAAATAACAAAATATTTTTCAATTATTGTAACTTTATATTTTGTTCAGTTGACTAAAAATTTGTTAATACAGTAATATTTTTCCAACAAAGTGATTTTGGTTGAACAAATGCATTTTCTTCTCCGAGTATGCTCACATAGCGAATGATACATGTTGCGAAAAGATAGTTTTAATTAAATCGATTGGATAAAATAATTTACAGTATTTATTTTAAATTTCATAATCAATTACACAACAATTTATGTATATTAATGCATTAGAATACCGACAAAGAATAATAACAGTACCTCGAAATTTCAATTTGAAATTAGGAAAAAATACAGTGGATTGGAAACTGTTATACAATTATTAGTGGATATGTAACTATCTTTCACTCCCAGCTGTTTTACTAATATACTATAAAGTGTTTAAAAAAAAGCCAAAATGGCATATATCTTTAATAGTGAGATAGCTATATATAAGTGATATAATATATAATATATAATAATATAAATATAAGTAATTAAGTACCTACGCGTGAGAATGAAATAACTACTATTTTCTGAGATCATAAAATTTGTATGCGGTTTCTGTCATTCTATTGCGGGATCTACAGTAAATAATAATAATATTTATTGATAAACACACAATTGTGTGTATAATAGGTCAGAAAACACAATTAATGAAGCCACCACGAAACTTAGAAACAAAATGATAGAACAATAAATTAGTAATCTTAATAATAAGATACAAAAACAAAAAAAAAAAGAAATTCATAAACAGAAAGAAAAAGAAAGCAAAAGAAGAATATTCAGCCACGATAAAAGAAATGTTGTAACAAAAATGCTTTAGTGACTTTCGAAAACTTTATAACTCTCATGAATTTAATTTCGCTTGAATAAATGATTAAATATTTTATTCCTGATTATATGCACCTTGACTTATAATAGTCATTGGCCAGAAGGTGATGCAGCAGTGATCTTTCATTCTAGTTCATAATCATGATTTTCGCTTTGAGCGAATTTACTTTTGACTGGTATAGAACATGACATTCAAAATTTAAACAAGAGGAAGAATTAATTTTTCAAAAATTGTCGACAGGAATCATAAAAATGAGCTCTCCCAATCACAGACTTTTTCGCTAAAAATACTTGATGCGCACTTGCCGAGTTTCCCCATAAGAGTATACATAACTATAATCTAGACTGAATTTCAGCATGTACAGTGAAATTAAACAATCCACACATATCTAAGACCCTAAGCGTTAAAAGCAAAAGGTCTTGGTGCTAACTTTTCACAAATACTGTCACAATTCTCTTTCCATGTCAAAGTATGATCAAAATAACTCCTAAAAATAGTAGACTATCACAGCAAAATAATTCTTTTTGTTTATAATTAAATTGTAATGTTCGATACTCTTTATACTCGCATGAAAAAATACATGTATTTTGTTTTTTCTAAACTAAAGACAGTTATGTTTGCGAAAAACCAAAGCATAAGTATTTAATAGAGAATTTGTTGTGTTTCAGTAACATAATATTTATTTTAGAGCTGTTAACACTACAACATCTAGCATAAATCGTCAAAGTAATATATTTGATAGAAACAAACTATATTGTTTATGTATAAACTGAAAAGGTAGGACCTAGCACTGAATCTTGTGGAATATCCAGAAATCCGGGTAACCACGATGATTCAACATTTCCTTCATTGTTTCTGTCACTACCTTACCTTTGCATTCTATTGTTAAAATATGAAGCAAATCAATGCCCAAGTACTCCTCTTATTCCATATAATTCCAGCTTTTGTAACAAAACTTCATGTGTGTACACAGTCGAAGGCTTCTGTAATCCAGAAACACCATAGCTGCCTTATATTGATAGATATTTTTTAAATGTTGCAATAAAACTCAATAATGCAAGTGGAGGTAGACTTTCCCTTTTTAAATCCATGTTCATTATTACTAATGATGTTATGTTTGTCAAAAAAAAACTTAAACGGTACAGTATTCTAATTTTTTTGAAATTACAGATGTCAAAGCTACTGCCATATAATTTGAAATATCTGTAACTATGTCTTTTTTATAAATTGGAATAATAGTAGCATGATATCTCCAACATGTATTAATTCCAATTTTATATAGATGTTCTTTTAGGGTACAATGTCCTGTTAAAAGCCTTGTTAACGTTGCGAAAATAATCCCTACTGAGCTATAGTAGTTCTTCAGTCTTTTTGATGGTTCGTAAATAAAGCTCTTTTCATAAATTTGCGTGGTTGTATTATTCCAGTGCTCTTTGTGTTTCTGTTTGATTCAACTCCTTACATGCATTTATGCTGTGTTTTTAGAAACTGCTAGAACAGGTTATGGGTCTATACCAATGATCTCTTTCTTTCAAGCTATTCGACTTCTTCATTTTCTTCGATTGCTGAATGCTGGACATCCACAGTAATGTATAACTGACCGTCTGTCAGACTATTCAGCTCTCGAGTACATTCCTACACCAATCTTTATCCTATTTTAGACTTTACTAGTGCTCTCAGCATCTCCTGGAAATCTATTGCAATACACATCCGCTTATTTTTGTAAGCTCTCTGATTGATTTCTGTTGCACAATGCAACCAATAAACCAGATCAATTCTTCAAATCTACCTCTGCAATTGAATTGATTCCAGCTTATACAATCCGTGGTTTCCACCACGAAATTTCTGTCTAAGTGGTCATGGATCTGACCACCGTGATGTATATCTTAATCCCATGGTTTTCCATGAACGTTTCTAGCTAACATGAGTGTTACTCCCTCCTGATTTTAACTATCGTAAACTGTCGACTCCAATCAAGGATAACACCAGGATATTCACTTCCTCTAGCAGCTTTACTTTTTTGCTCCGAAATTTTGGGGATCCGAGTTCTTCCTTCTCGTGAATGCTATTGTGGTCGTTTTGGAAGGACTAATATTTAAACTCTTCTCCTTGGCCCATGCTTGTACAACTTGTAGAGTCATGGTTATGTCAAAATTGAGTTAATCTTTAGTGATGAAGAACAATAGATATGAGTAGAGATTTATTGGCTTACTACTTTCGGCCAAGAGCCATCTTCAGACCCATGTCAATATCAGAGACAACCGTCACGTTTGTATGTTTTTTGCCTCTGATCTTGACATGGCTTTAAAGATGACTCTTTAGCCAAAACAGTAAGTCAACAATTCTGTACCATTGATTGGGTACCGTATCTGTTCTTTATCATTAAACTTGAAAGTGCTCTGCATATTGTCCTACACTTTGATTTTACCCTAGGTCAGAATGACAAAATCATCTGCATACCTCAAAATATGCTCTTCATTGTCCAGCATTATTAGAACTCATCCACGACACAGCAGAGAGCATAAAACCTCACTGCAGACTTCAATGACTTACAATCCATCAAAATAAAATTTTCTGAAGAATATGTGGATACTAATCTTAGGTACCGGCGAACAAATATTGTGACCTTTAATTTAAAATTGGAATGATATAGCAAACGACAGGTCAGTATTTAAGGGTTAATACCATTTTCAATTTAAATTATTATTAAAAATTATAAATTCGAATTATTCTGTTTATGAATAGCAATTTAAATTAAAAACAATCTTTTCGGAAGAGTATATCTTCATCAATACATATCAGTAGTACTATCCATAAAAAAATATTAGTGCATGAGGAATACTTTCAGTTCAACGCAAGATGAACCTAACTTTATCATTGCAATTTATTATTCATTGAAACTTCAAATTAACTTCCCAAAAACTTCCCATAGTGTACCTGATCGATTTGACACCATAATTGTTATATCGCCCAAAATCACAACCCACATCTCTCAAACATTTTTCCCACAAGAAAAAAGTCACACAATTTAGAAACCCACATCTCCGCTTGTGTTGTTACATTAGTACCATTAGCGGGGACCGAGTTTACTGGTGGCCGTAAAATGCACGTGACCTGCATGTCAGCATATAGGGAGTCCTGGCGAGAAGCGACAATACAACCTGCAAAACACAATACCGCAGTATCCCCTAACGTTTCGGACGCTATCGAAAGCAATATCTCGATGCCGTAGTGAGAGTCAGAGGCATCATCTGTACGATCTGTCGGCTCCTCCCATAATCGCTCCGCACCCAATGGCCGAGCACGCAACCCTTGTGCGTACACGCCGTATTGGACCTCGGAGAGCTTACCAATTAAGCTCGTTAGTTATAAATTGGATCAAATAATAATGGCAAAACTCAGTATTAATCTAACACACGGCCTAGTGAAATTGTATCCAATTCTGTCTTATTTATTAGTTAATCGTCTAAATTAAAGGCAATTGTTTTGATTTCGCCTTAATTTTATTACGTAATTTTCACTTTTGATCGAGGCGATAGTGTCTTTGCCTTTTTCTAACGTCGTGCGTTTTTTTTTTCGTTTTATTTCGATTTATACAAACTCTAAGTTCTAAGCTAAAGCTATGGAAGGTGGCCCGTTTGAAGATCCAAATTTCACCGACTATACGAATCAACCGCTTCCGTCTTTGAATTCGACGCTTCTACAGAGTAAAAATCAAGATAATATAAATGTGCATTCCATCCAGGTCATGTTGGGCCTTCAACAGCAGCACGATATGTTCACCAACATGGGGTCACCATTGGAGTACAAAGGATCGCCGCAGAAATTGGAAAATTCGCCCATGCATCAGGATTTGGGTATCTTCCAACAGGGGATGGAAAATGTTAACAACAATGGGGGTGGTGTCAAGAGGAAGAACGACGACGTAGTTTTATTGCAGTCGCAAAATTTGTCTTCAACGGAAATGGGCACCACGTCCAGTCAACCACCCCCTAAAAAGAATGATAAGAAAAAAGCGGACAACAATGGTGTTAAAAAGAAGAAGACGAGGTAAGTAATATTGCTGGATAATAGCTTCTTATTAGGTTCCCTGGTTTTCATTTCCTTTGTGTATCAAAGTTTTTTTTGAATATTTGGAAAATGTGTAGACATTTAAATAAACAGAATTTTTTCAAATTAGCGTTAAACATTTCAAAAGAGAACTAATATTCGTAGAGATTTGTTATGTCAAAATCAACGATCAGACGTATCTTTTTCATTTTGATGTTATAATAAATATTTGCGAACCATCTTTTTAACTATTATGTATTTCGGCGTTCGCCATAATTATGTTAATTGCTTGGCTGAAAAACTCTCTTATTTACTCATATAACCACATATACGTATGTTTAACCACTAACAAAACGGTGGAGAAATTAGTGATAAAACCTTATTGCTCTTTGCATTGCATGTAAAAAGATCTGTTTATCAATAAATAATCCGGTTAAATTTAATAAATCGACTCATAGTTATTGTTAAAAAAATCTTTCTTATTCTCCGCCAAATCTCCTTTTACCGATTTATATAACATAAATATTGATTCTTAGTCCAAGATAATGCATGCATCACCTTCTTTTTGCTACTAGTTTTTAGATAATTAGTTATCTAGGAAAGTTTTGATTGAGGTGTAATACTTACAAAAATCTTGCTTTGCACATGTATGGTATTGCTAACAGTACGTTTTTTGAAATTACTGAAGAAGCACCATATACAAATAAGGTAAATTGCGTCATTTTATCACTTTTATGAGGTACATGGTGATGCCTTTGAATATGGTTTCATAATATGATAGGAAAATATTATTTTTCTTATAATTTCCTTTCTCAAACTTTTTCTCCGTACGTATTTTCATCATTATCAAAAATAAATATTTAATATAATATAATAAATATTTAATCAAAACCTGTAATTTTTAACTTAAATTTCATATTTAAATTTATATCGAAAACTTTGTTACCCCCGTATTCTATCTATTATTTATAAAGTGCTAATTTGTAAACAACAAACGATCACTAGATATACTTACACATACATACACAAGTGCTACAATAAACATACATTTTCATACGTATTTAAAAAATAACACCATTTAAATACTCACCACAATGCAAAACACATCACATATTTTGGTACTAACTATTTTTAAATTTAAAATTAGATCCACACTTACAATTGAGTCATCTATTTAATATGTATATTCAATTACAATCATTATAATTGTTACAAATTTCACATTTTATCGTTTTTTGACATTTGAAAATTGCCGTTTTTGTAAGTATAATTCATAGGCAAATAATAAGTTAGTTTACCTAGGTATAAGGAAGGAGTCATCTTCCATGTATAATGCCATTCGATTTTTAAAAAAATTATTTTGTAATTGTTATTTAACCTTCATAAAATCTCACCATCTTTAATTATTTTTCCTTAAAAAGTTCACATTCACTTATTATATTTTAAGTGGGTTTACAATTGAAGCACGCCCTCTATTTTTCGCTCAACCGATTGATTGACATTTATATCTATTAATAAAATGCGTTAATTTAAAAAAATTGAAGGGGTAATATATTTGGTCAAAGGTATTTATTTAAAGCAAATAATAATTTGATTACGAATTAAAAGTTCTTTCCAATCTCAAAAATATATATGATTTATTATTACATGTTTCGGTCTGTTAGACCATCCTTAGGTAACCTAGTAAAACGACAATAAAATTATAATTAACTAGTGATTTAAGACTAACCATAACCTAAGTACTCACAATATTGTCGAATCTACTAAAAGGTAAAACCAACCATACTCATATTGCATGTATGTGTGTAAAAAAAATGGAAATAAAAATTATTTTAAAAAACTATAAGTTTGAAGAAACTCCATCTTGTAAGGTGTTCTTTCATGTCTAATGCTTTGTTGTCTCTTCCTGTTTCTCCCAATCAGCATCCTAGAATGTGTGTTTTCGATATTCAATTTTAAAATTTGAAATTTTGTAAGTTTCAAATTTAAGCTTCCATAAAATTTAACACCGTTTCGTTTTATGACCTTTTTCATTATATTTCCTTAAAATTTATACTTTTTCATAATTATAACCTTAAATTTTATTTATTATTTTATTATTACTATTTTATTTTAAATCAATATCGCTGCTATTTTATAAATTACTTTTATGAAGTTTTAAATTTGACTGTTAGTACCCTTTAACATTCATTTTATATTTTCCTTTTCGTATTTGATCATTTTAGCTGATGATGGCTGTCTCAGGTCGAAACTAGTACCAGAGTACACAAATATTAAATATAAGGATTAAGAGGACTTTCCTTATTTACCTAAATAAGATATAACACACCATGGCCCTAAATTTCACATTGTTTCAGAAAAACAGTTGTAATTTAATTACATAATGTATAAGTAAATCAATTTTTTAAATATATTGGAACGTATCTAATTACATTTTCAGGTATGTTTACAATTCAACCTTAGTGTACAGGATGTTCGCCACTAAAGTGTAAACTCAATCAACTTTAACTCATTCATATATTTCTTTTCGACTCTACATATTTACATCAATGAATTCATATTAATAAATTCTGACTTTAATAAGTTAAGCATATTTCATGTCCATCTCCTCTACTTTTTGAGTTATTATGGTTTTCATTATATTCTTTTTTGCATATTATTCCACTTATATTTACAATCTGAATTGTTAACGATTTCAAAATAATAATAAGTTTTTAAATTTAATCGTATTTAATTAAAGTAATTGCGGTATCTGTATAAAATAAGGTTTTCCAAAACATAATTAAATAATATCAAGTGCTTATATGTATACTAGAAGAATACGATAGAAACTGTTTTCTTTTTTGCAGAATTTAAAAAATTGCAAATTAGCACCAAATGTAATGATTTTTTTTCTTCCTAAAAAAGTACATTTGCCCCATTGTCATACACTTGAATTCGGGCGTGTCATATGTTAGAACCGGAAGCGGCATTTCACACCGTAACGCAACAGTTGGTAACACTGGCGCGCGGCACACGTTCATTACTGCGGTTAGTGCAAGCGAGACGAATTTGCATCCTATAGCATCACCGCCACCAGCATCGGAAATTAATAGCTCAATTAAATAGCGATACTATCGGCGAGATGCATATCCCCATCCCCTATATGCGATGGGCATGTAGATTTTCGATATCGAACCATACGGTTACGCACGCCACGTGAAATGCTGCTACGGTGGTGTTGTTAGATGCATTGTATGCATGAGTGAGTGGCTAAAACAATTTTTGATGGCTCTAATCAATATAGAAATATATGAAAGTTTGTATAGTTAAATATTGAACAAAATGCATTTCTTTCAAAAATGTAACATTATATATTATTAGTAAGTAAAGTCACGGGAAGATTGGTGTTTAATTAAACAATTAAAACAAAATAAAAATGAAAATTTCGTTTTCCAATCTTGATTTGTTTCTAATTTAAAAAAAAAATCTAAAAAGAAAATTCGAAGCAAATGAAGATTGGAACACGAACTTTTCATTTTTATTTTATTTTAATTGTTTAATTATATATGGTAGGATTATGTATGTACAGTGCTCTTCAGATCTAATGTCTCTCTTATCTCAACTTTTTATCATAAAAGTTTAGTTTTGGTTTTTATAAAATTTTCGGCTTAACAGATAACAAATATGGTTAATATTATATGTTTATTATGTGTTCATTTTAGTTTTCCATTTATAGGCGAATATGATACTTGATAGAATCGACGTTGGTCTTTTATCACATGTTTTTTATAAAAGTAATTTGAATTACATGTTTCGGACATTACATTTACATAATTGCCCAATATGGAATAAAAATATGTATTTTATTATTAGGTTAAGCACTGAGGAAGGCATATTGCCAAAACCGTTAGTGTAGGAGATAATAAAGAATGCAGTAAATAAAAATTACCATATCAAATTATAATGAGGATGTATTTACTTACCTATTTAAACAACTGAATATATCCAATTATGGACGTAAGATCACTACAAAATATATTTTTATCCAAGTCTTCACAAATAATATTACTAGTAATAAATAGTAAAATAATCTCTTTTAATGTCCTGGCATGATGATTTTAATTCGTACAAATAATTGTGTAAACGTATTTGATTTTGAATACTAATTCCTCTATCCAAACTGCGTGCCAAAAAAATGCCTACACCTTGAAGGAGTTGAGTCACAACGCTGAAATTTTGACAAGTTTCAAGTAGTAAATCATAACTACTAGTTTTCAGTAGTAAATCATAACAATGGAAAAAAATACCAACAACAGCAAAAATTTATCAATAAATTGTTTATGCACTGGCTAACTCTGCGAGGCATGCTCTGAATCAGATGGTTAATGCATCTTGTGGGACCTCATCCCCAATTTCTATTTCCCCTTCATGTATAGTTGTGGGCGATATGATTATCAGCGACTTTTTACATGTAGCCAGTTATTTTGTTAAGACTTCAGCTTTTCATTAAGGTGTTGCAATTTTTTTGGCACGTAGTGTATTTGTTTATATTTTTGGATCTCTAGATCTCTTCCATATATCTTTACCTCTTAGAATACTACCCTGTTTAAGATCTTGCTTTATAGCTCTTCTGTATCAATAGTTTTAAATCAGACTGTTTTTGATTTTAAAGATTCCAAAGAGGCCCCTACTATCAACACGCTTTCTTTATGAGATTTTTTATACCTGTCGGATAATGAAAGTTTGATATATTACTCAATCAAATGTAATAAGAAGTATTGGCTTGCTAGTTTCGGCTAAACAGCCATCTTCAAAGCCATGTTAAATTCGGCAAAAACAATACAAATTAGAAGGCGGAAAACGTCAAACATGTTAAAATTAATAAAAGATTAATTAAATTAAAAAAAAAAAACACAAACATAATGGAACCAAGTTCAAAACATTGCAAAGAGAAGAGATAGATCAGACTCTAGTTAATTAACTTTTAATGAATTTTAACATGTTTGACATGTACCATCTTCTAATTTGTATGTTTCTACCTTCTTTAACATGGCTCTGAAGATGGCGTTTAGCCGAAACTAGTGGCCCCATACTTTTTATTACATTTGATAGAGTGAATACACCAGACTTTCATTATTCTTCACCCTTTAACTCAAATTGGACATAACCAAATTTTCCATATCTGCTTTTAATTTCATGCTGTACATATTTTTCTATATAGGATGTCAATGGGGTTATTGAACTAAATCACCTTTCTATGCATTCCACTATAGTACCATATAGTTGACATTCATCAATTGAACCAGTGGTCACTTTTTTAGTTTCTTCCGACTTGTTCACTTTACCTACCGCGTTAGTAGTTAGTAGCTTGCCAAAGCCAATTGGCAATATTCAACTCAAAATGTTTATGGCATATAAAAAGAAATTATTTTCGGGCGGCCACTACAACGGTAATAATTGTTCCCGCCATTTGATCATACCTCTTCTTTTTATGAAAAATGCGAAAGGATGCATGCGCGTTTAACTTTGTACATTAATAATGTTCCAGAAAGATGGCAAATTGACAATCTCAAATTGAATGTGTCATATATACCATCAACAAAACATTTTTTGCGAATTACATTATTTACAAGTTATCGAAAAAAAAGAAATGTTTCATACACATTTCATCGATAGTGGGCAGGATTTTGTTTGAATTCTTGAGTCAAATAATCAATTTTGTTGTAAGGAGATACATGTGTTTTCCAATAAATACTTGAATTCATTTGACGCAATGTAAAACTGCTCGCTCACAAGCTTAAGGAAATTTATTGAATGCTATTTTATTACAGAACCACGTTCACCGCTTTCCAATTGGAGGAACTTGAAAGGGCTTTCGAAAGGGCTCCCTATCCAGACGTTTTCGCTCGCGAAGAATTGGCCTTAAAACTAACCTAAGCGAATCCCGAGTGCAGGTGTGGTTCCAAAATCGCCGTGCTAAATGGAGGAAACGCGAGCCGCCACGGAAAACCGGCTACATCACTTCCACCTCACCTAGTTCCAACATAACCTCCGAATTTCAACAACAGCATAAGCTCCTTCTCCCAGCCGAATAGTTTAAACACGACAACGCCCGTGGATACCTGGCCCAGTTACCAATCGACATACGATTTAGGGCATCTCAACATACTGAATTCCTCCACGGGTTCCTACTCGAATTTCGGATCGCCCCAAAACGGTTACTCCTACATGCTGAATTCGCACGATAATCAACTCTTCGGAGCGCCTATGCGCGCCCACGAATACACGACGCCTTTGCCTAATCAGAGTCCGCCGCTGGCGCGGGAGTATTCCATGCTGCAAACGCATTCGCCGACGGGCGATGAGAACTCCATCGGTACCAAGATCGAATATGTTAATCACACGCTTAACGCCTCGCCGGAAAGATATACGAATATGTCACCCAAGTATGAGACAAACTTGATGCAGGAAGTAAAGCAAGAGTACGATAGTAGATTGAAGGATACGGTCAAGTTAGAGTCCAATAGTAATCAGACCTATGTAACCTTGCCCCCTTTTTTGAATTGATCAAGTATGTAAATAGGAATTGTAGGAGGGAACCTTATAGGTATTTTCCTGATGATTAGGTTACCTATTTTTTTATTTACTTTAAAATCTTTTTTAACTTAGTTCTTTCAGACCTGCTTTCTGTTTTTCTTTGGACAGAAAAGTATGTTTAGCCATATAAGCATGCTCTGCACTAATAGGAAAATTTTTGTGTAAATTTACACAATATTACATTGGTCCTTGGTGAATAAGGTGAGTGCACCAGTTATTGATACTATAAGCTTAGTTCAGAATTTAAAGGTTATTTTACTGAAATTTTTACTATCTAATATACTATCAGTTTCTGGATAATGTAAAACTAGTACCTTTATGCTCAGCATTATACACTTTAGTATACATAAATAGTGATGGGCATAATCGAATGACGAAAAAGGCATTATTCGATTATTGACGATCATCAATATTCGATTTATGAGTGATAATCGATTATGAATTTTATTGGAATGATCGTGTTCGATGATTGTAATATACAAAGAAATACATATACATATCTTTTAAAAAAAATATTTCACATAAAGAAACTTTATTTGATTTAGATATAGTAACTTAAGATTAATGTTATTGTTTTCTTTGAAGCAAACAAACTATTAATTCAAAATAATGTCTTTTATATTTAAATAATTAGCCTAAGAGCCGTTTTACACGTACGAGATTTTTTACATAAATCATAACAAAACTTATCCCGAAAATTTTGGTGAGAATTTTCGCAAGAATGTTCACGATATTTATTGTTATAAGCAGGCGCATTTGTTAAGTTAAATTGTTATTTGATTATGGTTATCGTAAAAATCCTAAATATATAGCAGTTAACCAATAAACCAGCAAAATATGGATCATAATTGTTTAGATTTAGGTTGCAACTTAGAAGTGTAAATAGAAGTAACCTTATTCCTGTGTAAAACGACTTGAAAGTGTCGCGACAAAAATTCTTACGAAAATTGTCACCAAAATTTTCGGGATAAATTTTGTTACAATTTGCGCAAGAATTCTCATACGAGTAAAACGGCTCCAACAGCAAAAAAATATTTATTTGTATGTATGCTATCAAGTACGATTTTCTTAAAGAAACTATTTATTTCATTCAGTGGTACAGATACAGACAAAGTAATAGTAGATTTCCGTCAAAATTGTATTGCTTAAATCATGAGATAATTAAATTACAATAGTTTTTTTTATTTTTTGACACCTTTGAAAAGTAAATTTAATATCTAAAAACTTGCTTATTAATTATACTACACGTACCACTTTTATATGATGCTTATATACAGATGTATGAGTTCAAATCAATTAACTGTTGTGAAAAATGAGTAAATTAACTTCCTGCCTTTCTTACAGATAATCCCCCAGTAAACAAAATTCAAATTTCCCGCAATTATATTAGTAACATCAACTTAAAGGTATTCAAATAACTATTAATGTAATACAAAGTCGTAGATAACTTCATACTTTAGTGTTGAAGTTACTGAAAATAATTGAGGGAAATTTGAATTTGGTTTACTGGGTTTTGTTCTATATTGCGGCTATTCCCAAGAGAATCCTCAATTAGCAATAATCCTACAACAACAACAAAATTTTGCATAATATAAAACTTTACGCTTTTAATTAGGTATGCCATTTAGTTAATTACATGTCAACAACTGGTGCAGTCACCTTATACAAAGGATATGCATTTTTTCATTGCTATGTAATATCTCAGCTAGTATGTGTACACCAGGTGTGAAGGGGATAATGAGGTAAAATATGCTGAAAAAAGCAAAAAGCATTTACCTAAATGGTTATTCCATAGGAAATTATAAGACAAGCTCATTGTTAATCATTAAAATTAATGACCCTAAATGCAGTTTGCGCTTATAACATTCAAATAGTAATTATCTGTGATTATTTTAAATTCCTTAGTCAGTCTATTTCTATTGTATTCATTATTCAATTATAATTATGGACAACAGTTACAAATGTAATTATTTATTGAATTTTCATTTTTTTTTAAATTCCATGAGCTCCTATTGAATCAATCTGAAGCGAATCTTTTCGAGATCCTCATGTAACCCAATATTAATATTTCATTTGTCATTAAGTATTTTTTTCTAAAAAAAAAACGCTGAAACACGACCATTTTATTCGAAAAAATTTGAACACAATTTAGAACGCAAATAATTGACTTAATCTATAATTCTAAAATTATTATCTTATAGTATTTTAATATAAAGAAAATTTTGGTAGGACAAATACCATTCTCATCAAGCCATTTTTTTAATAGAGCAATATGGATCTTGTATATTTAAACTTTCTTCGCTTAATATTCATTTTTTTTAAAGAATTTATTTCTTTTAGAAACTTTATTTTCTCTTCTTTCTAGCGTTATGTAATATGGATAATTGTTGTTTTGTAGATCTTTTTCATGTTCTAAAACATTTATAATCTATTACATAACAAATTTAAAAAAACAAGTAATGTAACGTGAATGATTTATGTCAATATATTAAATAAATCTAAAACAGACAAAAATTGGTCAAGACTTTAAAAATAATGTTTAATATTATACCGTAACCGTTATAATATTAATTCAAAAATAAGAAGTCGCTAGAATGGAAAAGGATAAAAAACTGCCAAATTAAAATTGTAGATAAACACATATCAGCACTAGAACACTGTGTCCAGACTTTCTGACAAAGCTGTATATTTTTATTAAACAAATACAACTACAGAATATGTACTTTCTATTTCATTTCAGTAGTCGTTTGGTGTTTTGATAGTAATTAATTAATCTTTAATTAAACAGAGAATATATTCAAAATACTTTACAAACATTTTATTTTATTTATTTATATACCTACTACATAAACGACAATACGTATACTTCTCTGTAACTATATAAGCACATAAAAATATATTTAAGTACCATATTGTTTCTAGTTTTAACGATTTAGTCATTCTAGTTCAATATTTTACTATGGATAACAAATTCCCGCAGTCCCTGTTAATGTTTTCAATTTCAGCAAACGGGTAATAACTATATCGTCAATTGTAATTGTCCTTAAGATTACTGACGTCAAATAGTAACCAAATAAAAGAAAAATAACACCATGATGAATAATTGATTCACGATAGGATCTTAAAATTATTTGTTACTAGTTTGGAATAACTTAAATTTTGCTATATTTCTATAGGTATATAAAAATCTTTTTTTACGTTTTTAACTGTTGTTCTGAATATATTTTAACTTCAGATGTTAATGATTGTAATACCCATAAACATTTTAACGCTTCTGCAATACATATTACAGTCTTGTGTGCAATTGGTTGCCTTCCTACTGCAATTCTATCATTGGTATCTGGAAAATAGGTGACCTAATCATATTTTTTTTGTTGTTTTATTTTTAATTTCAATTTTCGACTTGACATCGAAATGCATTCACCTTGCCTTTATTAATGGCGCGATATGGCGCTGAATGTATGAGCAAAAAGTCATAAATATATTATGTAAATTCTATGTAAAAATGTAACAATATCGTTTCCTTGAATTATTTTGTGCCATTGTCATTCATCGAGAAGACCTTGTCTCGATAATCGAATTACAAGTGCCATTGCCAAAGATTTGCATACTTAAACTAAAGTCATACACGGCAGCTTTTGTCAGACCACTTTTTTTATTGCAATGATGCCTAATCTGTGAAAACGACACAGATTAGGCTAAAATAGCATGTAACGAATGTTGTTCTGTATTACGGCTGCATTTAAAAGAGTTGCAAGTTTACAAAACACTTTCCATGCGCACTGCGCTGTTTTTTACTTCAATTGATGATCGATGTTGGATTGGTAGAAGTCGCAGCTTCTGTAACAATCAACGTACTGTAAGAATTAGATTTAGGAATTGACACGTATAACAATTTTCTATCAATGTCAGCCAGCTGATTTCGATTACCTATTGGGAAAATATCACCTTTAATAAAACAATAGAGATAGTCTGATTAAATAAGCTGAAGTCTTAACTTTGACTCTGAGCTATTTAACGACAGGTGAATCTATTACAATTGTATTTCCTATACTTCAGTGGTTGATTCTGTATTCAATAAGATGGCGTCATTTTTTGAGTTTCATATTAACAAACCAATTATACTTGTATTCATCAAGTTAAATAATTATAAAAAAAATATTTAAGGAAAATGCACAAAATAACTGCCATCAAAAAACCTTTGCCCCTTTCAAAGAAAGTTGTAGTGTTTTCAAATCCTTGCTTAAGACGTTTCAAAGACTATAATATGGTGTATACTAAACAGACAAAACGTGCTATCGAAATCGGGTTTAAGAAAAACAGAAAATGATTACCATCAAAGATTAGGATAATTCAGTGTTGCATAGTATATAAATAATACCGGACATAATATCAACATGATGAAAGTGTACCTTGCCTGAGAGAATAAGATACATACGAAACCATACAATTGAGAAAACATTTGGATAACTTATTAGACCGAGAACTTAAGCTTCTCTACTATTCGATATTAGTAAGATTTATTGGTGCAGGTTTTTCTTTTCTTGTCACACTTCTCGTTAGTTCCTGGTATTTTGCTGGTTCAAAGTATATATAATACAAATCATAGAATAATATATACCAGACACAAATTAACTGTCACCTACCTTTTTCCAGCAGTTATCATGTGCAGTCGTGGCAAAAGTTTCACCCGAATGAATATCTTTGCTGCGCCTTTTACCTTTACAAAGACATCACTCGCATTATATAGGCTACTTTGAAACTGCATGCAGCAGTAAGAATGTTTTTATTAATTTGCTTCGCAACAAAAGTCGCTGTGTATGACCTTATCTTTAGGTTTTGATTTAGTATAATGAACAATTCTGGTAAAATGGTATTTTCCTTTTTTTTTAAAATGTGAATCATGTGCCATAAAAATACATGCGTATATACTTGCGTATCAATTGTAAATGAAATATACCAAAATTACCAAGCAATATTATTTTTTTATGTAAATATTATGTAAGGATAGTTATTATTATTTTTGTAAAGATTTGTGGAATATATGTATCGTACTAGAACATAATTGGGTTTTTATTATACCTATAATGTAGAAATGTCGACAAAAGCCACGCCGTGTGGTTGTGCAGGTTTTGTACCCCATACAAAGGCACCTTAGGGACGGGAAGGCATTTCAATAGTTCCTATATTGATAGTACATATGTTGTACAACATATTTGTGCTGCGCCTTGAAACCGGTTTTATGTGAAACCGATTTTGGGTATGGCGATTAATACTCTTCAAAACAAAACCCGTAAACGGTTTCAAAAACCAGTTTTTTATATCGGGTTTTAACACCGGAACTGAAATGGCTTTTAAAATGTATTTTGCCAATTCTTTCTTTCTAAAATAGCTTTCTACATAATATTAAATGCCGAAAAGTTTTAACTTCGTAATTTTTTTTCGTAAGTTTTCGACAAAACAGAATCTTTCTCGTTAACCTATTTGATGTATTCTTTTGAGTTCGCAGTAGATTGTAGTAGTTGTTGTTGATGGTGATTATCTGTAGCTTTTTGACGATCCAAGATGTTCCCCAAGTAAGCCAAAACTATTAAGTTAATATTGTAAAAAAAAAATTATTATATATATTTGCTTTGAAGGCACCCATTTGTCACAAAATGTAGTTAGTGCATATATCTAAACAACTTATACACTTTGCAACTCGATACATTACTTAATTACCATACCAATTATTTAGTAGCATCTCTAATGAAAACTGATACCATACCAAAGATAAATAGGAAACCGAAATTAAGGGTGCATTTAAATCATTTGGAGGGAAAGAGAAAAGGATATTGTTTCAATAGAACGACATCTATAAATATAACGATGGTGAATTATGAGTTTCAAATATTACTATTTCTAAATGAATTTGTGAATACCTAAATGTATATATATAAAGCTCAATGTCTTCTGAGGATCTCCAACTCTATTAATATGTAATAGGGTCGGGAACCATTTTTTTTTATTTCTTAATTCGAAAGAAAACCTTGCTACGAATTTAGAACTTTTTCGTTTGTGAGATTAGTATTTTTAAAGGAAAAAAGTTTGAAAATGATTTTTTTTAAAAAAAATTAAAAACGTTACAACTGTTCCGCCCAATAAAAAAATTAGAGATTCCCGCTTGGGCCAATAAAAAATTGACTAACGGTTTGACGTTAACCTATTGCACAATCTGTGTATGTGTCAAATTTTCACTTGTGACATTGAGTTTGATGGAATTGTGTTTATAGTCTGCGTTGTTTTTAGAAAGATATCATCCCTAAAATCTAGATTTATTGGAAAAATGTTCTATAATCATATTATCAACAAATGGTAAATTTTGGTCAGTAACTATTTTAAATTCAGGATCTAATATAAGTTGTCTATGTAAAATGGCCTATTCAATTTGTATAAATCCTATAACAACAATAAATAGTCTTATAAAACTTACGTCAGCATTTTTGCAAACTATTCCCCTAGATTAGGTTAGATTAGGATTGCGGTGGCTTATGGACCTGTTTCACCGCGACCAGATCTATTGTGATCCCCTTTTTCCCTAGAGGACGCTATCTAATTTTGCCCTCTTAATTAGGCCTATCATCTTTGAGAGCGGTTTCTTTATGTAGCTATTAGCTGTGGGGTTCTCCTCCCCCAATACTAGAAACTTTGTCTTTGCCAAGCCTTCACAATAGCACAGCACATGAACTGGTGTTTCTTCCTCATCTAGGTCAGTAGCTGCAGGTTGCATCATCTGCCAGGTCTATGTTGTACATCTGCCTATTCAGTCTACAGTGACCAGTCAGCCGACCTACAATCATTTTGACTGTCTTTAATCAGTAGATCTCTCGTGAATTCAGGCCTCTGCTCCTTTAGGAACTCGTTTGCCTGTCTTTATCCCAGTGATTTTTGCCACCATTCTCTGGATTGATTATGTATCCATTCGATTGATGGATTTTTAATTTGCGATTTGGTAGTGTTGAAGAGGGATCACATAGCATATTCCCCTAATACTTAACAATTGCCCAAGTAATATCACACACTTATTAAATAATCACACCAGATGTCACTTAAACACTAATCAAAAACCATTAAATGCAACCTGACCCTAGTCAAACGCAAAAATCATCAGTTTTTATTGGCCAAAACAGTTATGATGTCTTAGGACATTTATCGTTTTTTGAATTGGTTTTACCCACAAATATGAAGCCTAAATGTTGATTTTTTTAAGGCATTCGTCATCGTGTAACACAAAAATGAAGTACAGTAAGCCGTTTGTTTATATAACTTGTTAAAGGACCCGATCCTATTGCCTACAAAATTTGTCTTGCAACTATTAAGAGGCAAATCGAAATCAAATTCGAATTATCATTCGAATGCCTAACGTATTATTTAATATTTTAATGGTAATAGTGCATTGTATATACTTTTTTAAACCAAAATCAATCCAAAAAGGAGTATAAACTTTATACATAATTAATAAACAAATATATAAAGTTAAATTACTGTACGTTCTGCATTGATATAGTTAGAGTTGGAAGATTAATAGCAAAAAAAATGCTTTTCTGTATCCAATCCTTAATTTTTTATTATATTTTATATAATAAATATGTAAAGATTTCATTTATGAGTGTGTAGTTATATTGTGTGTAAACACCAATATACCTTACTGGTTTATATGTAAAGATAATAGATTTTTTCATTACATATTTACATACTTAATAGCAATACTTTTACATAATATCCCCATTTCAAAATTGCAATAATTTTTTTTATATCTGTATTCTTATAGATTCAAAGGAATATCCACAAAATTATTGAAAACAGACAATGATTGATGGTATTCCTTGCTTTGTTGATGGCAATGCGTTTTTTAAATTGGACATTATTATAAAAATTCCGTGAATTTTACATATTATACACGCATAATTGAAGTCCGCTATATAATTGTTTAAATGTAATATAAAAGATATACATAGTTACTTTTCTATTATAAATAAGGTACACGTTACAGTTGCCTTTAAAAAGCATAGTTTAATTTGAAAGTTTGGCATTCGAATTATTCATTCAAACTATACTTTGAACGATCATTCGAATTCGATTTGTTCATTATTAATACTTGTAACCATGTGTTCCTATATCTAAGTTAATACTAATATACGGAGTATTTTATATGGGAGAAATTGTTTTACTACTAAAATTGTGGGAGCTTTGATCTATGTTACCTACCCAATTTTAAGACAAGAGTCTGAGATTGCAAATGCAAATCGATTAAAGCACTCTCAACATTTGAATAAAACGACAAAAAGATACCTTGCATATGAATAAATACTTTCTAATTTAACTAACACATTTTACTTAATTGAACGGACTTTGGAATAATATTATTGTTATTATTATATAAGTATCAAATAAGTATTTATATATCTAATTTTAGCTTGACGTTCAAAATATCCCACCTATAATATCAAATTACTTAAATACATAAATATATCAGGACCGGTATTTCCAGGCCGGATATGCAAGGCACGTCTACCTGTTTGAAACTACTAAATATCAATAAAGTTCAGGTGTTAAAATTTTCCAAGTTCAAAACTGAAGACGTAAATACCTGCATAATAAAAGAGTATAATTATATAATGAAACGCATAATTATTAACAAATGATCCGTCCTAACTAAATAAATAAGTAGTGGGATTGCTGGGAGTTTCAACATTTATATCCTAACCGTAAAAATCATTGATAGTTTTAAAATAAATATTATTTTTCTTTGAAGTTTACAAAATAATAAAATACAGCCAACTCAATCAAATTATAAATGTGCGCAATCGTTGTCACCTATCTACACAGTGATTTTAGGAAGTTTTAAATAACACACTAGACAAATTACTAATTATTTGCATAATATTTCCCTATTTCTCTCTTTAATTACATAAGTTGCCAAAGAAAATTAAACAATGATTGTTATAATCCTCGGGATTATTGGACTTATTTAAGCAAACTGTCCTTGCCGAACGAAAACTAATGTGTTACTTGCGTTTAGATGCGATGGGCGGGTTGAGAAATCAAACAAATGCGTGCTCGCTCGAGTCAACTGTACGACTGATATATATTTCTTAGGGCAAGCCTTTTAATACACTTATATCATACCTACTGTACTTAACAATGCTTCTTGACTTTTTATTTAATTTTATGTTATGCAATACCTATAATTTTCGCAGAAACAAACTACAGTATATTCCAGTAGAATTCTTTAAAAAAGCAAACACATTTTTTTTAAATTAACTGATGTTTGTAACGATAATTATTGTTATTATTATTAAATTCTGAGGCTGTTTATATACAACTGTATGAAAATAAGAATTTGGAAAAGAAAAACCATGAGTGAAATCATATTAACACACACTGCAACATTTATGCCTAGTTCAATATTTTTTTTATTAGCCTATTGAAAATTCTGGAGTCCGCAATTTGACATTAATCCCGTTCAGAGCCAGCTACAAGCACTTAAAGATAGTGGAAGAATAATTGAATGAGAATTTAAGATGGAAATCTCATTATTAACGTGAAGATATTTGCTAAATTGTCAATCTGTAACTACAATATGTATCTATAAAGGATAATAATAAATTGTAGGAGGACTTTAAGCCACTATACTTGCGTTAATCAATTATGGCTAATTAATAATTAGGTCACATTAAAAATGTGTGTATCACTCGGTTGATATTAGCATGCATCTGTTTCACCTTACCATGGATCATCAGTGTTACTGGTCAACCTAATGTATTATACGAAGAAAGTCATATATATATTAATAAGTGGAAGAATAATTGAATGAGAATTTGACATCTCATTATTCACGTTAATAATGAGATTTCCATCTTAAACCCTCATTCTAAAAAAAAATAGTTTTTTTCTTACTTGGACGTTCCCTAAATGAAAGAGAGGACGTAGATATTACATTATTTTTTCATGATTATCCTAATTTAAGTGCACTGCCTACATACCTACCGTTTAGATGTTGCACAATTATCTGTTTGTATTATACGTGAAAAAATAACTGGAACAAGGGTAAATATTTGAGGTTGTGCAATCTTTATCAGTTTAGTCAAAAACCTCTTATTTACCTGTATGTAACACGATTTTAGTAATTCTTTTTCATACAAAATTAGAAAACCAAGACAAATTATAAAGTCATTTAGGTTTTATAACATAAAAAATATACCTATATCTACTATAATTTTGGATAATGACGCTCTACAATTGTTACTATTAGGTAACAAAAAATACTTAATAATAAATGTTGAATGACTTCTTTTCTTATTATGTACTTACAGTAATATTGACAGTAAACAGCAGATGTACCTATCTAGATTAGCGCAACACTTGATAAAAACAAGCGATCACTCTTCGTACGTTCTGGAAAATCCAAGTACATCCTGGCACCGCTCTCCACTAATTTTGTAGGTTAATTTCTGACGAAAGAAAAATCCTTATTGCCTCATATCACGTACACGATTATTCGCAGAATATCTCTGATATTCTTTAAAAAAAAAAAACGCGTATTTTTAACGCGAAATGATCTGAAGTCAAAGGAGAACTATTTTATAAAACACACAGCCAAGGAAATTATAGAATAATTAATAACAATAGTAGTATCTTTTCCTTATGTTCCAAAAAAAAAAAACATTTAAAAGATAGATGGAAACTGTTACTGTTTATTTATGTACGGAATTCTTTAAAAGATCATTTACTTATCAAATAACTCGTATTTACAATAATATCCCTATGTAGTGTAAGCTTTCGACATCGATCCTTAGTTTCAAAAGAAAAACATTTCTGCATTTTTTTCAAGGATAAATCCTGTAACCGATACGGTCTTTAAAGCCTAATTGAGGGTTGAGCGGGCTGGCAATGGTGGTCTGATGGCTTATGCTTCTGCTGTTTTGTTTTACGTTACATATTTGTTAGTGTTCGATGTTTGAATAAACTTTTTCTTGCTCTCTTTCTTTAGTAGTAAGATTTATCGATGATTGAGTGGAAGAACAGATGCCTCCCAATTATTGGGAGCATTCTGAACTCCGCCATGTTTCTCTTTTTGTTATATTACTTTCGTTTAGATTATATGTAGAATTAATTTGTAAAAAGCTGTATAGGAGAAATAAAGTCACTATTATTATCATTATTTTTATTTAATATGTAAGTAAAAACAGTATAGTTTAAGTCAAGTATGGGCAACCTTTGACATGTTGTGGGCCAAACTTTAGTGTGTAAATACTTTCGCGGGCCGCGTTTAAAAGTAGTGCATTTTAAAGTAGTGTTCATAATTTTTAGCGATAGATATCAGACATGAAATAATACGACAATGTTATTAAAATGCAATTTATTAAAATAAGAAAATGAAATGAAAAAAATAGGTACAACATTATAATTAAATCGTGAAATTTGGAATTATTACAAGCTACGAATATAGTTTAGTTTTAAGTTTCCATTGAATCCTTACTAATTAGTTTTTATAGCTGAACTTACGACTAAATAAAATAAAATAGCAGAAAAGGGCAACGTAAACATAATTTGAGTACTATTAATATATACTTAATAATAATACACAACAACAAGACTTGTATGAAAGAACATGCGTCTCACTTTGTGCAACTGTGCAACTTTTATAACGTATTATATAAAAATTCATAAGACATCTTATGAGACGAGTTTTTATGCTATTTTTTTGTAATTAGCAATTTTGACGTATTTTTTTTGTAGTAAATATAAAGATATTTCATAATATAAAGAATCATGTAGTGGCTAGTAATGTTTATAACAAAGATTCCTTCCTAATTATTTACCTAATATCACCCATTAATAATTTTGCGCTGGTACTTTTGGGAGGGGGGCTTCCCATAGTTTAGCGTTTCAAGAAAGCATTTTCCTCTTAATTTTTTTCTTTTATTACACTAGGACTCTTCCTGAGTTGAATAGCTAAGTTCGAATTTTTGTCACTTAAAATAGTTTTTGATGATAGGGAATTAATTTCAACAAGCAAATAAAACAGAAATTAGGAATTCAAAATCTGTTTATTTTATGGTAAATATGAAAAATCTTAAGGGACCCTTCAAGCTGTCCATTCACTAAGCTTCATTTTAGCTCGCTTCTAAACAGATTTCTAAAGAGAATTCCAAAAAACTCAAACACAAACACAAAACCGCCATGCTGAAAAGTCGTGTCTTCGCGCAATCATGTTCCTTTTTTCACAAATTGTAAATAAAATAAATAGACCAGATTTTTTTTTGCAGTAGGTACAAGGGATAGTAAATCATAAACATTACTGTATCTCAAAGCTTAAACTCTGAAAATAGCTCTATTTACCCATCTATATATATTTTTTAAAGATACAACTTCAACAAATTTTTCAGAAAACGCTTATTTATTTATTTACTTATTGCGTACGTTATGGAAAATTACAACCATTTTTTTTTGGCAGCATTAAAATATAATTTATTATTGGAATATAATTCTACAATAATATGTCAACTTTATTTCCGCTCTCTGCAATATTATTCTTGGATACAACCCTATTGATATGGTCAACATACATTATTTCGCGAAAATTAGATACGAAATTGATCACATCATTAATAACAATAATAATAATAAACACAGGGCCCAAAATACTTCCTTGGGAAATGCCCATTCAGACGGGCGAATCACACTACCTAATGTTTTTCATACGATTTTTATTTAGGTTCTTATATTTAATACTTATAGATTGAGTTATCTCTCTTAGGTATGCTTTTTTACTATTCCAGGTTTGTAAACATAATATTGCGATCCACACAGTTATAATCATGACAAAATATTCCAACTGGAATGATTGTCCGAAATGACGAAGGAATATCGTATGAAGCAACTACAAGCGATAGTTGAAATAAAATTTGTAAGTGGTGACCAATAATAAATATTGTTTTTGCACCTCCGTCCAGAAACACTTATTTCGCAGTACTTAAAAGCGGCAGGAAAACTATTGTTGTACATTTCATCACAGATGGCTCTGATGATGGTATCTGACCGAAACCGGTAAACCGAATATAAATGCTTGGATTGAGAAGATAGCTACCTTGTTATTATATATATTAATTTGGACGTTAATATGAATCAACTGCAACTATTGCATCGTAATAAAAACACCGGAAGGAATAGATACAAGAGCGTAAATATTAAACACTTTCAATTTCATAGGTTATGTTATTGATAAATATCTTTCATAAAATATTGCATGAAATGACTAACTACGATAAAAAGCTTTCATAAAAGGCATCTTTTATAAACGTAATTTATTTATAAAGTACGTGCCAAAAAAAAAAAATGCAATACCTCGAAGGAGGTTAGTCACAAAGCTGAAATCTTAACAAAACAACTGGCTGAGTGTAAAAAGTCGTTAATAATCATCTGTCAGAACTTCATATACGAAGAGGAAGTAGAAATTCTCCTCTGTCCTGCTCGCTCTCCCCATGTAAACCCGATCGAGCATGTGTGAGACCTGATGCAGCAAGCAAACACCTTGCAGGAACTTAATCGTAATCTATAGCAAGCCTGAGATGAGATCTCACAAGATGTCATTGATCATCTCATTCAGAACATACCCCGGAGAGTTACACAGTGCATAAACAATCGTGGGGATTATTTTATTAATAATTTTTTGCTGATTATTGGTATTTCTTTTTTCAGTTGTTATGATTTATTATTGAAAACTAGTAGGTAATTATAATTTACTGCTTGAAACTTGCCAAAATTGCAGCTTTGTGACTCAGCTCATTCAAGATATTACAATTTTTTTGGGTACGTAGTGTATATTAAAAAAGTTCTTTGCCAAATATCTTTGTCAATGATTCTTTATAGTGTAATATCCTCCTTACACTATTCTAAAACGTGACCCTACCGCACGCATTGAACAGTTCATTATCAAATCCATAAAATCCTGCGGAATTGCTCTTGAATTATACAAGTCTTTATTACATAAACCATTCCACCTGCCATCCGAATACTTTTCTCAACCCTACATTACTAATTTTCTTTATCTAAATTTCCAAACACTTTGTGCAGCATAAACTTAGTAAACTGATAGTAGATCTCCAGGATTAATTTTTACCTTCAATATCAAATCCGTATTTATCGGAATTCCTACATCCGATACCATCCATATAATCCGTGAAGTCCCAGCTTTCGATCTCCAAGCGAAAGACATCATGGCGAGATTTGTAGATATCCAAGAGTTTTTGCCAACTAGTGAAGGGGATTCCATTTCCATGTTCGTCTAAAGAACAAAACAAAAGCATATATACATATATGCTTCCACAGTAATCATTTTTAAATTTATTTTTTGCCATTTGAAAAAACTGCTAAAATATCACGTCACACCCTTTTAAAAACATAATTTATTGCTATTACTCCAAATGCCAACGCTACCTTCCTTTTCGCACGTCACAATTTGGAATTCCCAAGATGACCCATTTATGAATGAAAATTACAAACATGTGGGTAGACAAATATCGCTGTAGTTATCACCTGAAATAGTATGAGCTCAAACCCATATAATACCATTATTATACAACATCAGCATATTTTCCAAACCTGTATTTGTGTATTAAAGTGACGGAAAAAACCTAAATAACACTTTTTTATGATGTAACTCTATGCAAATAAACGTATGTGGAATCAACATTAATAGTTCTCTTCCATATATATGTTCATGGGAAACTCAAACTATTTTCTCTTAATCGCCACAAAATTAGCAGAAAATGTATTAAATTTATGCGTTAACGATTTTTAGCGAACAATACGCAATAAATATTTTAATTGTCACTATTGAATTACAAGCAAGTAATTTCTAAGTTCAGTGATAAAAATTGACGTTAGTTTACACAGACATTTTAACTTCAGTGAGGTAGAATTCATGTTTTACTTCAACAAACAGTTCAACTGGACCTACTTTCTATCTCTTTTTGGATTTTGAAAAGGACAAGAGCAACATGTTCTTTAAGTTTTCCAAACTTAATGGCGTCAATGTTAGTATAGAACTAGTATGGCTTAGATGGCGTGCGTGTCGTCTGACCAATAATTGCTTGTCGATCCATCGCATACATACTTTTATGAAAGTAACCTATTGTCTTCCAATATTACTGCACATATTTTAATTGTGGTAATAGCATTGCTGGTTCTTGGATGTTCCTTGACTCTTGACTGTATTGGACACAGTATGTAAGGCTCTGCTCTGGTATACAGTTATATTTATTCGAGTTAGTCAGGAACTTACGTCTTTCTTATCGGTGGACATACGTATACCTATCCAGATTACTATTTATGCCCATACCCTTCAGCATTCTCTATCTTACTCATGCTAAGATCTCTTTTATTGTATCATAATCTAATTAAATATGTCTCTAGAATGCTCTCGCTTACATTAAATTTGGTATCATTACAATCTTACACGAACTCACAAGGAAAGATAATTGTATGGACAATATCTGTGCAGATAAAAAATGTTAAAGAAATAAAACTAAAATACCTCCGCGTAAAACAGTACTCAGCTTGAATACAGGTGCTTGCATTTTCCGTTAAAAGGCAAAAGTTAAAATCAATGTATACATGCGTGTCCACGCAAATAAACCAAGACGTCCGGCTTTTTTTTATTTAAAATGCTGTTTATAATTCAATAATACTTAAAAGAAACTAAAATCTGTTGTTACTTATGTACAGGGTGGGCCAAATTCGATACTTTTAATAGGGAACTTATATTTCTGAAGAAATTAGACAAAATCTGACCTATGCTTCTGGAGCTCGATTTTAAAAAGAAATCGATTGGTGAAGTCCGTATTTTTATATCTTCTGTAATATAAGAGATACAGAGCGTTTTCGAAAAATATGCAATTTTCAAAAGCCCTTGTAACTTTTTAACTTGTGAAAATGCTTGATTTATATAAGAACTTTATTAGGACACTTTTTGACGTAGAATTCAATGCTCTAATTTGTTTTTTTTTTAATTCATTTTTTTTTGAGATATTATCAAGACTTGTGTTTTTTTATATGGAACACCCTATATATTTTTACACTATTCAAAAGCAGATAAAATTGCCTTTAATATGATATAACACACTTGATATTTTATTTAAAGGATTTTCAAGATATTTGATTTTTTGTTTGTAATTTAACAGTATTTCAAGGTGGTTCTGGCTGTAACTAAGCAATACGCGTATTTGTTTTATATTGTCAAAATATTTTGAAGTGTCAGTTTGAATGAATGTTACTGGTGGTTTTATTATTCAAGATTTCAAAAATGTATGAAAACTATGAAAAATACGACATGTTAAAGTGTTTTATAGAAGTAGGTGAAAATGCGGAAGCTGCATGTAATATTTACTATGAACGATATCCTGAAAGACAACAACCATTCAGAGACATGTTCACTAGGTTAAAAAAAAATTAATAAATTTTGGATCCTTTCAAAAACCAAGACCTAAAAATTATGTGGCTCAAAATAGAGACAAAGAATTAGAGGAAATTGCCGTTTTGGGGGAAACTGTAAATAACCCAACACATTCCACTCGCGAGATGGCACAAACAACAGGTTTAGCAAGAACATCGGCAAGGCGCATTTTAAAAAAGTATAGAATGAAACCCTATCGGACAAGGAAAGTGCATTACCTTTTTGCCGCGGATTTGGAGCGTCGTATGGCATTTTGTCAATGGTTTTTGGGAAAATGTGAAGAAAATCATAATTTTGCTCTAAACTGTGTATGGACGGATGAATGTAACGTAAGCAGTGCGGGAATTTTTAACAGATATAATTCTTATACTTGGTCGCGTGAAAATCCCCATGTTACTATTGAAATGAGAAACCAAGGACGATATAGTTTCAATGTGTGGGTAGGAATTTTCCGTGCCAGGATAATTGGACCCTACATATATAACGGAATTCTTAACTCCGAAAGTTATTTCCATATTTTACAACAATTCATTGAACCTCTCATAGATGAAATACCTTTAAACCAATTGGAATTCGTTACTTCCAGCATGACGGAGCACCCCTCACAATGCTGCTCGATTAATGAGTTTTAAACCAACAATTCGGTAACAACTGGATTGGAAATCAGGGACCGATACATTGGCCGGCAAGGTCACAGATCTAATCCCATTGGATTTTTTCCTTTGGGGAAAAATTAAAAATCTTCCGTTTAAGCATTCTCCCAATTCAAGACAGGAATTAAAGGCTGCCGTTTTGCAAGCGTTCGACTCTCTATCTCCGCTTGAGTTGGTGAACTCAGTTCAGAATGTAAGGAAACGGTGTCGATTAGGTTACAACAGAATGGCGGACAATTCGAACACTTACTATAATTCATAATGCTTACGTATTTTTTTTTGTATAGAGGGGTATATTCTGTAAATATTTCGTTGAAATATGTCTATAAGAATTTTAGAAACCAGCTGATTTTAATTTTAGTCATGATAAATGAAAAAAAAAAGTTTAATACACTACAAAATAAACCACCTTAGGGTGGAATTCTATGCATATCTGTAGCGTCTAAAAGATTATCTGCAAGACTGTAAACATGTATTAAGGATGCTTACAGACTTATAACTAACCTTTCAAGTGCTATAAATACGCACAGAATCCCACCATTAATTCCTTACAACTATAGTATCAATAATACTATTAATGGTTTCCTTAGTTTGTTGGACTTGTTATTTCTAACATTTAATATTAAAACCACTTTTTTTCTGCTTTGTAGAAATCTTTTATTTGCTTATTTACGAGCATCCACGGCCAAACAAAAAATAAAGAAATAAAAAAACAAATACGCGCATTGCTTAGTTACAGCCAGAGCCACCTTCAAATACTGTTAAATTGCAAACAAAAAATCAAATATCTTGAAAATCCTTTAAATAAAATATCAAGTGTGTTATATCATATTAAAGGCAATTTTATGTGCTTTTGAATAGTGTGAAAATATATAGGGTGTTCCATATAAAAAAACACAAGTCTTGATAATATCCCAAAAGAAAAACGAATTAAAAAAAACAGACTAGAGCATTGAATTCTACGTCAAAAAGTGCCCTAATAAAATTCCTATATAAACCAAGCATTTCACAAATTAAAAAGTTACAAGGGTTTTTAAAAATTGCATATTTTACGAAAACGCTCTGTATCTCTTATATTACCGAAGATATAAAAATACGGACTTCACCAATTGATTTCTTTTTAAAATCGAGCTTCAGGAGCATATATTTTTTCTAATTCCTTTAGAAATATAAGTTTCCTATTAAAAGTGTCGAATTTGGCCCACCTGTACATAATAATAACAATATAATATGTAATGTGTATTGTCTTACTTAAACAGAAGCTACAAAGACATTATAAAATACTAATCAAAATTAAGGTGCATTCCATTTAATTACGGTTACTTTTCCTCGAAAAACATGTACTTAAGAAGAAAATAGTCTTCCGGTAAAACAGTACGCTATTCTTAATTGAAATTAAAAAAAACACTTTTCTGTAAAAGGTATTCTTTTCGTTAAACATGATAAAAACGAAAAACTTTTCATTTAATGCAATCTCTTTTCTCAGTGCATGCTAGCAGGACAGCAGATCAACAGTAGCAGTGGTCCGTTAACATATGGGGATGTATCATTCGAAACAAACTTTCAGGGCAATATTTTTTTATGATTGAGAGTTGTTGGATGATGTACCCCCTTGGGTTGGCCACCCCTGCTTTACACCATGTTTTGACGTGTCCTAACATCACCATTGTAGTCTATTGGATTAAATATAATATACTTATATTAATGTATCGCATCTTACTTGCATACTAGAATCGTAAATAAGAATAGATATAGTTGCGCGCAAGTGAAATACTAAGCAAGTAATCACCATGCAAAAACACATCTGTCAAAATATTAGATAAAGATGCCAAATACTGGAAGAACAAGAACTGTTTACGTTTATAACAGGTAGTTTCCACGGAACGTGCCTAAAAATATTTAAATCTAATTATACCGTTCGGCAAGCAGTGCCTCCTCGTCGAATGAAAAAAGGATTTTGTTTAACATTTAAGGCGGTAATCCGGCCTGGTAATTTAAATAAAACTTATACAGCACCACGTGTTCCTTTACTAATCGTTGTGGTCATCCGCACGCAGGAGATACCTATAATTATGATTTAATTGGACATAAATTAGGAATACAAATGCGATCGTTACAGATAGGGATACTAAATCTTTCTTAATCATTATGCCATCTCCTTTGATCTAACCACGAATCTGTGGCACCTCAACCAGGATATTAAAAAGCCACCTAAGAACAAATAAATAGGTATATAATTTCCTGCAATTATTCTATTTCCATGGAACTATTATTATTCCGTTAATTTCATACATCTTTTTATCCATGCGCTGGTTAATATCATAGTTACGCATGTTTAAGCTTAATAAATATAATAAACAAATGAGATGCATTATGAATTGCTTCATTGGTGGGAAAAACCAAGATCTTTTTACCACTTCATTCATCATTGAAATCGTGCTCAACGATATATTGAATTCTATAGTGATAAAATACCTATAAATGGGAAAAATTTTCAGCAATAAAATGCTTCTTTTATGGTTTCTCCAGTTGTAAAACGGAAGTATTATTGGTACAGAAAAAAAAGGCAGTTGTTCGTGAATATGAATATTTCTTGTCCATAATTATGCTTACAAACATTATTTTATCAGGCAATGATTATTAGAATAAACGCAAACATATTTTTTTTTTATTGCGCAATGTATTATAACGTTTCTTGAAATTTACGAACGTACATGCATTTTTACTACTATTAAATCGTAATAGCAAACATTTCCAGCACATGTAAACATATAAAAAGTAATAATAAATTACTGATGCAAGAAGCATACAGAGAATGCCAAAACTTGCATGCTTATTAATTGAAAATGTTTTTGAGTGTTTTAAAAATGTTTTATAAACAACACTATAAACCTTTATTTACAAGACTTTATGCAGTTTTTCGTAGAACTATGTAGGCAAATGGTATCTTGTATACATGTACAATCAACTCAAAAAATTATGACCTAAGTACATAAAATAAATTCGTAAACGTAATTCGAACACCTTTTCTTTAAATGCAATGCCATTGTAATCCACGAAGGAGTAACTACTATCTACTATCTACTATCTACTATCTACTATCGTCTCGAAAGATAATAAATATCCTTTACGGTGCGCGATAAAAATGCCGCAATGTTTTTGACTTGCGCAGCGAATTTTACATTCCCAGAATTTGAGCGTTGTAGTTTCTGCCAAAAGATTTCATATAAGGTTCGTTCGAACCTACAGTTCAGAACCGTTCTCTGATTGATGCACATGCGCAATGATATTTTCACCGATCGGACCTTGTTCGGCCTGTCAGAACTTCAAATTCAGAACGATTCTAGAACCGTTCAATCAGTTCTTTCTAGGGAGCAAGTATTTGAAATTCTGAGGTAATTCTAGACATGCGCAATATAATTCATGACATTTATTGGATTGTCAAATACTTTAGATCGGTGTTTTAGATTAAGAGTTGTTTACTTTTGTCATGGATGTAAGTAAGCATAATGTTTTTTTTTGTGGTATTTTACTGTACGCACATATTTTACAGTAAACAACAAATCAATAGGATGGACTCTTCATCTAGTGATATCTCCTTTGATGAAGAAATGACAGTAAATATGTTATGGGCTAAACCTCGACTGCTTAACAAAAATGCAAACCATATCGAGGAAGCTGTCCTAATATTTAAGAAACATTTTCGATTAACTCGCACCACATTTAATGACTTATGGACAAAGTACGAAAATAGAGACTTTTACGAAGGTGGTAGTGATAAATGTTATGGAAAGGAAAGTTGTGGTTTGTTTATCATCAGAGTTCATCGTTGCATGATGTTAATGACAGTTTCGACATAAGTCAAATGAAGTAGCTCTAGGTGAATATATGCATATCTACTCTATTTTTATTTTATTTATATGTGATTATTGAGCTGGCAATACGGCTGAGAACGAAGGGTGCATCATTGCCAATCTTGAAAGTGAAGCAGCAATATGCAATGGCGGTTGTTGGTGGGTGACCATTCGGACAGCACTTTTCAGTGGCTCAGTGTGTTTCGGCACTCTAAGCCAAGGGCCTTCAAGTCCTGTAGTGCTGAGTTAATATTATTATATATGGTTGGTTATTGATGCATAAATATAAAATAAAGACTTTATTTACACATTCTGTATATTTATTTGTTATATCATAAAGATATCATAATAAAAAATATAATACTGTCCTTTTTGAATGTAAACAAAATATTTATTAAATTAAAAAATAGTTATTTGTATCACTAGGCCAGAAACTACAGTTTTGCGAGTACGAAAATTCGCAAGAGAGTTTCTGGCCGTGTGATACACAATGTTTTTTGGGTCGACAAATCTTAATTTTGAATTGAAAATAGAAAAGAAATTTTGACACTAGGGAGTTGACAGTTGGCACACATAAATCTTTTTCTGTAATTTTCTTTCTAGTTTAATATCTATTTATCAATAATAAGTGCAATGAAGACACCAGTTCATCTTAGCAAGGTTGAACAGTAGCTTCATGACAATTTATTACACGTCTGTCATGTGGAATCTAGCGTGGCCAACCTTTTATTGACATTTTGCCTGAAAACGGTAGTTTTCCTGCCGCTTTGAAGTACTGCAAAATGAATGTTTCTGGATGGAGGCGTAAAAAAAAATATTCTAAGAAAAACTAAAGAGTAATTCTCTATCAAGGAATCATAAAATAAAACAAAAATTTCATTCTACAATAAACTTAACTAAAGAACGTAATCAATAACACTAAAGTAACATTCTTAACTTTCTACAAATACCACAAACATTGATCTTTATTTTCTGCTAACAGTTTAAAAATAAATAAATAAATAATCTAGAAAACAAATTAATGTTAAAATCCTGAAAATTCAAATAAATATAAATAAACTGTACGGGCACAAATACACTTTATTTATTCGACTGTGCAGCTACATTGCCTTTCAGCATATTCTTTATCTCTTTGATTCCTTGTAAAAATTCTTCATCTCTCTTACTTTTTTCTTTGTAGTATTCGATCTTCGCTTTATAGAAATTAATTTTTTCCCTGTGGTATTCTGTTAAATTTTTCTTTAGTTTCTGTAATGTATTTTGCCTTGAAACTTGAATTTGCTGTTTTCTTTTCCTATTTAATATTCGCTCGTTACTGAAGGTAACGACAATGAACTTGGTGCAGGTGTAGAAGTGGGAATTACAGTAACTTTTGGCTGTCTTCATTAGGAGTCAACGCAGCTGTATATTGATCAACCACAATTTTTTTACAACTACGTTCTAGGATTTTCCACTTATTTTCACAATTCTGTGGTGTGAATAATCCGTCATCGTATTTCTCCCCATATCTAATGCAATTTTATCCCACAATTTCCTCATACTCTGAATTTATTTCGTCCCAACTTTATCCCTATTTTGTTGATACAATCTATTAGCACTTTTGTTCTATTGTTATGTTATATGATTGTGGTTATTTATCCACTATAAACATGGCGCCTATTTGAAATTTTAGGTAGGGTTAAACCGCCAATTTTAGAACTATTTTGGAACTTGACCTTGAACTGTCATACGTACTAGATCCAGAATTTCAAATTCGAGAACGTTTCTCGAACTATAGGTTCGAACGAACCTATAGTAATTTTGATTCTTGATTCTCTTATTCACGTCAAAATTTTATTCCAATCAGCTGTTCGTATTTTTTTTTCTGATATTTTAGTTATCATTAACTTTAGTTGTATAGTTTACATGCGTTTCCTACATTAGTATTTGTGTAAAAAATGATACATGTGCATACACAGGCCTGTTGAAGTAATGGTTTGTGGGCTATTGCCTATGGTAGCCGATCACCACCTCTCTTTATTCGAGGCAATATGACAGCTGCCGATTATGTTGATAATGTCCTATAAACCACTTTACTACCTTATCTAGATGGTCATCCACACGTCCTTTTTCAGCAAGACAACGCACGTCCCGATATTGGTCGTCGAACTATGGACTTTCTCCAAGAAGCAGGTGTTCATGTTTACCTGGCCACCCCGTTCACCAGATTTAAACCCCAATGAGCATGTGTGCAATATCATGGGGAGGAGAGTCCACTGGGCACCATCCTCCACAGACTCTGGCACAGTTAATCCACGAAGTTCAAGTTGCTTGGAACGAGTGACACAGATAGATACGGACTATCTCATTTTGTCGATGCCTAGACGGTAATAAGACTACACAGGTAAAAATTTGAGGGAGTGAAATACGGAGTCTCCGTTTTGGAAATATTTTGTTCCAAAAAGGAGTTGCCGTAGCTGAAAACAGAAAGTATTTCCTCGGTTTTGTACAAAATCTCAACCAAAACGGAGAGATTGAATTTACTTCCGCTTTCTAACACGTTCAAGGAAGAAATAATCTCCGTTTTCTCTCCGCATCTACACCACCGTATTTACGTCCTAAATGTAAACAAATATCCCTAACATTACATTATATTTTCTCCTTCACGGAGGTGATAATTTGTTTGCTTAACAGATGTTTTTACTTCTAATACCTCAACGCCGAAAAGGGAAAGGATACCTCCGATTGGGAACATTTGTTTCTCAAATCGTAACTGTTTCCCTAACCATTTGAAAATTGCAAGTTTGCATAGGGCGTGCGCATTTATTAGTGCAGCGCATGTGCAACAAGTCTGGACGTGGTCATTTTGCAATAGTTCGAGAATGGAGAAGGATATGTCGGAATGCACTGTACCTGGAATTTATAAAATACACATCAGAGTAAAGTACGAAAACCGTAAAAGATGGGTAAGAGTTATGGGAGCAAACATCACCAAGGCAGATGTAGATAAAGCAGGTAAGAAACTTGTGCATCCTTATTTAATTTTCAATCTACGAGGTACCAATTTTTAATTAACCCTCACTACATTCTAGGTGTTAGCTCCTGAATAAAAGCACGTTTGTCTTAGCTGAATCCGTGGTGTTTCAACTGTGTCGTGCCTTTCAAACCACGGTCGTACCAAACTCGAAGAAGGGACTATATTATGGATAAATTAAAGCAATTCCAATGATGGCTGCTCTGTGACCGCAGAAGAGGACGTGCTTAGTGTGTCTATCCTAGTAATCATTAGAAATATATCCAAAATAATTCAAGAAGTTGAGGTTCGACGACATTTTTGATGCATTTTTAATGATAAATAATAGAATAAGTGCACTCAGCAATGGTGCTTCTGTCCACATAGAACAGCCCTCATTGATTAACTTCAATATGATGTTAAACTTAGCTACTATGGAGCTAGGTAACATACATACATAAGTTAAAAACCTTTTCACTAGAGAGATATTCTCTTCTCTTCCGATAATAATCCGCTCGAATCCTGTGGCAGGTACCTTCTTAACGGAAATAAATTCATGTGTCAAGGATGAAATACATTCCGAAACGGAGTTAACATGTTTCCGTACTGGAAATAATTTGATCCAATATGGAGCAAAATCTTTTCTCTGGCGGAGAAAATTGTATTCACTGTGGATTTATTTGATACCGTCCGTTTGTTTATTGCGGATGTAATTATTTCCAAGTGGAGTTACTTACATTAGCAACGGAGATAATTTTATCTGATACGATAGTAGTATTGCATACATATGGGGGAAACAACATCCGTTATTCATTTTAATAACAGCAGTAGGAGTTAAAATTACTCCATTTCGGAAACTTTTACATTTATTGCAAAATAGTAAAACTGCATAAGAGAGACAAATTGATCCTTAACGGATTAGGTTCCCTCGGTTAAAGATGTTTTTTCCTCTATGGAAAGCAAAATTATCTCCGTATTCCATCCGTTTAGTAGCAAAACATTTAACTCCGAAATGGAGGCTCTTTGAACGGATGGTCGCGAGGGAACACCGGAAAAGAGTTAAAACGGTGTTAGATTCAACTCCGTATTTTTATCTGTGTACGGGATCGCCAAACACGTTATTAATTTAGTGTTTAATTAGATTCCATGGATACATCTTAAACATGCATTTTGGACTTTCTGGCTTCGGTTTACTGAATCAACGTCTAATCAGGAATGATAAACTTCTGAACAATATGAAACACGGGAGAAAACGTATGAGTCACTTATTGTTTTTATCGATAGTTTTATTAAGAACTAATCTTGATGGATAAATCCGCTTTAATATCGAATACGAGGATTTTAAACATATTTATAATTATGTTCATGGAATCGTAACGTATTATCCAGTGTTAACCCTAAATTCTTAACAGTGGAAGCAACAGATATTTCATTATTATCAATTTTAATTTTTAGTTGAATACTTAAAGTATTGCATATCTCCCTATTTCCAAATAACCCTATTGTGATTTATTGGGATTAATTTATAAATTGTAACTAGTAGCAAAACGATAAATTCTATCAGGGTGATCATTTACTTGCATAGCAGCCATCTCCCAGTTTGATTTTTTAAGAAAGATTTAGGTATTTGATAAAAAAACAGAGATCACAATGTCTTTATAGTAAATATAACAACAAGTTATATTAGATGCTATACCATATTAATTAATTCTTCTCTAAAGGACCAATAATATAAGATTAATTAGAAGAAGCACATTATTAATTATGTGGCACTTATGCAAATAGTCCTTTTTTCCACATGATGATATTAAATTACATTAATTTAGATTAAAATAAATTATTGTCTCCTCGCTGCTCTTTCTTTCCTTATTTGACTTTGCCAAATCTGTCACCCAATTTAATTCGCTTGTTGATTTATTAAGAAATAATAGATATGCCATAACATTTAATATAATTTATTAGCTACACTTACTACAAATTTGGATAAACTGCCGCTAGACAGCGCATGGTAGAGAAATGAAACTAATTGTTAAGGTAAGAGCCGTTGTAAATATACTATAAGCATTTATCTATTATGTAATAAAACTTAAAGGTTGAAATTCAATGGTATTTTAGTGGCTTTCTGACCTTTGACAATTAACAAAGGAAGCCGTTTGTGGAAAAACACTTATAATAATAAAAGATATTCAGAATTTAATTTGAAATACAATAAGCTAGCTGCAATAGCTTATTCCCTACAAGCCTACGGATTACTCAAGGTAGTTACTTCAGAGTTTAGGATGAGATTTTTTATTTAGCCTGTGATAAATAATATTAAATAGTATCTACTTCTAATTACAAATCAGTGAAAAGAATAAAAACTTGTTTTTTTTAACAAATTAAAGACAAAATTTGTTATGGTCCTATTTGTTTCACTGTTGTCAACAGTAATAATAATAACTTTATTACCCCAACAGGCCCAAATCTAATACAGGTCAAAAAATAAACAAACCTAAAAATTCTTAGAGATATGCATTACAAAACCCAAGATTTTGAAGATTCGAAACAGATCTTAACGATATGATGTTTAAAGGAAAAACTGGTATCGAACAACACACCCAAATCAGCAATAACTGATTTTCTTTGTAGAAAGATGCCTTCATATGATAAGAGAATGCCGAAGGCGATGCTGTACGTGTGAAAGATAATATGTAACATTTGTTAATGTTAACATGTAGCTTATACCGATTGCACCAGGCCACCAACCTATCAAGGTTAGATTGCAAGATAAGCGAGTCATTTTCTGCTCATATTTGATGAAAAAGTTTAACATCATCAGCAAAGGCAAGAATAGGACAGAGAAAAGAAAGTGGTAAATCAGTAAAACAAAGAAACTGCAAATAGTGTATCGAAAAAAAGAAGTGTCACTAAAAATAAAAATGAATGTGAATAAGACCATACACAGGATGAGATGTTTTTTATCTTGAGGCAACGGAATATCTCTAAAACACTGCATCAAATCAAAAGAAGATCTTAATAAGATTTACTATAATATAGTATAATATACTATATACTCACTGAATGGCGCCCAACTCGATCCCCCAACCTCACCCCTCCCTCCCCTAGAGTGAGGGGGGACAACTCTGAAATCTTAAATGGGAATCCCCATTTTGTATTGCAGATTCGGATTCTACCCCATCAAGTATGTAGTTTTTGTTTGAAACTTTTTTCGATTCGTAACAGATCGCGCTGTAATTGCAAAAAACGTGATTGTTGAAGAGAAGCAAGCAAACATGATTTTGTGTTTTTTTTTTATTTTAACATTAAAAAACATTTCAAAAAGCCATTCAACAACGCAGAACTTTACTTTATCATACCCATTTCAGAAAATGTGTACGAAAATGTGCCCTTCCAATTCGATACATTTATTTATTCGCAATTGGAATAATTGCACACAACTGAGAAGTGTTTCCTGCGTAATCCTTGAACAAGCGTTGATGATTCGCTCAATCATGTTTTCCCTCGTGGTTAGCACTTATGTATAAACTTCAGACTTTAAGTGGCCCCAGAAAAAGAAGTCAGGGGAAGTAAGATATGGCGATCTTGCAGGCCAAGACACTGGATCACCTCTTCCGATCCATCGACGATTGTAGGCTCGATCTAATACTTTTCGTGCTATTCTTGAATAATGTGCTGGACAAGCGTCATGTTGGAACCACATTGTTTGTCGTACGTCCAAGGAAGGTCTTCAAGTAACACTGGAAGTTCTACATTATAACAAATCTTATTCAGATCTTTTTTTGATTTGATGCAGTATTTTGGAGATATTCCGTTGTCTTAAGATAAACAACCCGGTATAGACCAGTATTCACGTACGGTTGAGAATCGTGGGTATTAACAACTAGAATGAAGGAAAAATTGGAAGCAATGGAGATGAAGTACCTGAGAAAAGCCAGAGGAATTACATTGAGAGATCGAATACGTAGCAGCCAAACAAGAGAAGAATTAGGAATTAAACCATTATCTAAATTTATAGAAGAAAGACAGTTGAGTTGGTGGGAGACATATGTGTAGGATGGACCCGAATAGACTGGCCGGACAAGTATGGGAAGCACGCCCGATAGGGAAAAGAAGTAGAGGACGACCACAAAAAAGCTGGTATGATGTAATAGGGGAAGTGTTAACGAAGAAGCGAGAAACATGGTCACGTGCAAAAATATTAGTGAGGAAATTAGATAGAAAAAGGTGGCGAGATTTGGTATATTTTTAGTAAATTTTATAGTTTGATTTGGAAAATAGAATTAACAATTAGTTTCTTTCTAGTATAAGTTAATGGATTCTAACATACATGTATATGATATGTAATATTTGTTTTAGCCCTACACCGTAAAGATAGAAGGGAAATTGATTATATATATATATACTGTAAGGCAATTTAAAGCAAAATTGAAGACGTGGTTAATCGAAAAGGCTTTTTATTAACCCAAGACTTTTTTGACGCTCAAATAGAAATATAATTTTATTTTTTTACTATATGTATTATTTGTGAATGTTTGACGAGTTCTATGTTTTTTACACAGTGGAATAAATAAATATTATTATTAATTTCCCACATGCAATTTTTTTTTATATGTTAAATTGAGAATGTTTTATATTTAAAACAATTTACTATTATTTCGTATCTATCATGTTTTATTTGTTAATTGAAAAAGACTTTATTAAAGTCGAAGCGTTTAAAAAGTTTTTATTTATATATAGATATATATCATAATTTTCACTAAAGCCCGATTTCCAATTAGAAGTACATACTTTTTGATTATATTAGTTAATTAATGCAATAAACTTTGCCATTTAAAAATTTAGCCTGTAGCTAATTTTACTAGTTTTAAAGCAACTAGTAGATATACAAATATTTCATCTTAATTAACGGACAAACAATCAAATTGGAAATTAAGATTGTTCTTCCACAAACACGATTATCAATTACCAAAAATTACTAATACGCCACACACTTGTCATTAAGTCATTGTTGACAGTAAACGAAATTCTCAAAATGCCTTACGCGTTTTATCAGCAGACGTAATCAGCGATTCCATGGGTCCGGTCTTTCCCGACAGCGGTTCAAAGTGATTCACTGCTACCTTCCTGCTGGTCTCGTCAGTCTTCGACTGTTTACGTGTTTCTTTTTTTTTTCCGGAGCGTCAATAGGACGATTCTCGTGGACGCGGTTTACATATAAAACGCTATGATGGTGGTCAGTGTGAATCAGTGTCTAGAATCGAGAGAGTGAACGTGCGTGTCTGGTCCGAAGTACGACACAACGCGACAACAGACAAAACTACTACAATACATAACGCAAGAATAAACAAATCCAAGTCCGGTATTATACTAGTGGTGCTCCACATATATCAGAAAGGTGCGTGTTGAAATATTTTAAATTATTTAGTGGAGCTTATTGATTTACTTGATGGATATTGCCTTGTTTTATATGTAAATCAAACAAAACCTTGAATACAATTAAATTCGTAATGCTCGGATTCTATGTATTTGTCGGGGGAACGTCCTACTGGCTATTCAGTCATATTTATAAAATGTGTAAAATTTCGAGTGCGTTGTTACGTTGATATCATTTTTTTTTTTTGCAATTTATCGTTTATACAAGTCAACTGTATTCTAAAACCGAGGTTTCAAAATACAGTTGCCTCGGTTTAATATACATGATTTGTTATCAATAACACTACAGTCTTTAGGTCAAATTTTACATTTATAAATATTCTAAGCGATGATAACGACCATATTAAGTCAGCTATCTTATTTTCTTTGCGATAGATATTTGTACATGCAACACATCTCCAATTTGGTATAAAAATTTCACAGGAAACAAGTGTTAAATTTACGTATAGATTAAATTCTTTCTATACTTATAACCACAGTCCTCAACTCCTAAACACTGTACCTATTAAGCGCTAATTTAAAATAATCGTTTATTTATTATTATGTAACCACTAATTTTATTCAACTCATGCTAAAGTACTTGCCAAATTTTGAATATACCGTTTATAAGCTATTGTTGTACATTACCAAACCGCTAACGACCTTCAAACCTTTAGCAATGGTTTTTTTTTTTTCTCATTCCAATCAGTTGTTAACACGGCGACCTTAAAATGCAACGTTGCATACAAAATTGAATATCGCGGTTTCAATTCGCAGATTCTTCGAAAGATTACCTTAAAGACCTAAAAAGTGGTTCAATGTTCTGAGAACGTAAAATTTAAATATTGAATTCGTGTAAAATAGTCTAAATAATTTGAGAATTAAGTGAGTATATAATTATGAAAGAAACGTATCTAAAGTGTCATTGATACTGGTTAAAAAAAATATTTGTAAGACTCGTTCATAAATGCAATTCGCCTTTTTCTCACTATTCTTATTTTTTGGCGTTTTACACCGTTATTATAAAGAAAAGAAAAATAAGTTTTATATCATCCAATTGCCTCCTTCTGGTGCTTTAATTAATTTAAATTATTTTTTAAATTTCGACTATTGCATTTTTTAATTTAAATGCGAGAGAATTTTGTTATTAGATGCCGTAAATAAAATAACAATTCAATAATTGGGATGTATTTTTCTACACCTTTTCCAACCATATATAAGATTTGTTTGACCTTGTTACAACTAATCCCGACTTTAATACCAAAAAGAGATTGAAAAGAAACACACAGAAATATATTCACAAATAATTCCTTGTAAATATCCTTTACAATAGCTCTATGTAGATACTAGATACATACTTGCTTGGAAATGTCTTACAACTACCCCTATAAGAAAATGATAATTTAGCACCAAATTATTTGCGAAATAATTCATTAATATATTCTTACAGCGAGTAATATTGCATTATTACTGCACTAAAATGGCTTCAGTCGTATCTTACGGATAGCAAACAAAGTATTTGTGTAGATAATTTGCAATCCACTTTTCTAGATGTCAATATCAGAGTACCTCAAGGCTCGGGCCCGGGTCCCACTTTATTCCTTTCATATACTAATAATTTGCCACATAATTTAACACAGACTCCGCAAGCTATTTTGTATGCTGATGATATTAACATCATTATAAATAGCAGAGACATGTCCAATATGTTAAATAAACCTGAAATAGCGTATAGTGAAATTATTAGGTGTATGACATTTAATCGGTTGGTAATAAATGGCGAAAAAATCAAATTTCTACACTTTCACAATAAGATAGAACCAATTGGAGAAATTGAACTTAATCATAACCTACATACCGTAGATTCTTCCATCAAAATTTCAGGTATAGTTATAACGGATAATTTAAACTGATCTCTTCACATTGAAAGCTTGTGTAAGATGTTATCCAAAACATGTTTCGTTTTAAAACAATGGGAAGGAAGTTGCAATTTAGAAACACTTAAAACATTCTATTGTTCTAATTTCATAGTGTGCATACGTTGTGGAATAATGCATTGGGGAATATCATCTAATTAGGTGTAGTTTTTTTAATGCAAAAACGGGCTATTAGAATTATGTTAATATATATTGCAGAAACTCATGTAGAAACAATTCGCTTTTCACTTTTTATAATTTATATATTTACAAAACTTTATGTTATGTTTTTAAACACAAAGATGAATTTTCATTGTATAATTATTCCCAATGATTATTCAATCCGTATTAATCATAACTTCTTCTTCCTCTTCACAAGAAAGCAAAAATGGATTATACCTTCCTAGTGATATAAAAAATATCTCTAATTTTTATATTTTTAAAAAGCAGTATATTTTATTTATTTTAAACATAATTTAGATCTCATTATCAGTTACCGGCTTTCTTTTGCTGACTTATTTCTGGCATATGCTTTCTCTTTATTGATTTTGTATTTACTGAATTGCTAAATATTATTATTATTATTATGTTATAAAACAAGAAAATAAATATGTTTAAAAAAATATGCTCTCAATTTAATGACTAATTTTTACAATTTAATAAATAATTAAAGTTTAATATTTACACCCAATTTTTTTTTTTTCTGAAATTACAGTAGAATACAAAAACTCAAATCAATTTTATTGTTTAAACATAATTTTAAACAGCCATATTGCAATTTTGCATCAGTTGTTATAATATCACTAGTAACTGTAATCTTACATGTCCATCGATTGATGTTATGTAGAATAGAATACTCTTTCTATTGGACAAATATATTGTTATTATTATTATTAAAAAATTAATAATTATTATTATTATGTGACAATTTAGCATATATCCCTATAACTTTAAATATACAATAACTTGCTGGAATGTTACACTTTAATTTATGTCGCTATAAACAAGTATCTTCACACTGGTAATACATGAACATTACGAGTAACTTTTGATTCTACTGCTTACCATTATATCGATGTGAAGCATTAATAGCATATGTGTGTTGTGCTATTCTCTTTATAACTCTTTTCCTATTTACTTCGTCCTTCATAATCTTTGCTTACCCAATCATCTTCGGAAATCTTGAAAAATTATTTCTTTTCTTATTTTCTCCCCTCTATAATACAGCAATAATTACTTCTTTAATAAATTTTACTAGCTGGTACACGTCTTTCATCTAAAACAAAAAAAAAGAAAATTTAGTAGTAAATTTTCTACTTGTTCACTCTTTCTAAAATCTTTTGATCACTAGGGTGAGTATATTTATCTGTGGGGTAGTGTTTCTTTTGTTTCGTATTTTTTCACTGACTTTTTCACGTGAAGTAGCCGCCTTATTTCTTCTTATTTTGTTTAAATTAAAGACATACAACAATACTTTAACGTTGCTTATAACCCTTAAAAATTGATTTTTCTTTGAGACATTTTAGAGAGATCTATTTCAAATCAGAAAAAAAAGAAACTTATTAGATCACATACGTCAAAATAAGCTGTATTTGGATTTTCAAGTATCTTGTGTAATTTTTATGCAAATTATTTTCAATCTCAATTCGAGGTATGGAAAACTATAATTGGAAAATAATTCCATAGAATATGAACTCTTTGATTTAGATTTCATTTATAATTTACTGTTATTAATTTTTAATTTTCCTTCTTGTCCTAATGTTTGGTAGACCTGCCCTCAATTAATGTCTTTACTATAGGCCATAATGAGTATTTATAACAACATTCACCTGATTTTCTTTTCTTAATATTATACCGTTCCAATTCTGATAAGCAAAAAATGCTTACTTCTATATGCAAAAAGATTATTCATTTATTTATTTTTCCCACGGACATCTCTAAATACTGCATAAAAAGAAGACAAGAAAAGAAAATTTAATATAAACCCCTGAATCCAAAAATTAATTACATTAATTAATGAAGAACTTCTAGTTCAATTTATAATTACAACTAGCCTATAAAAGAAAATCTAAAACAGTAGAAAAAGTTAAATATCAAAATTACAAAAATTATTACAAGTGATAAATAAAAGGATTAAATTACGCCGCCAACCTACAGATCAATGATGCTCAAGATATTTTGATTTACCAGTATTCTTATATTTAACGAACTATTTTGGCCATACATACTTACAGTTAGAAGGCAACTGAAACTTATCTAACTGCACGGAAGTTGAATGGTGGTATACGAAAACCAATGTTTGATAAGAAAACGTTTCCATTAACTGATATCGCAATTTAAAGAAGCTCAGTTTTTCATTGTATGAAGATAATTTCTTATTAATTTGTAGCTTAAACAAAATAAATTTACTATTTTAATATTTTCTTTTGGCTATTCTCAATTCTATTTATTTTGTATACTTATTCAATAGCAGAATCCACCAAAGAATTAAAAATGTAGTGCTTGCTGTAATGTTTATGAAGTTAACATTAAAAATCTATTTATAATCGCAACAATATGTGGCTTAAAATTAATCCAATACTAGTTTTTAATACTGTAATCTTTGGTGGAAGTAGATCATTTTTTTGTAGAGGCAACCACACGATACTAGGTGTACCTAATTTATTGACATATTATTGTTTCCACACCAAGTAATTAATTAATGTGTAAAGTTTCTAGTTTTCATTTTCTAAATAATTCCATAGAACTAACAAAAGTACTTTTAAATAGTTAACCGTCTGCATAGCTAAGAATTTACAACTAGTCCATAACATTACAAATAAGATAGGAACGAAATAGCTGCCTTGTGGGATCCCTGTTAGTAATGTTAAATTGTACCGATTTTGCAGATCCTCTATGATAACCATTTGAATTCCTTCCTGAAAGTATGATTTAATCCGGGTAACCAGTAAAGCTTGATCTATATCATCCAATGACGACTCGTTTTACCAAAAGACTATTATTAATGTGATAGAAAAGTTCAAAATTTGTGTACACATTTAGCAATAAAGATATTGGTAGCAATGTTAAATAAAATGGGCTAATTTCAACTGATTGGGAAAACCACTCCTTAGAGAATGTTGATATATAATAGCTGAAGGATATGATAAAGTAACTATGCATTAAAAAAAGTTGAAAATAGATAGTGTAAAATGGTTCTAATATACTGTATGAGTATATAATTTCTTGTCAATAGAAATAATATAATATTTTATCCTGCTAATACTGTTCAGGACAATTGTAATTTTCATATATTATATCACATAATTTTATAATATTAATAATATGTTACATTCGTCACAATGTTTATTTTATTGGTGTGATTTTTAAGACCTGATGATGCGGGATATCCCGAAACTGGTCGTCATACAATAAAAAATGGCATTTAAACTTTTCTACATCGTTTTATAATTATTGTTTTGTTAATATTTTACAATCTTTTTATCGTTTTTAACAAATTTGTTGTTTTTCACCTACAGGTGCGTACATAGTGAGCGAAACATGTGAAAAAATAATTTTTATTAGAGCATGACAAGGATATATGCATTATACTGTGTTGTTACACCGAAATATAGAAAATCTTGTTTACATTCCTTATCCTTATCCTGAAATGGGCAAAAGTCAAACATCTGTGCACAGTGCAAGTGCAATAGAGACAGTCTGTTTTTATCACATATCGGCATGCATATTTTATTTGTATTCACATAGCTCATTCGCTTTCCCTTCATACATATTTTAATAAGCAGTGCTCCAGGTGGGTAATGATAATGGTCAATTTGAAAATGGATTATTATAAGCCTGAGCAGAAACTATTTAAGATAACGTAACTTTACAGTAATAATTTTACGAAAATAACTTATTATCACCTAACTATTTCGAAAGCCATATTCCAAGCCCAAGTACTATTTATAACACGGTATGACGTTGCGAAGCAACATTTTTTTTTAAATAAATGATGAAATCAAAACTGGTCCGATTTAGAAACTAAAATATGTGCTTTGGTTGAATTAAATCCTACTAATGTCATCTCGACAAATTGCTTCCAAATTTCGATATAGCAACGGTTCAAAAGGTTTATGTAACAATAAAAATCGGTTAATAGATGAGGGAGACACTTGTTCAAACTCATATTCGATGAGTGAAATATTCATTTCATCCACCTGATGAAGCCACTGTGTGGTGAAACGATCATAGTGGTTGCTATTAAATATCTGAAACTTTTAAAGTTTTGCTATTTCACTCATAAATTTCGGTCTTACAAAATTGCGTTTCACAACACCTTTTTTCCGGTAATTTTCGTGGACATCTTCAAAATTTATCTTAATTTCTTTGATCGCGCCAAATCTTCACTCATTTGATGTAACAGTAGTTCTTAGAATTACCAAATAGAATATGAAATAAATATTACCTATGTAAAGTCGCACTTGAATGAAATTGGTAATCAATATCAAATCCTTGCATCTAAATGACTCTTAGAATTAGATAGCATCTCTCATTGCAAGACAACGAGATAAATAACGAGATTAATTTAATAGCAATGAAAATTACAGTAATTTACTGCCACATGAGTTATATACAACCATGAATTAGTAAGCTAGTTGAACAGAGCATTCATATACCGTGCTGGCAATTTTTTGTTTAGGTCCCCAGTAAACGAAAGGGATTTGCAAGTATGTTTTATACATACGATTTGGCAACCCTGTATACGCTATATTACAGACAAGACGACAGGTGTGTATCTTATCTGTAGTTGTATATCTAAAGCCCTGAGTAGATCTATTTTGCCAACACGGTATGTATTTTTCCATAATACAGTGTAGAAGTCATACGTCTTCACAGCATTCCAATCATAAATTTTCCAATAACCGCAGTTTTAGTTTTAATTAACTATTATACCGGTTACGCATGTCAACGATTTACTATACTAGCCTCGAATCCCATAAATTTTATTGTTGCAACGAAAACGAAATTCTTGTGTATGGAAGATAAATTTGAATTTATAATAAGGAAGGCCATTAGTGAAAGAAATTTGTTGGAAAATCCAGCTTTCCGTATCTTTTTATGTGGCCCGTCACCTGCCAGGTATAATTTGATTTCATCACGAATAGTTAATTATAAATTGTGTGCACAAATTGCATGAGAAAGTCTCAAGTGAATTTATGTACTTTGTGTATTCTAAAAGCTTGCCTAGAAAGGATATACATGTAGAGAAAAAAAAATACATAGATAGGCCTTTTTCTAAAGAAATGCATGTGTTTAATGTACACAACAAGCATTTAACAGAGTGTTTCCCTCGTTTAGGAAAACAAATATTTGCAGTGCTTCTAATTATCTATTATTAGTTGTTAGTTATTAGTAAAACGTAGAATGTGTGGATTGACACTTATTTGAGATTTTACCTCGTTTCCGGTGAGATTCGAGCGTTTCCTGTGTAAAGTGGTCGAATGTATTTCCCTTTTTAAACAAAAAAAAATACCAGTTGACATGTTATAGGCTAGTTTGATCTTGGCTTTCCGTTTACGTGGTGCAGATAAACAAAAGTTATGGTATGTAGATAACACAGTAATTAAATTACTCATTAAGTACATTTATTAAATCTACTTGATAAAGCAACACTTTCTTTATGAGCTGTTTTGCTTTTGCTGTAGTTTTCCGTTGACGGGAAAATAAACAGGAATCCCTGCAGATTATTGCTAGGAATTGATGAGGCAATGAGAACTTTTTTGAATATTTGGAAATTTGAAAGACAAGGATTTCAAAATATAATAGTTGATTAGATAGACGGTTTATTAAAAAAAAAGCATGTCAAAAACAAATCAGAAAACATACGCAAAACAAATTAGCAGGTTTGCAAAATCAATTAAAAAATTAAAGGAAAAGTAAGCTGGTTGGGACAACAGTAAAATTACACAAAAGAAAAAATGACAAAAAGTCATTTAGGCTATAACGATTTATAAAGAAAACTCCAACCACTCTGTTTTTTTAAACATCCTTTTGTTTACAGCGCCAATAAGTAAAAAATATCACCAGTCAAGCACAAAGAAAAAAATATCAAAAAAGAAATAGATGATAAATAGCAATAGTCTAATTCGTCACAGAATTAATAAAGAATCTTTTAAGAATTAAGCCAATTTATTCCTATCTATTTTTTTTTTTTTGAAATATGGACTCATAGTTCATCTAGAGTTACAACGGTTTTTCAACGGAATATTTATACAGGGTATTCCACGTAAGTGGTTTATTAAAAGTTTATGATGTTCTATTATTTACTTATATTTGAGATTTTGGCACCATTATCTGTTCGATTGGAACTATAAATACTTTAATCAAAATAGTAACTTCCAGTTGACCGGAAATGGTTCTCAACTTTGTTATTTTAAATAGAATGATATAATTTTTTATTTATTTTTGGATTCTACGACCATAAATACGTCAATCTTTATTACCTATTCCTATAGCTACATGTTGCCGTTTTTGGGTTTTTGAGTTTTTCTTTTTTTTAGTAATAATCATTGCATTATTCAGAAATTATTATTTCGAGTAATACTGCAAGTAAGGACTCCAGATTTACTATGCTGTGAATATAGATATAACTCTAAGAAACTGTACGCACATTTCACATTCTAAAATACAGGGTCTTCAAAACTGAGAAACAAAGTGACATATTTTCAAATGCAGAAAACTCTTTTTTTTTAAATACACCCTGTATTTTAATTCGAAATTAGAAAGTAAATATCATTCCCTATAATTTTCCTAATTTCGAATTAAGATACAGGATGTTCTACTTAAAAAAATTGGAGTTTTCTGCATTTGAAAATATGTTACTTTGTTTCTCAGTTTTTAACACCCTGTATGTTAAAATGTGAAGTGTGCGTACCGTACACAATATTCTTCAGTTATTTCTTCTCAAGCATTATTTGTAAATTCTAACAATTCTTCAATGATTCTTGGTCTTGCATTTGCCTTATGAATTTCTTTGACTAACATTGGTCAAACGTTTTCAAAGCTCAGAATGTTAATATTATGGACCCGAAGTCATTCGGTCACTACAAAAGAGTTATATGCTAGGCATTTATCCTATTGAAAGATGAAATCATTGTTAGAACAAAGTACTCCAACAGAAGGAAGCATAAGATATTCTAAAATATGCTTCACAATTAAATCTTTCGCCAATATTCCTTAGAATTCCAAGTCTTTGCGCCGATATCCACATCCACATATTTACAGAAAAACAACCACATCTGTTCGTAAAAATAACATAGTTATCACAAAACCTTTTCATCACTGAAAATAACGCGATTGCAAAATTGTTTGTCATGAGCTATGTATGTGTTCTAAAGCAAAACCCATTCTTGATTCCTTGTGAGTGTTGTTTAAAAATAATTCCCTTGCTGGTGCGCGGCACTTTAATTCAGATTGCGCTATTCTGCGACGGCTTCTACGACATGATGCTGAGACAGCATCAACTACTGTTGAAAATTGATTCGCTCTTACATTGTTAATTAAGGCAGAGTCCAGTTCAGCAGTTGACTTTCTCGGACGTCCTGAACCTGGATTTCCATTACTTGTATCATGATTTCGCCATCTTCTTAAAATGGTTGAAATTTTGAGTTCTTATTTATGTCATAAAATATGGCAGTTTGCCTGACTGACCATCCAACGTCTATTTGCTTATTTAGTATTCCACCTTTCTTCACTGCATTTTCATGCGGCAAATTACTTTGTTGTATAATGTTTAATTCGAAATTGTTTGAGAGATGTCAAGAATTGATTGTCACTATATGACATATTCATAAATCAAAATCAAATAGCTGGAATTAGACAAAAGTTTGTGATAAGAGTTGTCCCATTTTTTTATTGCTTAATATTTTACTCCGGAGTAATAATTTAATGTTTTCAACGAGATGTGTAGGCATTTTCATTGACTCCTTGGTTATCTCAACTGGTTTTCCTTGAAGAAGATAATAACTTTTAAAAAATACCTGCACACTCTTGCTTCATTGAAATTCATATCCAGCAAGGTTGTTGCAATATTTATGCAGATTAATAAAAAGGAAATAATTTGGGAAAATCCATCTGTCAAAGACTAACAAATAACCTCATTAACTCACAATGTTCGGCAATTCCGGATGATCGTTCTACCTGGCTCTTTAAGTGATGGACGCATTTCTCTGCTATTTTTATCCTTATTGTGTAATTAATAATAACCCGATTTATTATAAAAGTTTACCTGTTACATAACACGTTTTGAAAATATAACATGTTTGCGGTTAGTTTAAAATGTTCTTAAGGCGAGAATCTGATTCTACGTGAGTCATTCCAATCAACCACGACAGATCGTGCACAATTCGGATTCACGATGTTAGCTTTTGTAGTCTGTACCCGAAGAGCAACGTTGGAATTAACCGCGTTAAATTGACCGGTAATCCTATAGCCTAAGGCACGAAGCAGTTGTATCCGCTTTCCATAATAATCGAAATTACAATTGTTCACATTTGTAAAGGTCAAAACGAAGAAGTGGCACGAATGTGATGGCGTAAATCTTTTAGGAACAATTCTTACGTATGTCCGTAATTTCTATTAATGTTGCCGTGATATGCGAGAATATATTTTTCAAATCACGACTATATTGAGGAAAAGTAAATTGTATTTTGGTAAAAATAACACCAATTATAGGAAAGTAATGTAAAATCTAGAACAAGAAATGAAATATATATAAATAGAAAGTCCATATTAGTGTGTTTAATTAATTTTAATTAACTTACTTAATTTAATTAATGAAAAAAAGAATGTAATTTGTGTCACATTCACTACCGTTTCATAAACTTTGTGATCCATATAAATAAACCTCATGCTATAAAAATTCCTATACTTGAAATGATTTCTTGCATTCTTTTATAATATCCGAGGAAAAACATAGTCCCAATTAATTTCATTTTAAATAGAAAGAATATTAACACTTTGGAGTACATCTGATATTGAAACTTAATATTTATACAGGCTGTCTAGATATTCGCGAAAAACCTGCAGGAGAATGAAATAAGCTAGTACATATTCGAAAAATAACTTTTCCGTAAACTCTATGATCTCGTTTTAAACTCAAGATAGCATTGAATCGAATACATGCATCAGAGTTGGAAATGCGCCAGAAATACAGGAGCAAGTGATTGAAACTGTACCGCCCTGGTTGCAACTACGTATTGATACCAACGGGTTTCAATTTCAGTTTAAGGCCATAAAATAAACTCCAATTTTAGTACATGTAATATAATAATTACAATTGCTGTATTGAATTGAAAAGCCTTGTTTTGTTATTTATTACATTAAAACAAAATTAAGGTTAAAAAACGTCATCTGATGCTTTTCTGTGCTTACTTAACTTAAGTTAAGAACAATTTATCATATTGTAAATTATAAATCTAGTAGGCGTTATCGAATCGTGTAAATCTAAATCTGCTATAATTTCTTTAATTTAAGCATTTAGCGCTGTTTTAAACGTCACAATTTTTGTTAGCCGTTAGTGATCAAAAAGTTGGTGCATTTCTGGCATTATTTTCTAACTGTACGAGTTTTTCCCAATTATCTTTAAAAAATCAAATATAACAATGCTTTCTTACGTTGCGGTTGAATAGTTTTGACAGGATTATGTAGTCGTGAAAACTACGCAATGATATCTTTTTTTCCGTTTTCCAAATAATAACGAAAACAAACCATTATAAGTATTACTTTCCCTGTCGTTATAAATATCTTGAAACAAAAGAACAGTAATAACAAAATGTAGTAGTTTTGATATTCAAATAATATTAAAAATCACGAAATAAACATATAAATGACAACAACGCCTAAAACGAAAACAGTGCCAATACTACATAACGTGGTATTACTAGAAATGAAAATAAACAATTATTTAAGTTTATTTTAAATGTTAAAACTGTTTGGCGTCATTATTTATACATAAATCTAGTTTGTAACGAGTGCTACTAATTTCTGCTTCAATCTTTCTCTTGTTAGTCAGGCGATAGCATAATTAATCCGTTGAATCGTATCAACTTTCATTGTAAGACATGTTTGGCAAATTAGATCTTTTATCCTGTCCCATGAATAAAAGTCGAACATAGTCAAATCTGAAGATCTAGCTGGTCATGAAAAATGCATCCTCTTCCAATCCACCGATACGCAAACGTATGGGCTGGGCAACTGTTATGCTGAAACCACAGTTTCTTCAAGTTACTTCCAAGAAACCTCTTCTAAAACTATCGGTAAAACTTTAAGTGTGCGGCGCTGTTTAAGTTAGCTTCAAAAGTAAATGATCCAATAATCTTATCACGCAAAATTCCACATCAAACATTGATGCTTCATCAATGTTGATAATCAACCTTTCTCATCCAAAGATTTTGTCTGGACCAATAATGCATATTATGCAAATTTATCTGCCCATCATTGGCAAAAGTAGTTTCATTCATATCAGATTTTGTTACAATTATTTTAAAGGTGAGAAAAAACAAATAGTCATGTCAACTTAATGGCGATAGATGTTTTTTTGTACTAAAGAGTAAAAGTAGTTCTTTGTTTCATTGCTGACTATGATAAATTTCCGTAGGAAATTACTACTTCTAATGGGCTGTTTTTGTTATTATCTGGAAGAAAAAGATATCACTACGCGGTTTTCGGCACCACTTTATTAGGTCAAAATTCTTCAATCACAAAATAAGAAAAGCATAATCTTACATTTGAATTTTTAGAGATAATTCAGAGAAATTCATACAGTTGGGGATAAAGCCATCTGGAGCATTTCTTCAACACTGGCAGGCAGTACAAATTGTGACTTTAGTGCAGAAATTTTATATAATTGCACAAATGCCAAACGTCATTAGCTGTGTTGACGAAACTCTGATTAATATTGATGCACCGCATCAAAATGAACCACAGTTTGTTGATAGATATGAAAAGCATTACTTGAATTGTATGGTTGTTTGTGGGCCAAACTGTAGATTGTACTACATCAGTGCTAAATGGCCATGGAGCGTTCATGATAGTAGAATTATCAAGAATAGCTCATTATATCGACGTATGCAAGGAGGGTGGCGCCCTGTAGAAGGTGCAATTATTTTAGGAGACTCTAAATATCCTTTATTAGAGTGGCTAATAACTCCGACAGGTCGAAATGTAGAGGATCCAGCTATTGTAAGATTTAACAGGAAACATAAATCTACATGAAAGCTAGTAGAAAACTCTATAGGAATCCTAAAGGCAAAGACCCCCTGTCTTAACTACCTCCGTTTACAAGCTAATCTTTGCAGGAGAAGTATTGGCAGATTAAGAAGTATTAGTATTTAGCAGATAGCGCATGATTCCTTGCTGTTTCATATATCAATTTACCACCAATCACATTTAACAATTCCTCAAGTTTTATCGTGGACATTCGAAAGCGTTCATTGACCTCAAAATTACTTGCAAATGTGTTGTTAATTCTGGGCCTAAATATTCTTGCTCTGCGTCGAATAATATTTCTTGCTCTCTCTTGTTGCAAATTATCATCTTCATCAAAAGAGCTACTCCACACACACACTTTAATTAGATTAAATGTTATTTTGTAAGAAAAATGACGCACCTAACGAAGTACGTTCAATATGCATTACAATTTTACTGTTATATGTATGTAAAATTGTAATTTGTCACCTGTCAAATCTTTTCGGAAACGCTTGTAAAATACTAAGAATTCTCCTGTAAAATTCTGTACCTACAAGTGTGTACTTTTTATTTTTGCAACGCCTGTAACCCAATTTTTTACAAATTGTAAAAAAATATCACATGTAAATTATAATTGCACTTTTAAGCAACAGGCCCCAGGTTGTATTATTCCAATCTTCTTTTTGTGTCTCTTTGACCCAACTTCTTATCTGCTCTCGTGCTATGTTTATAGACACTCCTATGTTCTGGGTCTATGTATGAAGCAGATAATCTTTTTCGTGCTAACTCTTCGGCTTTTTCATTTGCTTCGATTGTTTAATGGGCACCCACAACAAAGTGACTTTATTGCAAACTGTAAGGTTATTCAGTTCTCGAATACATTCCCAAACCAGTCTTGATTGTATCTCGGGGTTTGCTAGTAGACCCGCTTATTCTCATAAGCTCTCTGATTGATTTCAGTTGCACCACGCAATATTGGGTATGCATTTGCCTGAAAAACCCTGACATGTCCCTTAGTGGAAGGTGAACATTGTATTTCTCACCCAAGCAACTCAATTTCCAGCTCCAATCTCGTTCTTCTCGTCTTTGATAATTGTGACGTTTGAAATGGGGTTAAATGCCCTTCCAAACAAATCTAAGTTTCTTTAATTCGGATAAAGACTACAGAAGGAGTTTTCTATGATTCGGCAAATGGTCTTTAACCAAAGTAGTGCGCAATTAGCTAAGGTTAAAATTTGCTATTGACCCTGTGCTCCCTTGCGGGCACATAGTTTCTTTAAATTTTCCTTTTCCATTAAGTTATGATTTTTTTTCCCATAAATACAGCTACCGTGGTTTCCAAGATATCGCTGGGTTCCACTCTTACTAGGACACCTGTATATCTTTTTAACGACAATTTCCTTCTTGTAGGAAATTGAATCGCCATATTTTCGTTTCCTTTTAGCCTTGTAAGCGAGTTTTACTCACTCCACTGCTGACCGGGAAATAATGAAATAAACAATAAAAAGTCTATCAATCAAATGACACATATTCACGGGTGCATTGTGTAACATAAAAGTGTACGTAAAAGCAATTTGTTATTGAAATGGAAATTTGTGCGATTACATTTTACTATTTACTACAATAAAAAAAAAAAAATGCAATGCAACAGGTTTACTCGCACTATTAAACCAATTTCAAAAGCGACGACGGTCGAACGAATTAATGTCAGGGTTTTCCAGCGCTCTATTCATGCTTTTACGAGCGCCGTAGAGCGCACTTGAACGTTCTATGCTCTAATCTAATCAACATATTTACAAGGTCGTATCTTTTGTTTTATCGGAAGTATAATCAAATTCATTTTCCGAACTATGAAACGAGAAGCACAACACAATACACACAGTTTATTTCACAATGTTTTGCATTGGTAATGTAATTATTAAGCACGAAAATAATACACCTATTAACATTGTAATATCGCATTTTCTTATTCCCACGCACATCCGTGAAGGTAACGTATGTACGCCGCTACTCGCGGTCTTTATTACACGAGAAAGTATTTTCCATTTAATCTGTGCTACTTTCACCGGTCACAAAGACTCCCGCTATCAGTTGCATGTGTATCTTCGATGAGTCAACCTTAAACATCCACTGTTACATACATCGCATCAAGTGACAAGTTCATTAAATAAAGACGTTGCAACAATTTATCGTGCATGTAATCACAGTGCAATTTTTTTTCCGCTTACAGTTGAGAGAAGATGACGAGAGTAGCGTTTCTAATATTAGCGGCGTGCCTGACTTTACTCCACCAAAGTAACAGCCAGTGCTTAACAGCAGACGATTCTCAGTTCCCATCCACAAATAGCAGGAAGAACTTATACAAGGGCCAACAGGAATTCTCGCTGAATCTCTTGAGGGCCGTCAACCAATTGGAGCCGGAAGGAAATCTCTTCTTCTCACCTTATTCTACATATCACGCCTTGCTTTTGGCGTACTTCATTTCCGGAGGGCAGACGGAACAATTCCTCAGGAAAACTTTAAGGGTTGATGCCTCAACGGTAAGTCACGTTATTGAGTTGTGTTAATGTGTCGTATCTGCGTAAAAATTTCCCAGCACTTTCACTTTTTTACTGGGTAATTGGAACCCAACACGTATTTTAACTCATTATTATTACTGCCAGACATGCTGTTGGCGAATTGCGAAGACAATCAAGCACATTTTAATTTTCAATAGGTGGCTATCGGTGCCAAATGTTAGGTAATATGTTGGAAATTTCGATTAGAATGACGACAACTGATAAGAAAATTTCTTAGATATTCTAAATTATGTAACTGAATGATGAGTTTATATTAGTAAGTAATTGAACTAATGTTACACGCAAAAAAATTGTGGCAAAATAATAAAATTGTACTACAAACTGTAGTAAAATATAAGTTTATTGCAATTTGTAACGTTTGTCTACACATACAAAGATTTGATGTTGTAAGTAATTTTTTTTAGTGGTGATTTTATGTCCATAATTAGGTTCGACTGTCAGTTGGAAAAGGCATAGAAAAAAAAATTTTATAGTACTGTAGTAACATTTTTAACACCCAGGAAGCTGCTATAGCAAAGAAATAATAACCATTGCCCCCAGCAGTGTAATTATTACTTCTAATCAATATAGTGATTGTTTCTGAAATGTTATTGTTAAGTGTAATAAAAGCTTAAGCAATTTTGAAAATATTGTAAAATTAAAATGAAATACCTACTTTGGTTTTGTAAAATATAAGTGTTTAGGTTGAAATAAAATTGAATTATCTATATTATACTTTCGATTTTTGCTATTGATTTATCGATGTTTACACTAGTATAAATGCTTCCAGAAACTTTAAATGTAAATATGAAAACATTTAAACAAACAGTTTTAGAATCTTAATAGGCAAAACACAGAATATATCAACAGAAAAAACTCACCAAACTGAAGCAAATAAAACAATAGATGTTATGAATAAAAATTGCAAAATAATCTGTTATGATTGTTGTAAGTTGTAATGCTCCGATGTTAGATAGTAAATATATCTAATGTTGAGAATCTTAATTTTTATAGAAAATCCATTTTAAGACTCTTTAAGCTTTGCAAAAAAAAAACTTAAAAAGAATATATTAAAATACACTAGGATTTGTGCAGGGGTGTCCACCATAAATAATGTTCGAAAATGTACCCAAACCTAGTGTAAACAGTAGTGTAATGTACCCTTCACAAATGATAAAGTCTTTCTACACTTCTAGTGTATCTTTAGTGTCACTTTTACTACAACGAGAAAAATATTTCTTTGTCGTTAATAAATATGCATTAAACTTAAATTATTATTTTAAATAGTAGTAAAGAAATGTTTGTTAGGTCCTAATAAAATATTCAGTTGAAACAAATAGCGATTTAGGGTAAGAAATCTCTTCTTATGAAAAAACTTACGCACTCGATATCAATTGCACATTGTCCCGTTGATTCGCAAAAATCAAGGGCGCGTATGCAATGTGAAACAGTTTTGATAGCGGTTCCTAAGAAATATTTATCTGGCAAGTAATAAATATTTGATTGTTTCGTCTGCTATCATGTAGAAAACTTATATTGAGTATGGAAAGCTAGTGTAGTGAAATAGGAAAACCGCCATCTTCACGGCAATTTCTGTACTCGCAGAATATATTAACCTGTTTGCTGAGGCTTAATTTTTTTTTTATAAATATGGTCTTATGGGTCGTATTTCACTATTGTAAATATATTAGCACTGTTTATTGAGCTGCGTATATAAGTAACTCAATAAATAATTGTAATATACATTGAATTTTGAAAATAATAAAGATGAATTAATATGAAAGTATAGGCTTCCTTTAATTATTTTTTTTTCTAATTTCATTTTAATTTAATAATTCTACTTATTACTTGTCAAAGAATCTAAAATCAATCTCTCTATTTTTTATCAGCTATAGTTTAGTATCCCAAAAAATTTTAACATTTTCAAAAAAAAAAATTATATAAGAAGAGTAAGTAAAAATATTATAAAAAACAGTATTTAGTTTGTTTTAATGTAATAAAACTTTTGAAATTTACGTCATTTTTTTTATGTACTTGTGTTTCTAACTAAATTTGAAAACAAAAATGGATTCGTAGGGTCAGGTACATAAAATTTTAATATATTTATGATATTAATATAGTTTAAGTTAATAACCGAAATGTCAGTTTTTATATAACCATTGCTTTCCGATCGCCTTGTATGATATTTTACAGTTCTTGATTTTTAAGAGATACAATTCGAAATCTTCGTAATTATTTCTAGCAACATGTAATTAGTATATAGATAAAAAAAAATGCATAATGGAAAAATCTAAGTAGAAAAAACATCAACACACTGTTTCTAATACTTCCAAAAACTATATTACTCTAAAATAACATAAATACACTTAAAAGATGTATAAATGAACCATAATAATATAAATGACCACTGCTATTTCAAAACCAACTACTAAATTTTTTATTTCTTATTTACATATTTTGTTATTAAAATTGGAACAGTATTACAAAAAATGACATAACCTCTGTATAAATGCGAAAAACAATTAATAATAATTTAATTTAATTTAATTAATAATAATAATAATATATTTCCAACAGGTTTAAAAACACCCAATTACAGGAAAATACATAGAAGAAAAAGAAAAGTACATGCCGAGGAGCATTAACAAAATAGAGTGTAATGAATTCAAGTAATATACAACCTGTATTTTGTCTCAAAATAAAGAGGAGTGATTTAATTTATTAATTTAACGCACCAAAAAGACGTCTTTTGATTGACTTTCGCATAACCTTGTTTAAACAAAAAAAGAAATATTTCGGAAAGCGTCATCATGTGATTATTTATTTAAATTTCGAATGGTATTTCAAATTTTTTATTCTTTATTGTTCGTTATTGTTGAAGCTAATGGACTGTAATGAGTGAAGAAAACAGGTTCAAGCACTTTTTCAACATTTTCCCATCAATAAAATGTTACTGCTGAGGAAAAACAAAACATATTTTGAATACATTTAAGATGTTTTGGAGTCACCTGATAAAGGCATTATAGCAAATACATGGACTGTTTGCAACACTTTTGGTATTTTTTTTCATAGACATATGGAAATATATAACGTAATGGGATAATGGTCGATTTAGCAGAACTATTCATAATTAATTTAGGAAGTAGTGATGCAGAGAATGATTTTTGCCATCAACATTAATTATTAACGCCGGCATTACGGTGCACATAAGTATAGCATTTTTTAAAATAAAACTATCAGAATGCAGTGATTTTATTATATTAAACAAATCCTCGTTTAACACTCAAGTATTTTAATCTTTACAGGCGACTTTATAATTATAAGGTTAGATAACTACCTGATTTCCGTCAAAACCGGTCTACTTTTGCTACTGATCCTAACTCCTAATTTTGAGACAAGGTACAGTGAGAAACAGAATTGCTACGACCCCTTTTTAAAGTATTGAACTTCGAAGGAAAAATGTGATAAAACTTAGAGAAATTTACTAAATTGCGGAAAATTCAAACAAATGTGACTTTTTAAGTATTTTATTTTATTTATATCAAAATGAAACACATAACGATGAACAAAGCATATATAAATAGCTTATAATAAATCGTATGTCCTAGAGGCCGCTATAATGAAATGCCACAATCCACAGCGGAGAATTTAAACTATCGTCAGCATACTTATAATTTTCCAAAAATTATATGAAACTTGTGTGACAAAAGGATTTTTGAATTTTGTATTACCTGCTGAAATTGCTTTTTGTGAAAAGCGTTATAAGAATGTTCTAAGTTCAGTACAATTGTACCAATACAGCAACACTGAGAAGTTTCGTAGGTTTGTTTTTTTTTTTTTGAAGAACGAAGAATAAAATGTCACCTTTTACCTACCCAGTTTGTATTAAGAATGTTCCTTCGGGCTTTGAATTGCCGGAAAAAATACAAAATTTTAATAAACTTATTGCCCTTAATGATAACATAACAATGAAATAAAGTAAAAATAACATGGTCCATATTTACGGAACAATGGCAGGTAAAAGGTTAAATGAATTTACTTAATTTTGAATTAAATTTCTTCACTAACATTGTTTCCAATCTACAAATGCATAGACCATTACTTACCCAATACTTTGTTCAGTCAAACAAATAATTCTAATTTTCGCAATATATTTTAATGAGGCATAAATGAAGAATGAACTTCCATACCAAACATCGACAACTCTTCCTGTAATTTCCAACTCATTAAGATATCTTTAACAAAACTATCCATTTTAAAACAACGTCTTCTTACCTGAGGGGCATACTTTTTTGTTTAGGTATAATTTGTCAGTTTCTACATACAAAAAAGAAACACATATACACATCACAATAAATAATCTAAATTAATTTTATATTATCGCCTTACACAACAAAATGAAGTATTTAATTGGGTATCCTCCATGTTTCAGAGCAAAGCTGATTTGATGAAAGCTTACAAATTGGATAAATTCCAAACGAAATTGCGCAGTGACAAGAACGACTACCAATTCTCTAACGCAAATAGGATCTATGTCGATGGGGGAGTCGAAGTACGATCTTGCATTCCAGAATTGTTCAACGAAGAATTCGAGAAAATCGACTTCGCAAGCCATCCTGAAGAATCCAGAGTGATCATCAATAGATGGGTTGAAAATCAAACGCATTCCATGATCAAAGACTTGCTACCGTCCGGTTCCATCGATCAGACCACCAATTTGGCCCTGGTCAATGCTGGTTATTTCAAGGGAAGTTGGAAATACGAATTCAAAGAAGAGGAAACCAAGGAAGAGCCTTTCTACATCTCACCTAGCAAGAGGACCCTCGTGAAGATGATGAATATGGAAGGCGTATTGAATCATGGTAAGACTTGGTGTTCATAAAGTTTTTTTTTTTTCTTTCATTCATGTAATTATTACTTTTTTTTTGTTCAGAGGTGTCTGAAGTTTTGGGTGCTCACATTTTGGAACTCCCATACAAAGGCGAGACTGTCAGTATGTACATTCTCCTCCCACCTTTCTTAAAGGAAGACGGCATCGCTAACACACTGAAGAAACTCACTCCAGAGACTTTCCATCAAGTCATCAAGAACCTCACTGAATCTTTTGGAAAGACAGTCACCGTCCAATTGCCCAAATTCAGTTTGGAGCACACCATCGAGATGACACCGGTAAGTTTAGCGATATAACCATTCAGCATGCTTCATCGAATTGTTATAATATACTAGAGCTTTATACCTAACTCCTAATGTTTTGTATGTAGCGGTAGACTAGCTTAACGCATTTTTTTTCACTGTAGATTCTTGAATCTCTTGGTGTTGGAAATTTGTTCAAATCTGGCGCCGATTTTTCGCTGCTGAGTCAAAAGCAGAGCGTCTCGCTCGGCGAGGCGGTACACAAGGCAAAGATTGACGTTAATGAGAAAGGGACAGTGGCGGCGGCCTCAACTGCATTTATCGGCATCAGAACGGATGACGATAGTGTTGTGTTCCGTTGCAATCGCCCGTTTCTGTTCTTTCTGTATAATCGTGAGACGGCTACGATTATGTTTGTGGGAGTTTATAGAAAACCCGTATAAACTGTATGGTGTAGAATGTGTAGATTGATTAAGTTACATGACACCTTAACACGTTGAGCGTATCGAACAAAGTTTTTAAATACGATAGAGATAAGACATAAAAGACAAATAGATTTTCTTAATTTTACACTCAATTCATCCCAGAAAGACGTGCATGTCATTAATGACATTTGCCTAATTTATACATAAAAATGTCATCTTAAATCTTTGGTTATGTTATATCGTTCCTCTACAGGCACTCGGCTGCCATCTTGAACTTTTTTTGAACAGCAATGTAGTGCCACATGTTTCTAAGGAGTAGTTTATCTATAATTTATTTCAGCACGTTTCGAACATTTTCGAAAAGTAACATATACCCAAGCAAAATACTCGTTTGTTCGGATATTTCATTCGGGCACCATGATGTACCTCTACTTCAGGAGGTTATTACTGCCTTAGTTTTGTATATTTGACAAACATTTCCCAGAATAAATTTCTGCATAATTCAACAATATGTACATCTATACAGGATGTTCTTAAACCAAGTAAATGTTTATTTACTGCGTTTTTTGTGTGATGTGATATTTTTTATTTGGATTTAAGGTCGGGTAGAATCAGTGAAAAACTTTTTTTTAAGTTCTCCTTTGCATTTTATTTTAATTTAATTGCTACGATCGTTTCATTACCTTTTACGATAACTTTATTCATTATAATTCATTTTTGAATTCTAAATTAAGTTAAACTAATGGGACTTTATCTTACCTACCATATCGCTATCTTTAAAATAATGCTGTAATCTTATGTGACTAAAATGTGAATTTTATCTAAGGTAGTGCTATGCTGACTAAAATAATTATTATAACAATAATTGCTTATTACTTGTGCTACTATTTGTGCGGCAAATTTAACCGAAAAAAAGCGAACTCAAATATCAATCATGATTGGATATAGCTTCTGCAAGACACCATATGCAGAAGTTTGTCGTTTATTAAACGATACACAGCTAATTATGAGAACTACAATAAGAAAATCGATTTTAAAATCCACTTTTGGGACACCTGTGTAAATAGAAATATTTTTGAATTACGCAAAAACTTATTCTGTGAATTTTTACATAAATTTTGTCTAATATTGCAAAATAAAATGGTATTAAAAAAAATGCCGACTCTCCTTACTAAGGTCCCTACTAGGTCTCTTAAAGCACAGGTAATATGTAAATTTTTTGGTACATTTTTAAAGTAAAGCAAATTGCACATTGTTGTAGACTTAGGAATATATAACGATGTTACTATTAAAAAAAAAAACAAGATTAATTTATTTATGTCAAAATATTTAGAAAATTCGTTTTCTTGTCAAAACAGTTTTTGACAGTCATTTGATATCTTTTAATGAATTAGTAGAACCAGTAAAGATATTTAAGACAAGAAGCGTCACTTAGCGTCGCCACCTTTGATGTTTTGTCTCCAAAAGATGACTCTTAACAATGTTGTATTAATCATAAAAAGCTTGTGTCAGAGAGGAAAGTACAATCTCGACGTAAGTACCATCGAAGACAAAAGTCTTGACTCAAAATTAAAGAGAGAAATATTCAAATACTGATGAAACTCCAATGATTATATCTCTATTTATGTCAAACTTCAGTCAAGACTTTTGTCTTTGATAGTACGAATTGTGTGGAATTTCAATGGTAATAAAAGAATTATTACTGCTATTACTACTAATAACACAATAAAAAAGAAAAAAAAAAACACAAGTTAAATTAAAAACGCGGTAAAATTATTCCAAAGATAATAATGTTTAATTTATTCTCGATTACTTCTAACGACCGATCAGAATAATGGCTGCAGTGGCGCCCTCCTTGTAAATTGACAGAATTGTCAAAAAATCAATATCATGCACGCAGACCCATCAAAAATCATAAATGTCGTTTCATGTCTTATCTCTTCGAACCTATGAACACGCATGCGAGCTAACAGCTGTGATAAAGAACATCTCAACCTAACGGCTAATAAATTTTGAATACGCCATGTTTTCTGAGTTCTATTGAACTAATAGCTAGTCGATATATAGACTGAAAGTCACAAAGTTTGCCCCCTGAGATCAAAAATCAAAGGTGCCGATACGTTGTTTGTCGATGCTTGTTTATGTGTTTCTTGGCTTACACACTGCAATTTTTCCGGTTAGACTTCTACTATAAAATATATGCATAATTTGAATTAATTTAGTTCAGAAAGGCACATTTGCCGTTATTTTTTTAAATATTTTTTTCGGCCAAAAAATCTAATAGAAATGTCGTGCGTCAGGTCATTTGCAGCGCTCCAACTCATCAGGCACTCGCCTTGGATTCGTGCTTAAAATTGAATTGTCGCGCTGCAAATGACACTCACCCCTTCTATTATAAATAACTATTATTATATTTTTTGGTGTTTCATGTACGTCTTTTTTAGATGAAAATACTATATGCAAATAAAAGCTACTTAAAAATTCTGCTGTCAGATGATACGTTAAAAATTTCATGTCAAGTGACAGGTGCTTCGATTTCTGATTTTTTTGAACAAATACAATATCAACAGCACAATTATATCCGCGAAAATTATACAAATTAACTTAGCCTTACTAAATACCCCACAAGTTTTAATTGTTTTTACGAAAATCTTTGTCTCCTAATATCATACTCTGTGTATATATATGTACCTTCTTCTTTCTACCTCATGCTTTTAAATATACGCTTCTTTCTGCAAGTCCTTTTTTTTTAATTTCAATAACCAACTTCTTTATTTTTTTTTCTGACTATAGATTCTTGAAACTCTTGGTGTTGGAAACTTGTTCACATCCGATGCAGACTTCTCGCTACTGAGCGAAAGACAAAAATTGTCACTCGGCGCAGGAGTACATAAAGCTAAAATTGATGTTAACGAGCAGGGCTCTGAGGCGGCATTCGCCACCGCACTATTCAGTTTTCGTATGATGACTGACGAACAAGAACAAGTCGTCAGATTCAAATGTGACCATCCGTTCGTGTTCCTTTTATACAATAAGGAAACAAGGAGTATTCTGTTTATTGGGGTTTACAGATATCCCGTTTAGGCTCCCTTCTTGATACGTTGAGCAATTATTTATGTAGGCCCTTAAACGCATGATAAGATAACAACATTTATTGTATCAAGTCCTATAGTATGTGCTTTCACCAAAGAATTCTAGTTATTATAGAAACAAAATCCACCAACCTCCAATATAGTGGTATTAAATTTATAAATTTAGAAGGATACTGTGATGCTCAACGTCTTAAGGCTGTTATTATTAACAATAATAAAATAATGTTAGTGTACCTATACTGTGAAACGAAATCTCTTATTTGTGTTTTTTTTAGATATATTTGTAAATATATTTTAGAAAAAGAAATGTCGAATAACAACTAAGCAATTCATGAAAACTTTTGTTACGGTGATATGATTTATTTCCGACTTTCTCAGTTGTGAACTTATTGCCAACCTTTTAATCATAGACACATCTTTACAACATGCATAAAACATTTCTTGTTGCACACTTTAGTTCTTATTCAACATTTGGATTGTCTTGCCATACTTTTATGTCGTATTGGTCGTATTTGAACACTATAAGTAATTATCCCGGTAGCCACAATATGCAATTAGAAAATATCGTAGCGCAATTTTAATATTTCTAACGTAAAAAAGTACTTTTGCCAGAAAAGTATTGTACACTCATCTAAATCATTACAGCAGCCCGAAAAATAAACATATTCATACTGCAACAAACACAGTAACTTGACATAATTGTTTGTTTCAAAATGCCTAATAACTTAGCTTAAAAAGGCTGATTTATTACTGCAACCATAAATTTTATCTATAGGGATAATTATCATCTAGTTTTAATTTACTTTTGTACATAATATTTAATTAATAAAAAATAAAATTAACTGGTTAGTTGTTTCACTAGAAAACTATTACTATACAACCAAATATACATACATAGTATTAAAATAATAGGTACGTAATATTTTAATTTTTTTAGAAGGTAGGGGTACTTAGATGCAAAAACAGAATTTACTTATTATTACATTTTCTACTTTCCAAGTAAATGGTGGTAGTTCTTCGTAACACAAATTTCAATTAAAAAAGCAAAAGTAACTTTCAAATTTAATACATAACAGAATACAAGAACCATCTTATTTCTATTGCGATTGTTTTATTTTACAGATATTGGACAAATTGGGAGTTGGAGATTTATTTTCAGATGCAGCGAATTTCTCAACTATCACCGATCAAGGGTTGAGATTGAGTAACGCATTGCACAAAGCTAAAATCGATGTTAACGAACAAGGAACAGAGGCGGCTGCAGCTACGGTGTTATTCAGTTTTAGATCTAGCAGACCAGCGGAACCTGTAGAGTTCAAATGCAATCACCCATTTATATATGTTATCTATGATAAATTGTCAGAAGCCGTGGTATTCATGGGAGTATTCAGAAGACCCTATTAGTGTTACCTCATCTATTTATTTATAGAATTTAGTTTATAAGAATGAGATGAAATGATATTGTTTTCTTGTCGTATAAGCTTTTTTATTCTAGATTAGTATTTTATATTATTTATCAGTGCAAAATAAATAAAATGTATTTTTTATAGTTACATCTGTATAAAGCATTAATAAACTAGTCTACTACGTTATTTATTCTTTATAAATATTAAAGTTTAATGGTAAAGTAGCTTTTTTTTCGTTAACATCACATTCAGTAAAAAATCTTTCTCCGATACCTAAAGATAATTTTGCAGCGTTGATTAATAAATTAAATTAAAAATGTTGCACTATAAAAGATCTTTGACAAGAAACACGATCTGTAAAAAAAATGTCCATCTTTTATAAAAGTTAATTCATTGCATTACACTAAAATTCTTTATCATATCTTTTAAATAATATCCTATATATCTTTAATCAAAGATCTTTCCGTAAGTGAACTTTCATAGTGTAATATTCGCCAAACTATAGTAAGGCGGACAACCTTGGTTGCCTAACATTAAGTGCAACATCGATGCATCTGACTGTACAATAGGTACTGTGGTAAAAGCTAAACCTGAACGATTTCTAGTGAACTTACTCGAAGTGGCTTTGTTTACGAAAGATATTTCGCCCGTATGCACAAATGCGGTTTCTTAAAAAAAGCAGGCCCACATTTTAAATAAACACAAAAGTATTAAATAGAGAGAACAAAGGCGTGCGGCAATATATTGGTTTTTGGTAATCTCTCGGCTTACTACTGTTTACACAGTTCGACATTTTTCAATTACTCTAGGTATCAATACCGTTTATTAATGGGATAATAGATGGTTTATGTTCGTTACCTACATCTCTGAAACAAATTGAAGCTCTTGTCTGAGAAGTTTTCCATTGATACCGGTCTAATAATAGCTCTTTTTTCTAATATAAAATCATTCATCAATCTTGACTTCGCTAAATATAAAATTTATCCTCAATTTTGTGCACCATTTCTGTTACCCTTAACCAACACAAATATCGTTAAATAAATTCGGTGTTTAACATCTATACTTATAAAATAAATAATTTACACTGATATGTATCCCATGTCAACTATGGATTTAATATTAACGCTGGAAAGGTAGATAAACCGATTAAATCAACCATGGATAGTGAAAAAGGGGTACTTATCTTTCACTACCCATATTTTGTTTTATCTAGTTAGGTTAGGCATTAATGTCATCTACTACCACTGAATAAAAACAAACCATGTACAGTAAATCCTATCCTTACGACTATCTTTTATAAGCGGTCACCTCTAATAACGCCCACTTTTCAAAACATTCTAAAAGCAGATATAGAAAAACACGTATTAATGGCCGTGTTCAGAGTACGTAGCTGCTCCCAAGCGGTTTGTAAACTGTTGACAATTCGTCTCAAAAACGCAACGCTACATTTGCGCTACATCATTAACATACAATGGAGCGGTCGCCATTTTCTGTAACGGAAACCGCCACTGATATGTATCATATTCGTATTCTGAACGCGGCCAATGATCCTCCCAATAGCGGCACCCCTCAAAAGCGGTTGGTTTTATCAACAGCAACTATTGTAATGTAGATCCAACAATTATTTAAAACAAATTTCGGATGCAGTTTTAATATAAGCAATATAAGCATATATTATATATTATAAGGGTAGCAAATGTTTTTTTAAATAAAACACTTTTAATTTGAATGTATCTATTATTCGAACATCACAAATTGTCACCGACACGACTTCACTCCAACAGATTGAACTAGACTTAAGTTAGTTACAAAATGCTGCCAACCTCCGGGTATAGTTTACAATATTAAAATTAATGGGTTAATCAGTAAATAATTGATAATAATTATAATTCAGTTCTAAATTGCCGTAATTATTTTATTATCGTATTAAAGATAATACAGTTACTATGTTTCGCATATAAAGCGAGAAAAAATAATTTATATGGCACATACGTATGTGTTCTAATATCAAAGAAACAAACAGTTTTTTGAAAGATATAAAGCAAATGTTGTATTGTAAATCATTTTTTTTTCATTTTCTTGACTCTCTCAGTAAGGGTCACTCTATGTAACTGTTACATTCACAGAGACGCTAGTGGTCGCTACTTAGAGGTTTTACTGTACCTTATAACGTTACATGTTTATAAAAATCTACTTGTAGATATTCATTTTTATTCCTTTTCTAATCGATAAAACATTTAACGTTCAATTAAATAAGAAGAAAATTAAAAAGAAGTTTCATCAAATATTCCGTAATGTATATGTTAATCAATAACTACGGGAAATATTTATAAAATAGGTTCGGATCTCGAACGACCTATAAAAGATATTGCAATTACAAATATTCAAATGTATATAGTTGCTCAATTCGGTTTTTAGTAGAAGTATTGGTGAAATATATAGGACAAATTTTCCAAAAAAAATGCATATTTTAAATTCTTATTTACATGACAAATCATGTCATTTACATGACATGATTTATATTTTAGTCGAAACTCTAACACAAGTTTGATATTGGCAAAAATAAGGTGTCTAGTATAAAAAAAATGTTCACGAATGAATACATGTACTGTATTCTTTTATACATCCTGTCGGCTCCCTTTATATCAAAGAAAAATCATGTATAAATATGCATAATGTTCAATATAGCTTCCAACGTGTCTGCCAAAACTATCTCCTCACTTGCCAGTCGTCCAGGTTTAACTTTGTGCCACTGTACCTGTTCAGTGCAATCTTGGTTGCATATACAGGTATTACCTCAGCAACAAGCTAAATATAGCGATGGGCAAAATAAGGGAGATGAATGCTTTTCTTTTGAAACCACTAGACAATTTAGACATACTTGTATTATGCCAGCCCTTTGTAAAATCGGTGGACCACATGAAACTCCTTTAATTAGGCAAATAAACATGAGTGTATCTAGCCGTCAAAAACTATTTGCTTTTCCTATGTTGTACATCTTTACTAAATATCCCTAATAGAACTTAATTTGAAATGTATTACAAATGTAGATTTTTGATATCTAAAGTGTTTTTCTACCACGCTCTTTATTGCGCATTTTATTAACCTAGAACAAGCAGTACCTTTTCTCTAATAACAACACCAAAAAGACATAAAATTTTCAATAAGCACATGCCCGCAATTTCGTTCATTAGAAATGAGTTGACGAAGCATATATAATAGTAATATAACTCAGGACCGTCTTATTTCCTATAAACAAAGATTTTTTTTTTAATTTTCAATAAATATATCTATACCCATGTGAACTAGGTCGGTAACTTAAAGGTAATAGACTATATGACTATTGACATCCCTATAGTAATCCCTAGTAAGAAACAAAACAAAATAACAATAATTAAATTAAAAGTATTTAATTGATCCAAAGAAAAAATATATTCTTCTGAGATTTAAAATATTTATTACTGAAGGTCGGCGGAAACAGGTCAATGACGCAGAAATAACTTCCACTCATCCCCCAGGTAGTCAGAGTACGTATGTATTGCAAGTAGTTAGTAGATGTATTATTGCTGCTCTATGTGTTGGGATAAGATGGGGCAAGAACTTAACGCCGCCGGGACTGATATATTACATTGAAACGTTAAACAGTTTTAATATCTTTCTATAAATTTCAATTAATTATGGGCGGTAAATTTACTACTTGTTGCAGGCAGCAGATACGTACGGTACGCCACTGGACTGTGTATAAGCGAAATAATTTTAATATTTTTTCATGTGGATGCAGAGTGTGGATATCTTATGCGTTTGTTACTATACAATACAACCTTAAAAAATTAAATGAGGGTAATAGCATAAAGCATTGGTTATTTTAAAATACCGACGCTTATATATTTATTATGTATATTATATGATAGAGATAGATTATTAATTAACAGAGATTTTTAAAATATTGAAGAAGTGTAGTGATTTAAATTCATTAAATTTAATTATGTTAGTAATAGTACAACACAAATTTTCTTTGATTTAGTTTGATTTGAAAAAGCGATTGTAAAAAAGGAATATTTGTCCCTATACAAGGAATATTTTGTATTTGGTGTTGGTCTATTTCATTTCATGATGGATCGGAATTTTTAAAACTATTAAACACCTCGGATAGTAGCGTTGGCGCCGAGAATGATTCATTAAATGATAATTATTACGTTTGTATTTTTTTTATTAATTGGTGTAACAAAGTTCGATCTCGATGGGTACTGGCGCAGTATAGCATCGTACGATATGTCGTCACAGGAACACGTGACCTAAAACGCACCAAACCGGATGCAGGGCGACGCTCCAAACGAATCAATAATAAAAAAAACTATTTATTATCAAACTATTGCAGTATTATTAAAAAAAAAAAAACTCCGTACAATAAGAATATCAGAAATTATGGGTTAAAACTGTGTAATTAATTCGGGAAAGCATTTACCTGGTAAATAAAATTAGGGGTGGAAAATAAATAGGAAGGAATCCTCATTGGTTGGTCGGGAGTGCTCGGTTTTCTTTCACGCATTTGTCCAAGAACACGTGTTCATGACTCGGTAGGTACCCGGTACAGTTAAATAAGTCGTTCATTACTAGTAATAATCACTCTTTCAGTAACAGTGCGTTACTGAATTCGTGTACGGAACCTCGCAACGTGATAGCGTAATATAAATTAAAGAGGATTATTAGTTATCGGTGCCGTAAAATCATATACGTTACATTTTTGAGGCTATCGTCAAAAGCCGACTACGTGTCAATTCGTTTTAAGTCAAGTGAAATATATGTCAGTGTGTTGTTGCGTTTTGTGACTGTGAGACACGTTGGATATATACGTCATCAATAATGTTAGGTAAGTGAAGAATTCTTTAGCACTGTGACAGAGTATTATTAGCACTTTCTGACTCACAAATATTTTAAATATTCGTTTATCCGCGGGCGATTTTCTGTGATACTACGATCTTAGTTGACACTTCTATTGGGATACGGGTTACAGGTTTGATTTAGGTTATGTTGTTTTAGATTTTCAAATCGTCGACTCAAATCCGAAAGTGATGTCGAGAAAACGGACGAGAAGCCGATCTGAGGATAATTTAAATACGAAAATCCAACCAATAAATGTGGTGAGTACATTTTTTGATTTGTTATTGGAATTTAGGTTATGTAACGGATTCATTTTCATAATAATTTTGAACTAATTCACATCATGCACTAATATCTAATACATCGCATATCCATTTCGAAACCTGTAAATTAATAATCATTCATACGATGTTCATACGTGTACGTTAAAGAAAAATCTGTTATTACGGCTCATCTCTGGTTGGCATCGCGAAAACATAACCTCTGTTCAACATTGCTATTCGTGCTTCGTGCCGGGCTGTTTTACGAACTGTGGTGTTAAATACTCAAAAAAATTGAAAGGTGTTGTTGCTATTTGTGTCAAAAACGCAAATATAAGGGATATGCAGAAATGTGTTCTTTCAACACACTCATGAAATTGCTGGCTTTTGGCATGTACATATTTTGTCTATTGTAAATGTTCCTTTCTAAATCTCCATTACCTATTAATTTTAAAGTCTAGAATTCTGAATACTTGGGTGTCTTCATTGGTTTAATTCTCTAAATAAATCAAAAATGAAGTACGTCCTTGTTAGTATAAACATCTAATTAAAGGATTCGTTAATTAAACAATTAATAACAATTAATTCTGCTGATGGCTGCACGTATTGGAAATATGTATACTGCTATTTTTGTGAAAGGTAATGTGGTGGAAATGATTTAATTAAATCTCTTTGGAACCGTGTAAAAACTGAAACTGCCTATACAAATTTTTATGCATTATTTATTTATACATTATCTTTCCTCTAAGATATTTGAAGATTTCCAGGATTGGTTTGGAATTTTGAAAGTTTTTTTTTTTTTTAAATAAAAATACTGAAATACAAGAATGAAATTTCAAGGTCTATTAATTATAGAAAATGTTATTAGCATTATGGTTCAATTTTGCGATGATTATTAAAAGATATACATAATTATGTACAAATACATATCGATATCTCTTTGTGGTATTGTTTGGAAAATGTAATTTACCAAACGATCTGTAATTTATAGCTTCTGTTTAAATTACGCCTAATTGCTATGTTTATTTGTTATTTTTAATCTTCATTTAATGAACATTCCCATTTAAGACATTTTGGTTGTAAAGGTTTAGGAGAAGTTATATACAGTATGGTATCACTGATAAACATGCATAGCAAATTCAGTTGGAATTATGCATTGATTTATACCTGACGACACACTGATCAAGAAAATGGTATTTGTTAATTTCTTCTGATTATTCTTTACTTGTCGGCTCTGTCAAGGCTAAGGTACATGTTTAGGTATGCTATAAAAAATACATAATTAAAAAATAAAGACTTCAGAATTATGTATTTCTCTGTATGAATTCCATTGCCATGGAAAATGTTAGTTAGATCTAAATATTGATAACAACTAAGTAGTTTTTTTACCACTGAAACTAACGTTATAATATCATGAAAATACTTATAATTTTCCAATTTTTCGCCAATATACAACGGATTGAGTATAACATTAATTTGTTTTTGTTTTAGTTAGGGTGACAGGTGTAATAAATTACCCAAACACAAGTTTCCATATCTAGTCTAATCTAGTCAATAACTTGTGCCTAAACATTTTCGTGCTATGCCCGATGTCTCTCCAAGTAGTTATACTATTAGTTGAGTAGAATATCTTATCGTTGAATATACGCCTCTTTTAAAAGGAAAAAGTTTATTGCAGTTATCGCTAACAATAAATGGTTTTTTTTTTACTTCAGTTGTTATACTCCATAAACTGCCTTCGATTTTTTACAAACATGAGTGTTCATATCTACGGCTCATGTTTCGTTATTTGTTGATAAAAAAAAGTTATCAAAGGTCGTGTATGTGTCAGACTAATTTTCTCTATTCTTTTTTCTTCTATAAAAATTTCTGTCGTATTTATTGGGTGTATATATTATGAGAACGTTTTTCTTAATAAAATGTGAACTCTAGAGTAACTAGAATTGACTTAATTCGTTTAACTCGGTGTATATCTCGACTTTAATAATTCTTTTCTAATGCCGCATGTACTGAAATCCATGCAAGTTATTGTTTGTACCTACCTTTATAGGGAAATTAATACTAATACAAATAATTTGGTATTCATATACAATTAGTGTCCCAAAAAGTAAGTACATTAGGTAATTTATCACCGTAGAAACATAATATTATTCTTTCTTTATTTATAAAACGTATTACAAGTTTTAGTATTACTCATTCACTAATTAATAAATAATAAAGTTATCACAGATGATGTACGGGTTTAAAATAATAATGATCAACCAGAGAACATCATTATGTATTCTCTATAAATAGTATTCCATGTAAATAACAAATAAGAGTTGAATGCGTGTACACAATTGACAGTTTCAAGTGAAATGATGCATTGGACAGACATATCTGTTCGACATAAGCCGCCCGAGCTTTGCTTAAACAGGTTAAATATTTACGAACTGACGTAAATGGTACGGTTAAGGTACAGATTAGAAAGATTATACAATACGTAAATATACCCTCGGATTCTAATTGAACGGAAAAATACACTTCTCTTGATATTTTCGCAAATATTAAACTATTGCAAAATTGTAAGCAATATTTGTTTTAGAATGAATACTATGTCATAAAATTTTGAAAGAAATCATTTTTTTAAATAAAAAGACGCAAATGCAGTTTGGAATGGTGTTTTGACAGCTTTCCAAGAAAGAATATGTATAATCTAAATACCAGAATTGGCTAAAAATAGAATGAATATCTTCATCGGGATCATCTAATTTTGTATGAATCACTTAAAACTGTAGTCGATTAAGGGGATTCGGAAGTCAAAAAGTTTCAAAACATCCATCTTAAGTGTTCCTGTATAATATGCAACAAGGCCTACTCAAAAATTAAATCTATATAGAATTTAGTTTTTTTAATCTCTGAAGTTAAGTGAGTTCGAGAAGTTGTGGATGAAACAAGATTTGCCTTCAATAAAACGTAAATTAAAGTAAATTCTCAAAAATATAAATATTTAAAAGGAAATAAATGACATTTTGAAAATATACAAAACAAGCAGGGCTGGGCAAAATACATTCCAAATGTATTTCAAATGTCGAATACAAAATACATTCATTTCAGGTATTTAAAATGCAGTACTATAAACAAAGTACCTATTTAAAGACAATAAATTTAGTAATCTGTTATAGAAGAAAAACCTTACGTTTTCCTTGAACACTATTGTGTTCTAGTATCTATTTATTAACATTTGCATTTCAAATATTTGTATTTTATATCCGCTCAGCCCTGAAAACAAGGTTTCAAATATTAAGCATTATACTTCGCTTCTTCTGAAACGTCACTTTTTTCTCACTTAAGGAACACAGGATCACAGTTGACAATCATTTGGTTACAGAATTTTTAAGACGTAACAAAAAAAAATGCATGGCAACCTGGAGAAGAAAACCTGTAATTCCCTGCCGAAGCTATAAAAAAAATTAAGGTTACTTAGTTGTCAAAAATATCTACCGGAATTTAGGTAATAGTGTAAAGGAACAGCTATGTATATTTCAGAAAAATCAATTTTCTAAAACTTAGATTGAGAATAACTCGTTTTAATACGACTTTTGTATTTGTACCGTTTGTAGTGGACTTTCGGCTGATTCTCGTCCTTAATAATCAAAAGAAAAGCTATTTTTTTTTGTAACTCTATGATAACATACTGGTTTTCAAAATCGCTGTCAACCGACAATATCTATGCATGGGAAATTTCTTTTACCACAACGACAGTCCTTAATACTTGCGATTGATTGCGTCCACGCAATGTCCAATATCCAACATTTGGACAAGTGGTATGATAAGTAATACACTTCTCTTGGGTGAGGTATTAATAAGTAGAATTCTTTTTAGATGAATTAGCCACCCAGTGCTGAACTAGTGCCACTAATTCCATAGTAGAACTAACTGGTCCTGAACTAGAACTAAGCGCCCACTCTGAAAGTGTGCTGCCATACCTCTGCACTAGCTCGAAAGTTAAGGCAGGTAGTGCAAAGAACTATTGAAGTGGGTGCCGAAGTACTGCTAAAAAGAACAGCGTATCTGACGTCATTTGCACTAAAAAGAACTCTTCAGTCTAGACCACTTGAACTAATGCAGCCAGTTCATCTAAAAAGAACAAAGCTACAGTTGTCTTACAACGATTTTGATAATGATTGACATATTACTAATGCTAATATTAAAAAACGCCATTGATAATACAAACTCTTAATACTACACAGGCTGTTGGAAGGAAATTTTCTCTATATAAGTCAAAAAGTAACAGTTATGAAAAAAAAAATTGTAAGTTGTTGCAGGATTATGATTTTTCTACTGCGCGAAATTATCAGCATTTATGTAGGCTGTTTCGTAACTACGGTACAACCTACAATTTTGTTTTCTTATGTACAAAACCCCATTATTATTGTATTTTTAAAAATATCACTAAATTCTGAACATATTTTAGGCCTGAACTGGTTAATTTCCACGACATTTTGATTTTGAACGATTAGAAGCAAAGAAAACGCTGTTCTGTATCTAATCCTTGAAATTTTATTATATTTACCGGTTTCGAACTAGGCCATCTTCAGGTATATGTTGTATGAAGTAACGCTATTCATTAATAAATAAAACATTACATAAACATTAATAGTGAATGTTTTAACTTTAAACACCTATAATATTATTGTTTAGGTAATGTTTTATTTATCAATTAATAATATTACTTCATACAACATAAAAATTTTAAATTTTGATGTTAATGACGTAGCTTTATAGTTCCAAATATGTTTTACGTTACCTGAAGATGACCTAGTGTGAAAGCGGTCGTAAATATGATAAAAATTTTAGGTTTGGAAACCCAACAATGTTTTCATTGCTTTTAATCGTTCAAAATAAATCCACCAATCCAGAACTTATATAATAATCTTTGATTTTGTGTTCCAAGAGATATATCCCAAAAACGGAAAATATGCTTTCTGTTGAAAGACCAAAAGAAAGATTTGAAAGGGCTAGAAGCAGACAACGAATAAGAGAAAAACGAATTTTTAGTAGTAGGCATATGAACATTTTCTTGAGAATGTATTCAGAGTGTTGTTTGATGCAGTGGCGGCCCGTAACAATATTGAGTGGTGGGACCAACCTCCGACCAACAAAAAGCTTTTTAATGATTAATTTGTGATTTGCAATGGCGGCACCATGGCCCCATGGCTCTTTAAGAGGAGCCGCCCCTGATTGGATGCACTTAAATACGATTTTTGGAAATAGACTACAAATGTGCGTTAGATAAAATGGCAGTTACCTACGTCGAAAATTTCGTGTTTTAATCAGCTTTCTCCTGTGTTATGCGACAGTGTTTATTATTTATTCATACTAATTTTATTATTTTTTGGAATTTTTGTAATAAATATTTATTTTTTGACCTTCACTTTTAGACTCGTCATCCATTATGATTATAAATACGATAAGAATAGATGAAACATTAATGGAAACTATAACAACTCGAAAAGTAGAAGAGATATATAATATAATAATATGCTTAATAAAAACTAAAACATTGAATAATATGAATTCAATGATATAAGCTTAGACAGACTGTCCTATTTAAACAAAATTGGTACATCTATATTCCCAATTAAAGTTGTCAGAGTTTTCACTTTAACATCCGCCATATGTATTTTAAATTGAACCATAAATAAATCCGAAAGTGTATGTTCTAAGATATATAAAAATTTGGTTTATTTATTCTAATGGTAATTAAATTAGACGCGCCTTCTCAAACCATGTACGTAGGCGACATACTTTTTAGAACCTCAAAGACATTTTTGATATTAACGAGTTTAGGCATAAGGTATGTTATAGCCTGTTTATTTAAAATTTACTGATATTTTCAAAAATGCAAAAATTGTGGAGTATTGTATTTAAGAAAGCTGTATGACGGGGTTTGCGAAGCATCCTGCACAAATACAGATAATTTCCTACAACAGTTTGTAAAAACTTTCTTTGTAATCAATCTGTTATTGTAAAGGAATTCCCTGACCAGTGAAGCAATCTGTAGATGGGTTATATTCAAATTGACAGTATAATGTATGTGTGGTAATATATAAATATACATTCATGTCTCTGCACTCTTAGCTGATCTAAAGCAAATATAACCTTACTAATTTTCGAGGAACTTAAATGATTTTTAATTGGTTTTTTTTTCATTAATACCAAACGCTGCATATGAAAGTAATTTAGAAAGTAGTGTGCGTTCTAATTACAGTTTTTTGCATGCTCATCAGTACATGTACAACATTTTACCATAACAACGAACCGTGATAAGAATCATCACGAAATTGGGTTAGCATAGTTTCATTATTAGTTACGAATTTGTGTTACATCGAGTAAAATATATTACCACGTATTAGAAATATATTACAGGTTCCTAGAGTTCTAATACAATCATAAAGTTTGCTTTCACTTATTTAATATTTATTCGCCCCATTAATTTGGAATTACCACCAAACTTTTTATATATATAACATATGTCAACATAACATTTTGTAAAATTAGGCACCTGAAATGATAAATTCTAGCCAAAACTTATTTGCGTTGTTTTTCAAAAACCTGTTTTATTCCATTGCATAAATAGAATTTATATACTTATCGCAAAAAGTAAATATAAATATTTTGCACGAAATATCTTGGATTAGACTTCAGACTTGGTAACCAATTTGTATTGTGGTAACTTTATAATCGCAATTTTACAACTCTAGAAAGCAATAAATGTTGTTTGCCCGTTAATTGTTGTGTAGAAATATGTTGACTAGAGAATGAATTTGTTGTAAGAATTAGAAATCACCTTCAAGCTAACATGAACTAATAGAAGAATCATTATTTTTACCAATTAAGGCATAGAAAATAATTGCATAGGGTGTGAAATAATTTGCATGTAATGACTAAAGGATGACCAACTAACATCTAATACCAATTTACATATTTCAACTAATTGTCCTGACTGTAGCATGCAATATTTCTATATATCTAAAAGTACGTCCAGAGTGAATAAACATGCGCTGAGTCGCACCGAGAATTCGAGATATTTCGGTGTTTTTTTTTTTATTATTACTTAATATTTTAATTCTTAAGAAATTTCAAATGTCTCGAAAACTTGTTAACTAGAAAGAAGAGGCCGTGACATGTCAACCTCAGTTTTGACTTCATCAGGTGGTAGAAGAGACCTCTTGAAGTACGTCTTTAAAATATTAGTTGCAGATACCCAGCTGCTTGTAACAGCAATAAATCCGTGGCTTGCTGTAAAAAGAGTAAATGTGATTTTCTCTTGAACACGGAATTTACATTGCCAAACAACATTGGTAGATTATGTTTTCAAGAGAAATCGACATGGATCCTTTTTGCATCAAGCCATAGAAATATTTATAACTGTGTTTATGTGTACTATATTTATTCAGTAAATCCCTGCTTATACAAGGTGACTCAAAAGTACCGGACCAACACCTAAGAAGTGATAAAGGAATTTCCATTGGCTCTAAAATGTAAATAAGATATCTATAAAAGTTTTCTTTTACTTTCACTTAAGTGGTCGTAGAAGATTAGGAAACGATTTATGCAATTTGACATTTCATTAAATTTTCGAGTTTCTAAGGCTACAATTTTGTTGTTCATTAAGGTATAGCTTTATCTGAATTACACAATGTTGCCGGATTGTCTCATTTTCAAATACCATTTTTTTTTAAATTAAAACTTCTAAAAAAAGATTTTTGTCGTCAAATAATCATAGTAAATAATTTAGTAACTCCTAGAAAGTGGTCCGATGTTTTTGAATTATCCTGTATAATATTAGAATGATGCAGAATAATGTAGCTCAGGTGTACATTTTTTCTAGGTTAGGTTGCACTTCTTAATAGCCGATATCACTACAGTACTTTTGTTTTTCTTGTATTTAATAATCACTCCTCAAATAGTATACAGTGACCAGCATAAATATTGCAGCATATCAGTTTTTTTTTGTTATTAAAATATACTATTTTTTCAGGGGGATAGCTTGTACATGCCTAAAAATCCCAAATATATATTATATTGACACGCGTCACGTGACCATTAGTATGTCGGTAGATTTAATGTCATGAAGCTGCAGAAAGTGATAGTTGACATGATATCAAGTATTTGTTTTTAGAGTTTTATTGCTCATTACTATTAGTTATTGTTTAAATGTTTTTGCTTGTTAAGTATTCTCATCATTAGCTAAAAGTATTGGTTATTTATTTCTTTTGAGTTTCGTAATTTCGAAACCTAAATACCGGTACGTACATTAGATGCAATAACATTGCGAGGGCGAGGTATGTAATGTTAGTTTTGGACCAACTTTCCACTTTAATGTAGAAAGCAGAAAAAAAAATTATAATTTTCAATAAAAGTAAACGTTCGCTAATAATATTTAAATTTTTACAATTATTAGCTGAAATATATTAATTTGTTAGTTTCTTACTGTAAAAGCTTGCAATCTTTTCAATTAAATCATATTTGGAAAAATTGTGATTTTTTTTTTAATGTTGGAAAAAAATGCACACGGCTTCAGAATTGAATTCCGAACAAGTTTTTCAAATAACTTTTTTGGATATCATGTCACCTAACCTTACTTTTTGCATATGCATGGCATATTTTATAAATTTACGGCCATAGTGTGGTCACGTGACGTGTCTCAATATAAATTTTGGGTTTCTTAGCCATTACAACTTGTTCCCCCCAAAAAATAGTATATTTCAATAATAAAACAAAAATCCGATATGTTGTAATATTTATGCCAGTTACTGTACATCTGAGGCATGCGCATGCGCCTAAACTTCTACATAATTTATTTCAATAACCGATCAACAACTTTATAGGTGATAATAAAATCCCTTGTACTATCGTGACGAAAATATTTTTTCTACATTATTTTGGCGCAAATACACGTCAGAAATTCACACTGCTTTAGTGTTAAAATATACTCAAAAATATTAAACACAATAATGTAGTAAGCACTATGACTTTACATTGAGAATAAAAACATCTTTGCTCAGTGTCAGTGTACAATCGCTGCCACTCATAATGTCACATCACAGTCTACCGTTCCCACCTTATCGGGTAGCGCGGCAAGCAGAGATCTAATGCAGGTGGCCTCGGGTACTTGGAAATGATTCGAATGTCTTTTTAAGGATTAAAAATCGCTTGAGATTATATCTAAAGGAAAAACATTAGCAATTAAACAACCTTTTTAGTTATTGCGTTGTATATTTAATTTTAAAGTTGTAGATTGCTTTTTTTACCAATTCATTTGATAAGAATTGTAGTTTTTAAGAGAAAATATTAAGTACTTGATTAATTCAATATTTAATATGTTTATGACACTCGGTGTTATCAAATGGGAAAGATACTGCATTTTTTAATAGGCTAGTTGTTATTTTCTCTTTAATATTTCGTGTAATACAACACCATATATTACTTTTCATAACATGTTTTACCATATTATAGCAATAAAGGTAGGAAAACTATCACAGTATGGGGCAGAGAAGTATTAGGCAATTTTTACATATTTACATACATATATTTTTCATAGTTTATAGTTGCAGAAATAAATACGTATTTTTTTATTTTAAAAAAATAAAAAAAAAGAAAACACCCGTGATTACGGTTCAGACAATCGTTCCGAAAGATATCTTTTACGGAATGCGACAAAGATGCCGCAACCTTTTCGGCTTGGGCGGAGATTTTCATTCAAAGAATTAATTTTCGCCTAAGAATTAATCGTAGAAATATTTTTTTAGAATCTGTGCATGCGCAATCGCAGATAGAGTGTTTAATTCACTTGTTTACGAAGTTTTATTCCAATCAAATATTCGTATTTTCCCTCATAGCATTTGATTCGTATTTACACGATACTACACGATATATGCAATTAACAAGAGCAGAGCTATTTATCTATCAAAAGTAAGTCGAGTTTTAAATTTTATGCTTATTAAATGATATTTCCCTTATTAAGAATTGTTTTATTTTTTATTGAAATTAGTAACACTGTTCCCCTGGATGTGTTAATAAATGTGTATCGAAATTTTTAAAATCGGTTGGGTTACTATTCTTATCAAGAGGGAGGTTTATTTGAACATTTATTCAATAATTAATGTATTTCATTGTTCCTGAAGGTTTTTTGAGCCAATCCTATTTCATTGTACATGACTTTAAAATTTTATACTTATTAAATATTAATTTTAGAATTTCTGATTATTTATGTAACTTTTTTTGTTTATTATTTATAAAACAGATAAAATACCTGACTGGAATTTGCCAGTATAATGCTGCAATCTGATGCTTCAAAAATAATAAAATTATTTTTTTGGAAATGTGGCTGATTCATTAATTCCCTTTCCCAAACTATCATAGTTTCCTATTCACATTTGTGAATATCAGTATGCTAAAAGCAGGTTATGAAAGTAATATACGGTGTTTAAAAATGTCCAAGAGCACGAATTACAACTAACGGTAATATTAATAATTCATCAGGTACTTAATAGTCTTTATTTAAAAACTACAAATTTTTATCAGATAAATTGACAGAAAAAAAAAACAAATCTACAACTTTCAAATTAAACATCCTACTCAATAAGCAAAAATGGAAAAGTTTGGTTTTGTTCCTAATATGTCTGCTTTAGATATAAGCTGTATTTTTTTACCGTCTGACTTAGCTTGTCTTAGATTTGTGAGTTAAGCTACAAGCTAGAAACGCAGTTAGTCGACTGGTTTGGTCATTCGGAATGAGTAGCTCGTAGCTTAACTGGCAAAACTAAGACAAGTTAAGTCAGACGGTAAAAAGAATACGGCTATAATCTCAAATGATTTTTAATCCTCAAAAAAATATTCGAATCATTTCCAAATATCCGAGGCCACCTGCATTCTTACCTCTGCTATACGATAGCGATAAGCTGGGAACGATAGACCCTAACCGTGCTCCTGATTATTACGTCACCGACCGGACATTGTGAGTGACGACAATGGTACAATCCCAACAATTTACGAGTGGAGTCGAATAAAATCTACCGCTACTTTGTATCAACCTTCATTTATTATTGCATTGTTTATTAATTTGTTTGTAATTTCTGTTGTCATGCATTAATTATAAGTATCAAAGAAATCAGTCATATTTGCTGTGGATAAGGGATTATTGTTGCTGCACCTACACACACACACATCGTAATATTGTGTATGCTTTATTGGTCAATCCCAAGAGTCACAATCCTTGCAATCGTTGTGTTGTGGTTTAATTGCGAATGCAACTGCAACAGGAAGTGATACAACCGGATTTATATTGTTTCCTATTGCTGTTGTTATTATTCTAGTCGTTCTATCAACCGGCACCGTTCAGCGACGACCCGGTAGCCGTACAGAAGAGGGAAGAATGCGATTATTCGCAAAAAATTACCTACGAAATGGCGATGAATGGGGAGGCCCCGCGGCCGGTCAGGGTATACGCGGACGGGGCCTTCGATTTGTTCCATCAGGGCCACGCTAGACAGCTCAAACAAGCCAAGACTATGCTGCCTAACGTCTACCTAATTGCCGGAGGTATATATTGTTTTATTTGGTGGTTTATAATAGCTAATAATATAGGTGCATGACCGGGAAAGAAGCCAGTTTATTGACCAGGCGGGTATTAAGATTGCTACCAAGGTATAGAGTATCGTATAAGAACGCGGACGTTATTTGAGATGGTTGTGTAATGTCTTGAGAGTATAGTAGGTTGTACATACTTGTTTAGAGATCAATGACTCCATCTCTACTAGAAAGTACTGTACGTTAAGATATTCTAGTTGTTCTCAGATTTGCGGTATGTTAAATCTGACAAATCTAAGCTTAAAATAATGACATTCTCAAAAAATGTTAGTAAATTAAAACCAAATTACCACTTCCTCAGAAAATTTATAAATTATTAAACACTAAAAGGAATCCACAAGTAAAGACTACAATAAAAATGACCGATGATTGTTTTGTTTATCTACAGAATCGTATCGAAAAAAAAAACTACAATGCATAGTATGCACCACGACATAAAGGCCAATAAAATAAATGTTTTATAAAACAGAGGTTCTTAAAAGTGTAACATTTTCGACATACATCACGGTGATCAGATCCAGGCATCCCCGGTGCGGTGGACAAAGATGCAGGAACAATCTGGTGCAACTGAACATAGACCTACCTCCTTTCCATTTGGTGATAATGGGGAAGCAAGAATTGGTCTGGTCTACAAACGAAACAAAAACCTAAAATGGCACAGGATCTGGAATCTATGGTGAGGTTAGAAACACGATGATCACGCTCCACTAGGAAAGTACGCCACGGTCTTTCAAGCAGAGGCATATTGAATTGCGCAACAAAAATTAATTACATGGCTTATAAAAATTAGCAGATCTAAATTGCAACAGACAGCCATGGGATACTGAGGGCGCTGGTTAACTCTAAGATACTGGTTTGGGAGTGTATTCGAGAACTGAATAGCCTGAGAGATCGCAATAAAATAACTTTACTGTGGGTGCCTAGATACTCGGTAATCGAAGGAAACGAAAAACCTGATGGGTTAGCAAGAAAGGGATCATCAACCTCATATATAGAACCTGTTCCAGGAATGTCTAAAAACACAGCTCGAAAGCAGAGGAGTTGGGTCAAAGAGAAACACACAGAACATTTTACACCTTTATTAAGCGGACCATAGAAAAAGAAGACTGAAGAACTTCTGCTTTTTCAGTAGGATTCGTCTTGGCACCAAAATATGTCTCCTAACAGTCCCTGTACACTGAGAGGACACCTACAGAAAATTGGAATCAACACTGGAGATTCCAAAAGTAATGACTGTGTAATGGGATGACAGAGGACGCTTATCACATCCTGTGTGAAAGCAACGTTGTGGACGCAGACAGGCAATTTTTGGAAAGTCAAAAAAAGAACCTAGAGAATTACTTCGATCAACCAGCCAGAAACCTGAACAGATTAGTACAGGATGCTAGGATGTATTTGGGGAGGGTGATGTTACACTGCGACCTAAGAGCTGTTTTACAGCTGGCCTTCCAATCCCATCCAATCCTATTCCTTTTAGAAAGTTAGGAATCAGAGGGCCCCAGGTTAGGTAAGTCTGTCTCTTCGATTTCACATGCTCTCAGGTGCAACGCCTTTGAGTTGCACAGTGCTACGTAATTTGAGAGGAGATGAATGGATGTTTCATTCTGTTCCTCAGAAAATCTACGTTCAGATTCCTGTGCGAATCCAAGCTTACTCAGATGTCGTTTCAGTTTACATTGGCTCGAAAGCAATCCTGTTAATATGCGAACATTGTTCTTACTCAGGTTGATGCATTCTGTAGACCTCTTCTGGATATAGATTCCTAGAAGAAGTTTACTTTGCCTCATTCCCGAGAGGTTCTCCCAAAGATTCGATGTTCTCTGCTCTATTTCTTTTTTCAGTTTCTTCAGTATTGTACTGATACTTATCCCGTAAAAGAGTTCAGTCCCTACAAAAGGTATTTCAGCCCATTTTTTTGCAAGATATCCATTATCTCGCTTCCTTCTACTCCTGTGACCCGAAACTCACAGGAGGGTTACTTTATTCCTTTTGCCTAGCTCGTTTAATTTCCCTAGGCATTCCCAGACTATCTTGGAAGTGATTTAATGTAAGCTCAGCAACTTGATGGCTACTTGATTATCAGACATGATGATAATCTCCTGCTTTCGATAATTTCTATCAATATTCAAATGAACTCTTTCAATAGCGTGTTTTTTCGCCTCGAAGATACTTGGGTATTTTCCCAACCTTTCGAAGTACTTGGTTCTAGGGCCATATATTCTTATTCTAATTCTCTCTGCCGTTTTGGAGCCATCATTGTACTATTTGACGGCATTTCTATTCAATTTCAAGATGGTGTTATGATCCCACTCGCTCTTGCTACTAAGCTTTCTGGTGAATTCCTTCACAAAGCTGAATTTTTTTGACATGTCCCAGGTTTGATCGCTGTCAGGAGAGGCCTATGCATAATCGTCCTTCCTTTGCCATTCTAAGTGTGGTTCTTTTTGCCACGCTCTCTACCGCAATATGGAGAGGGGTGCTAAGATACTGGAATGGCTGATGGTATTATTTAATGGATGAGACAAATAGAAGACTAAATACAAAAAGGCAAAGGCTTGCAGTGCTTTCGGAGACTCCACGTCAGATGGCTCCCACAACAAAGGAAAGGTGTAATCTTTTTTTGAAAATTTGAAAATTGATTTCTGACTGTCACAAAGAGAGTTCGGCAGAATACATTGGACTCGAAAAGTATAGTGTCCTACTTTGTGTCACAGCTTTAAAAATAAATAAAAGGAATACAGCATAACATAACATGGAAAAATAATAATTAAATTTAAGAGAATGGGACACTTTCAACAAGTTGGAAAGTAGTGATTCGATCGCCTTAAAATTGGTGTCATTCACTGAAAAAGAGAATCCACATCCCTAATATTATATAAGAGTTAGGTTATTTGACACCGCTTGAAAAAGTCAAAATACAATTAACAAATTGTCTGAAAAACTTACATTAATGTTTAAGACTTATAAGTTATTTTATGGTTCCCTGAACACTGAGATTGCCCACAAAGAATCTCTGAAAAAAAAATCTTACATAAAGGAACAATTTGAATTAAATACGGGCTTAAGATTGATGATACTGTTTTTAAATGAATTATCCATTATTAACTTCTTGCGAAGACAGGTTACTTCATCTTTTGGACCATGTAATCTACTGCAAATTACGTTAAAAAAGTTTTTTAATGCTCGTTATAATTTGGGAAATATTTCTAAAAAAAAAAGAAAAATCGCACAAACTCTAGAAGGGTCTGTATTTCTAAATTGGGCGATTGAACAGGAAAAAATTGCATATTTAGTGCTTCTACCATGATACTCTTTCAGTCTCCAAAGTTTCATGGAAATCGGAATTTGACAGTTGTCGGAGTTCCCTTCGCGTGGTACTATGCATTGTAGTTTTATCAGGGCTGCAAGTTAGGTATGGATTTCAATAAACTGGCATAATACTTTCTCGAAACTAATATTTTGGAGTGAACTTTATCTGACAAAATTTCCTCTTTCTAGTATGCAACGACAGTGTGTTGCATAAAATGAAAGGTCGTACCGTCCTCATGGAAGACGAACGCTACAATGCCGTCAAGCATTGCAGATACGTCGACGAAGTTATCAAAGACGCACCGTGGGAGCTCACGGATGATTTTTTGACGGAACACAAAATCGATTTCGTAGCACACGATGACATACCATACGCGTGCGGAGATAAAGACGACCTTTACGCCACATTGAAGGCCAGGGGCATGTTCCTGGCCACCCAAAGGACAGAAGGCGTGTCGACCTCGGACATTGTCGCTAGAATCGTCAGGGATTACGACGATTTCGTGAGGAGGAATTTAGGGAGAGGCTACTCGGCGAAGGACCTGAACATTTCCTATCTGAAAGAGAAGAAATTCCGATTGCAAAATCGCATGAGAGAATTGAAAGATAAGAGTATGCAAGTCATAGATTCGATTGGGGAGAGAACCGATGATCTGCTGAGCAAATGGGAGGAAAAATCTAAAGAACTGGTCGATAATTTTAAGATGCTCTTCGAGCCTGTGAGATTGAAAAATATTTGGAGCGAATCTAAAGAGAAGTTAATGAAAGCCTTTACCCCGCCAGGTTCTCCTGGCGGAAGTTCCAGTAGTTCATCCAACGATGAAGATGTTGGAGAAGATACGTATGCTCCACCCAAAAAAATTAGAAGAGTATATTAACACCATTGTTAGATTGAGATTTACGTAAAAAAAGTTCTTGACGTACCTTTTTAAAGTATCAATACGGCCTTATGATTATATATATTATATTTATAATTTATATAAAAAATAAAATTTTAAAATATTAAAACCTCTGTGTACATTTTTTTTAAATACTTTTCAATGTCAATAAAAATAACTCGATTATTGTTATGACTTATCTACAACATATCGACATTTAAGGCAGTGCTTATCTATCAACAGTTATTAGCACGATGCCAGCTGTTGCGTATCGCGTGATACATAAATTTACATAATTGGAATTAAGAGATATGCCAAATTCTCTATCGCATGATTTTGTTCGAAATAGTAAAATCTGATGTAACTAAAGATCACATTTTATTTTGAGAGACCTGGCCTGTATTGTTAGAGAATTCAACAATACCGGGTGTTCCAGCTCATAGGTGCCTCTCCATAATATTGTTTATATGTAAATATTTTTAATAAAATTCGAAATGAATTATTTGATTTAACTTTTCAATTATTTAACCCATCTTATAAGTTTCTAGCGCTTCCGGTTTTACCGGAAATATAGTAAAATCTAAATTTAATAGAATATATTAGTTTATATGGATATTTGTCGCTTCAACGTTCTGGCTACTTATCGGCAACTTATATCATAGTTCAGTTCGAGGGATCTAATAGAAGTTTATGGAAATTCGTCTAATTGTTATATACTTCATTTACTATAACAGACGAAGTACGTCATTACTTGCAAATTTGGGCCATGCAATACCATATTATTAAAATAACCAACTAACATATAACTTATTCATGTTCAATTAAAGATACTATGTTGGTGCCTACTGCTTTTTAAATTGCATGCTTGTCACATTTTCCCAATGTATTCCCACCAATTTAATAATAGCTGTCAACTGTCAAAGGGTTATATTCTGCATTTGCAGTAAAGTGTGGGAATTTGCGTTTATACTTGGTATATATTTATTTAAAATAAGTAGTTATTACAACTAAACCATACCGAAACCATTGTGTAAACAGTCGAAGGAGTTAATAGTATCGTTAATTGTGTATTTCGACGCAGAACGCGAGAACAACGGGCCATTACTCCCGTTAACTTTCGTGCAAGGAGTATAAAATCCATATATTTTTAATGTCATATTCTTTACAGTATTTCGTTTTTAGAGAGTAACGAGTGTTCTAAACATTCATGTTGCAAACATAAGCAAAATTTCATCCATGAGTAAACAAGGAATTACATCCACTAACCCAAAACGAAAATGCATACGAAATAAATGTTGTAAAAATTGATTATCCTACTCATTGTCAATGTGCTATTGGAAACACAATTTATGACATGTACGAAAACAATGAGTATATACAAATATTGTTTACAGAAGTGGTTCTTTCACATACATTTTTCAGACTAATATAACACATTAAACATTTTGAACAGTGCTCTTAAAGAAAAAGACATTTCTATTGTTGAAACACATTGTTGTGTTAGATATTGTTTGTTCTCAAAGAAAAGGGAGTTTGTTACGAAACGATGGATGAAATATGGCAGATCGGAGGATGCATACAATTGTATAAAGCGAATTGAATTAAATTACTCTGGAAATTTGACGTACTTGGTGTACAACATATTGGAAAGGAAATTCAGAAGTAGTAAATCAGAGAGATTGGTTTGGATAGAGAAGAAACTTGCATACTAATCGTTACTGTGAATACCTTAAGCGATAATGGTCCCGATTAAATTTATTATACTCACTTGTGCTTTTTTGTTATTTTTTTCCACTACTATCATGATTAACATACTTTAAATTCTGATTTTCAAAAAGAATCATCACTAATATTAACGGTAAATGTTATTTTTAAGACTTTGTTTATTCACTTGTCAAAAGTGTTTGACAGTTAAATAACCTAACGGTTTGTTTACGTTTTGACGAACAGAAAATTTGCAACACGGTCGTGACGTCATAGCAAACTGACTCACGTAGTACCTCGTCTGTTATAGTACATGAACTATAGCAATACCGTTGAGCAATAGCTTCATTAGTCGCGACTTTTGGTCCTCCGCTTTTCGGTAAATTTCTACCATTTCCGGTTAACTTAAACTTTATCAAAGTTACACCAACGACAGATCGTGTGATTGGGTGCCATCACCAGAGCGAAACTGGCGAAACTAGCCAGGTACAACCGAATCGCTTCGACTTTTTTACGTCTTATTCTTGTCAATTCAAGTTTAGTTTTGAGGTTATTGATGGTTATTTTTAATCTAAACTACAAATTTGTGCTCAAAAAGTTGTTTTAGGATCTCAATGAATTTAAATATTTTCTAAATTATCCATTTTAACAGGAAACTTTTTTATTCGCAATATTCGCATATTTATTGCGAATGCGAATATTCGTTACATCACTAAAACGTATAGAGTTTGAAAGCTACCGCCTATATATAGTAATACGATAACGAAGACATAAAAGTGAAACCCAAATTGCATCGTTATTTTTTTTATGTAAAGCCGTTAAAAATTACTGGAAAAATTGTATTTTTATGATACAGATATTTAATAGTCTATGAGTGAGCTAGTAAATAAAATATGTTTGGAGCAAAGAACCCGGCTTTTAGATGTCAAAATATTAAACTATAAAAAAAATTCCAGTCTAAAAAACTAAATAAAAAACCGAAATTGTGATTAGTAATAAAGTCATTTTTTTATATCGAACATTAATTACTTATTTCTGTTTATCATTTTTATTTAATTTTTAGAATTTAAAGTGTAAAACTTTATATAATATTCTACTTGTGTTACTTATACACGATTACTGCGTACAAAACTAGTTTCGTTGTTTTTATGTATATTAGTCACTTAATTTGGCAATTTCATGATAAGATATACTTACATTTTTTTGCTCTTGCAGTAATCAAGGTTGATAAATATCAAAATATTTATATATTAATTGACAATATTTTCATATTCATTTTTGTTTTAATTATTAGTCAAGTTATAACGTTTATGATGGCTAAATAAAAAGTAAAAAATGTTTAGGTGGATATATAATAAATGTCAACAAAACAAATAACGAAAATAAAACTGTTCTGAAGAATACATAAACCTTGTTTTCGTTCCTAATAACAGACTTAAGTTTTATTATTATTTCAAGATTGCGTCGCGTCGTAATAAGAAATTCTGAATGATGAATAGAATGAAGTTAGCCAATTTTGACGAGGATTTGTGGAGATGTATGAAAATAATTGAAGATACGAGTGGATGAAGGTGCTATGTCGCATTTTAAAAACTGTCTTTTTTGCATGAATCAAGGTGTTTTGTACCCATATTTCACATAGCACCATCGAAATTCCAGAAATTCAAGAACACTCGAGTCTTGTGAATGTATAAAGGGGTTATGTTACATTACTTTTTGAGAAAAATTACATAAAAAACTTAATTTCTGAAAAAGTTTGATTTTAACATAACACCTTCATCCACTCGTGTCTTCAATTATAACACAACCTTTTTAATTGTGTTTTATGTTAATAATCAATAAATATATAATTAGGATATTTGAAACAGAATGATTAACAAAAATAAAAATTATCTTTGCTTACAGATATTCTGAAGCTTTTACTCATACTTTTTACATTATATGTGAGCGAGTGACGTGGTAATAGATGATTAGGCTTCCCAGTAAGGGGTTTATGTACTTGTTTGCCTTTCCACAACTGAGTTGGGTAAACTGTGTAGACTGTTATTAACAGGCAGTAGAAGAATTCTCACCCCTAATCGGTTCAAAATTGATCCGCTTAAACTTGCTAGTATCGTAAATACAGTACTCGAACAGCTACAATTTCAGAAAATATCAAAACACAGTATTAAGACTTCTAAACCAATTTGGATAAACCAAAACAGAATTCAGAGAAGGTTCTATTATCATTCAAAGAGGAGCCAAAACAAACTTACAGTTGAACATAAAAAAAAAAAATAAGGAACCTATATTCATAAGAAAGGTACTAAAGATAGTTTGAATAATTACAGGCCTATTTCGATGTTATCCACATTTTCCAAAGTATTCGAAAAAGTAATATATAACCGTCTCCTCAATTTCTTTACAACTAATAATCTGTTAAGCGTCACTCAGCATGGTTTCTTGCCCAACAACTCATGTGAAAATACTATTTTTAACTGTACTAAATCAATTTTATCAGCATTGGACAACAGATTGAAGGTGTCTGGATTGTATTTTGACCTTAGCAAGGCTTTTGATGTTATTGACCATGAGATATTGTATAGTAAACTATAGCGGTATGGTGTTCGTGGAGGTGCTTTGGAACTGCTGAGATCATACTTGACAGATAGGACCCATTGTGTTAGTCTCTATGCTGAAGAAAATAACACTAAGATCCCCGTTTATTCAACCATGTCCAGTATTTTACAGGGGATACCTCAAGGTTCGATTTTGGGTCCTTTGATATTCCTAATATATGTTAATGACCTTGATAAATTTATAAACAACGGCGAATTATGTCAATACGCAGATGACACAACATTCATAGTAAAAGGTAATTCGTGTGAGGAAGTCAGCAGCATGTGCACTGTAATTTTTAAGGGCATGAGTGATTGGTGCAAAATTATTAAATTGCACCTTAATATCGAAAAGACCGGACTAATAACGTTTAATTCTGAGGATGAAATGGTGGTGAAGGCTAGTGATCAAAAAATTGAGCAAATAAACACGTAAATTTCTTGGGTGACACTAGATTATAAGTTGCAATGGAGAGTCACGTGGACAGTTTGGTGAAAGAACTTGCCAAACAGTTTATGCAATATATAAAATTCGAAATTCGATAGACTTAAAATGCTTTACGAGTGTATTATTACAGTAGTACAATCAAGGCTGTCATATGGTTTGGTATTCTGGGGCTCAGCTTCATGTTTTCAACGAATTTTTATAATTCAAAAAAGAATATTACGGTGTATGCTTAACAAACCGAGCAGATCGTCATGTCGACCACTATTTAAGGAACTAAATATTCTTCCTCTGCCATCGCTGTACATATACAGATTGCTGATACTCTATTTTAAAATAGAGGTATATATCCCCGAAATATAGATATATCTCGTACTGGTTTGACAACTAGACATTCAGAGATCTTGCCATACCTATTCACAAGTGCGTGCAATACGAGAGAGGAGCATATTACAGATCTATATTGGCTTATAATGCATTGCCTAATAACATTAAGGATATTGAATGTTGGCAAGTTTCGACGGGCATGCTACGATTTTTTATGAAGAAAGCTTTTATATACCTTCCAAGAATACATGAAATGGGGGGGGGGGGGTAGTACTCGGTAGTATGTCTTGCTTCCTCGTGTGTTGCGGGGGTCCGCCGGAGTATTGTGGTTACCGCAAAATGTGTATTTTTTGTTTTATGTACAATGACAATTGCCTGTATCTGTGATATATTACGGCAAATATATTATTATTATTATTATTATTATATCGGTTTTATGGCTTCAATTCTCCAGAATTATTATATTATAGAAAGTAGAATTATCTAATTTACGAAAATCCATTTGAAATGAAATATTTACAAAAAGATTTGATAGTATTAGGAAAAAATATAGTAACATTTAATTGCGTAATCCATTGTAAATAGTTATTTAAAAACTTAATCTTGTTTTATCTTACTTGTCATCGGTATCAAAACACGGCGCCAGGTTTTGGAATGCAAGTTATCGCAAATAGCAAACTATTTATCGAATAACCACCCAGAATTTCTTGACGTTAACGAATTTCTCTGTTATTCAAGAAAAAGCATGCATGTCCAAATCCTACATCTTTTTATAAAATTATTTATTATATGCTTTGTTTGAAGATATGATATGTATCTTCAAGCAAATTTGTGTATATCTTCAACAAAAGAAAAACTAGATTTACGCGAACGTCTTAATCCTTAATCATTTTTAAAAAAAAGTACTTGATTTTGAAGTGTAAGGAAATGTATTGTACATATCCAAGATTTGGTAATCTTGTACTTCTAAATTCTTTTTTCTCTCTCTCTCTCTCTAAATAAATAAACAAATAATAATCAAAATCTTAATGAGAATATTTTTGTGTTTAATATTTTTTTAAATAAGTTAAAAATAAGCATTGCTGTATTGTTTATTAATATACAGTGTGTTTCACTTTTCATGGGGACACCTAAATAACTTTTTTATTTTGAAAGCAATCAATATAAAATTTTTATCAGTTATGTAGGCCACGACAATGCATCTTTTCATATGAATAGAGTTTTTATAAAGTCAAAATCTAGCCAACTACGATTAAAATAAAAAGTAGCGTTTCAAGTCGGGTCATAGTAGCGATTAAGATAGAGCAAAAAAGTATTAAGAAAGTTATACAAATCACTCAAGAACTCCAAATACCAATTTCTCTGAAAAATTTGTAATTTTACATTTTTCTCCATTTTTATGCCATCAGCAGATGATAATTTGTTATTGCAATAATAAGAGTGCCATGAAACAAGAAAACGATTCGCAAATTTTATTCAGTATTAAAGAACAAAATATAGCAACAATTTAACGAACAATATTTAAATAGGATCTTTTCAACTAGATCACCTTGAAGACGGATACATTTTTCCAATCGTCTTTTGTGATTCAGTACAACTCGTCGTAGTATTTCTGGGGAAATTTCTCGGCAGGCTTGTCGGATTCTCTGACACAGTTCCTGTATGTTTTGAGTCTTGATGCATACACAACATTTTAATAGTTCCCAAAGGAAAAAGTCAAGTGGGTAATGTCAGGCGATCTAGGAGCCCACTCTATACGGGCTATTACGACCTATCCATCTTAACGGAAAGTTCTCGTCTAACCATGCTCGCACTATTCTTGCGTTATGAACCGGGATCCATCTAGCTGGAAGTACAAATCTCGCCTTTCATCCAGTGGTAAATCATCAAGCACATCCATTAATTCAGTATTTAAAAAATGTAAAAACCTTTCTGCATTTAGCGTGTCAAAAAAGAAAACGGGCCAATGATTCGTGCATTTAAAATTCCGCACCACACATTAATTTCTGTGAATATTGTCTTTTACAGTTATGACCCAGTTTTGGTTTTCTGTTGCCCAGTATCTACAGTTCTGGGACGAAACTACACCGTTAGTAGTAAATGTAGCTTCATCACTAAACATAATTTTTTCAAAAATTCTCTGTCATTTAGATAATTACCTTGAGCCCATAGACAATACTCCATTCTTCTATGGAGATCTCCATCTTCAAGAGTGTGTAAATATTTTGGCTTATACGGTTTCAATTTCTGACGACGGAGACATCTCCAAATTTTAGAGTAAGAGATATTTAAATTTCTAGCCATATCTCGTAACTCGTGTGAGGATTATTACGATACGCTGCTAATATTACTGCATCTAAATGTGTTCTCGATTGTTCAATCCTCGTGGGCGTGGTTTAGTAACATTTCCAGTAGGGTTGAAATATTATTCAAGTATGCAACAGTTCGATGACGGATGGGTGGACGTTCAGGGTGCCTCGCGTTAAACTCTCTAGCCGCCTCTCGGGTAGAACGTACATTGTCACCAACAATTCGAATAATTTCTACTTTTTCAGTAATACTTAAATGTCTATCGGCCATTGCTTAGCAAAGTTCGATAGTTGCAACTGAAGTAAACTGTTTAGTGAATTGACGTTTGATGTTTGACGTTTGAACTGATGAATCGTTTTCTTGTTTCATGGCACTCTTATTATTGCAATTACAAATTATCATCTGCTGATGCATAAAAATGGAGAAAAATGTAAAATTACAAATTTTTCAGAGAAATTGGTATTTGAGTTTCTTGAGTGATTTGTAATAACTTTTCTTAATACTTTTTCGCTCTATCTTAATCGCTACTATGACCCGACTTGAAACGCTACTTTTTATTTTAATCGTACTTGGCTAGATTTTGACTTTATAAAAACTCTATTCATATGAAAAGATGCATTGTCGTGGCCTACATAACTGATAAAAAATTTATATTGATTGCTTTCAAAATAAAAAAGTTATTTAGGTGTCCCCATGAAAAGTGAAACACACTGTATACAATTGTCATAATGTTATCTAAATATGGACACGTACTAACTAAAAACCTTTATAAATAGAACAATAGGAGGTACATACTTAATTTTGTTAGTAAGTATCTACACGTATTGAAAATGTCCGTTCATATTTTTGCGTAAGGTAGATGTCTTGAAAATGATGTCATTAAATCCTTACGAAACTGCGCAGAAATTTAAATTCTAATTCTGTATTTATTTTTATGAAGATTTGTTTTGAAATTTTTAAAGTTGGTTTGTAAGTAATAAATACATATTAAAATGTTGAATGAATGAATCAATGAAATTCCATTTAACGTTCTAAGATATATTTCTATTCTGTCAGGAAAATTGATTATTGATGAGAATTCCTTTCCTGATGCGACTTATTATTACTTACAGTACCTATATATATCCTATAATAGGACTAGATTAATATAAAAGCCAGATGTTCAGTTCTCAGGTGGTTAAGAATGTCTTATTGCGTATCTACTCTATTAAATAAACTACCCCTACTTCAATGTATAAATTATTGATTTTTAGGAAATGAACCAAGTAATTTTCCGTTACTTCCTTCCCATGTCTTATGTTTAATTATGCAGAAGTACAAATCGATATCTCTTTGTGGTATTGTTAAAGCATGCAGTTGTGAATGCAATTTGCCGAACGACAAGTAAGATGTTACAGGTTCGTAGAGAATTATCCTATCTTCCCATATTACTACTACTAATTTAACGACATTATAAGCATAAACATTTTGATATATGTATTTTTAAATACCACCTATTAAGTAAATGCAGCTGCATCTCATTGATAAATGTGAATCGATATGAATTGCTGATATTATCAGTTATCTTATCAACAATCGTTAATGATAAATACACTAGGCGGCATGTACATTATGCAATTATAACCGTAAAAAAATTATCGATAGGTACATGGAAAAACAACAAAACAACACGTTTAAGCCAAGGCTAATGATGATCGACAAGCACAGCATTTCAAGTGCACGTCTTTTTTTCGTAATTAAATTTTAATTACAAGTGATAATGAGCTTTTTAAATTGTTTGCTATTATGGAAGCTATGTGATCGAGGTGAAATAATTACTAAAACGATGACATTTTTCTTGTTAATTTTACCTCTTTTCATTTCAAGCGCTGGTACAAAATTACAAATTTGGTTTCTTCAGCATTCAAATATAATTCATTACTAGAAAACCAAGTTGTTATATTTTGCAATAATATGTTAGCTTTAATTTTCTCTCTGTAATGTTATCACCGGACACAACTGCACTGGTATTATTACTAGCCTAGTAATGAAAATAGATACAAAATTGAGCATATCTTTAAAATAATAAACAACATAGGGCCTAAAATACCTCCTTGAGGAATGCCCCTTTCAACAGATATGTTAGGTGACCTAATGCTATTCACACGATTTTAGTTTTTATATTTAATATTTACAGAATGAGTTCTCTCGTTTAGGTAAGTTTCAAACCATTGGGCAACAATCCCGCGGATGCCATACTAGTTTCAATTTTGTCAACAAAATATTGTGGTCCACACAGTTAAAAGCACGACAAATCGCAAGATATTCCAATTGGAAATTCGCTAATATCTAAGTTTTACTATGTGTTCGTAGAAAGTATGAAGCGCTGTTAATAGAGCAGTCAACTCCATAATCATGCTGGTTTGCTAGTAAAATATTATATTTATCTAAGTGAGGAAGAAGTCTATTTAAGTATACTCAGCTAAACCTTAGAAAGGCTTGGTGAGATTGTTACTTGATTTTCAAAATATAATTTGGAAACTTTCTTGTAGAGCGGAGTGACTTTGGACAACTTTAACCTTTGGGGAAATACTTCAGTTACAAAAGATAAATTAATTAAGAATGTTAGAGTTTTAATAATAGAGCTCGAAATTCTTATCAGTAAATTACGTGGCACTTCTACTCCATAATCAGCTGATGTTTTAATTTTTACTTTATTTAACAATTACATGACTCGTGGAATAGCAAATACATTACTATTTAAAATGTTGCTATTATTACAAGAAATTCGATGACTGCAAAAAAATTTAGAGACACAATTGTCCACAGACTGAATAAAATACTTGTTGAATAATTCCGTTGTTTCGTGTGGATCACTCATTATTTCCATTATTTTCTAAGGTAATATTTTCGTCTTTGCCATAATTACATGTAATTTCATGTATGATAGCACCAAGCAGTTTTCACTCAGTTGTCTGATTCAGTTTTTCTTTTAAATAAAAGTTACGTTTTCTTGTAGTAATTTTCGATGTTTTCTTTTTACAAATCGTTAATGTTTTGACGTGAATGCCTAATCTCGTCAGTGACCCATTTATTTTTATAATAATCTTGTACATTTTTTTTAGCAGATGGGAAAGCATCCCAACAAAAATCATATAGAAGTAATCGAACTCACAATTCATATCCTTAATGTAGTTCAACTGGAAATACATTATCCAGCATAGCTAGAAATTGCACGATATTACTTACACCAAAATTTCTTTTAAATTTTCTACATTTAATTGAAGTATTCACTGACAAACATATTTTGGTTTTACGTAATTCTCGGGGAGTTAATGGCCATCATTGCCCGCATTATTGTCAAATTGTTGTTGTTGCTTAAACCTTCGCCAAAGATAAAAATCTAATAGTGATAGACTTGGACTAGAACGATCCCCATTTTACCCCAAGCTATCCAGTCTTAAAGCGTTACGGAATCACGTGCTTATACAGAGTTTATATAAGTCAACGATATAGCATAAGCAATGGTATATCGTCATATTTCTTCAAAAAAAATACTACATCTCGACAAATCCCTCGTGACAGTTGCGCAGTGGCAAAAAGGGCGGAGCTAAAGCACATATACTGTAAACCGGCCATACGCTCCCCATTCCAGTACAATGTGCGCACAATGACTCACTACTGTCACGACATATTTGTTGGACTGTAACTAAAATTTTGGAAAAATATGAAATAACTAATTTGAAATTATACTACAGTAAAATTCACAAACTGTCGAAGCTATCTGTCTATATAAAAATGTATTAGATATTTAAAGACAAAATTATCGAAGAATTAACATATCAGTTAACTACGCGTTACAGGAATAAGATATGTTCATGGTTTTGCTGTCCAAATTGAATTATTGGTGTAAACAATTATAATGAGATTATGCTATAAGAGTTATCTAAAAATTCAGAAACTATTGTCAACCTTAAGTCTTCCCACGCTGTTGCTGAGGAATTTATAAATTCGTATTACATCAATTTTTGGAATTTTGTGGAGTGTTCGCATACAACCAGAAAGCATTAGCGATACATCTACAATTTGGGTTATTTTTGACTTCTAATTTGTGCTATTAGGTAAGCACTGAGCTATGATCCAATCAAATTCTTCTCTACGTTAGACAGGTACTAGGTGACAGTTTTTAAGTTAAAAATGCATTTTTTTTTGCTAATTTTGTTAAATAACGGTCAGAAATCGACCACCACAAACTATTTTTCAAAATTTTAGATCTATAAGTTTATTTTTTTATATTGGAACCACCAAAACATCAAAGGATCGTTTTTTTTTTAGAATTTTAGCATCTTTTTTTTTCTTTCAAAACAATATAATTGCATGCGTAATAATTGACTTACATCATACTAAAAAGTCATGTTCCATTAGTGGAAATTACACCTAGAACATTATTTTCAGTGTTATGTAATATACGCTGACCAATGCTATTGAGGAGAAACAAACGGAGTAGAAATACCCATTAGCAAATGATTTAGAGAGCATTGTTGTTACAGAATAAATTTGTTCCATACTTATTTAGGAATTTCCCAACTTGTATTAATATTTATTCTGGGTAATAATTCTTTGTTGTTACTACTGTTCTCTATATTGAAAATGTAGACTTTACAGCACCGCAGTTAATTATGCGATTTTTCCACCAAAGCAATAATTATAAAGACGCTCCTAAAGTAATACTGGCCACAAATCTAATAATAGCCTTTAGTATATGTTCTTAAGGTTCTGTTCCATTATTTTAAAAAATCCAGTTAAAATCGCTCAATTAAAGTTATTTTAGATTCTTATTTCTTAGTTTTGAATAAACTAGATTGGTTCTCGAAGGAGATAGTTTCAATCTAATATTTCTATGCAACGACGAAACGTAGCATAAAAGGTCATCTCGTTCTTATAGAAAAATGAACTTTACGAAATAGTCCAGCATTGCAGATTCGTCGATTAAATTACAAAAGACGCATCATGAGAGTTTGCAGATGATTTTTTCGCGAAATAAAAAATCGTTTTTGTAGCACACGAAAGCATACTGTACGCATCTGAAGATCAAGATGATATGTAGGCTATTTTAAAGGATAGAAGTATGTTAAAAAATAAAATAACACATTAAAGTTCCTCTGTAAATTTTTTAAATACTTTTCAATGTCAATAAAAATAACTCCATTAGTGTTATCTGTTATCTACGAAACATGTATACCTTAAAGGCTCTGCGTATCTTAACAATATTTACCTGTGCGTAATACCACCTGTTCCGTATCGTCTGATAAAATTATTTATGTAATTGAAGATAAGAGATATCCGAAAATCTATATCGTACGATGTTGTATAAAATCTCCTGAATCAGGAGATGAGATTTCACGTTGACCTATATCAGTAATAACAATACCAGATTTTATAATGGCTTAGAAAGTATCTACTGACAGTGTGTCATTGTGCCGAACAGGTGATTCCTTTTTAATCTTAAAAACACTCTAATCTTATGAGCAACTAATTCACAAATTTAGACCATTTATGTATATGTTTATTTATTTGCGGCAATATTAAAAGCCCTGCGGGTTTAGCTTGAAAAATGACAACTTTGAGACTGTAATTCTCCGAAAAAGAAACCTCTGGTTAGAGATTTGATGCTAGAAAGAAATTAATGCTATTTGTATAAAGGTTTTTTGTTGCTGTGAGAAATGTTCAACATGGAAACATTGTAGCCTCTTTTGTATTTTATTATTGTATTATATTTTTGTATATAATTTGCTATTTCTTTTACCCATCAGTAAATCATATTAATTCTGTAGATGTCCGCTGCACAATATCATGCTTATATCGTGCTATTGTGCGAAAATTATTCCTACTGAGCTGCTGTAGTACTCCAGTCTCCTTTAATGGTTTTTTATAATAGTGATAATAATCATTTTATTAATATTGCTCATACAAATATATAAGTCAACAACAAACTGAAGTACACTTCTCACAGAAAAAATCGGGACATCAGCAATTCAGAATTTCTTGATTGTAAATGCAACTTTCGGAGAACGTATTCACTTATCATAGCCATAAATCACTTAATTATGTATATTACTGCGATCAAAAGGTAACGACCAGAAATTTAAACAGAAAAATAAATATATAGAGAGAAAAAGGTTTATGTATAGAATAAACAAATCGGAGTTTTGGTGGCGGCGTTTCCTTTAGAACTACAAAAAGAAAAATACGTAACAACAAAAAGAACTCTTGAATAGACGGCTTCATTTAGAAATATATATGTATTTAACTTGTTTGATGTTATGTAGAGATAATTCTTTTTTAAGAAAACATGTGGTGATGAGATTTTATTATTTATTATTATGTTACTTGTTAGTGCTGCTTTGATATTAGTTACTTACTTGGATTTATGCTCGCGAGTATTAGTTTAGCAATAGACAATATGTCAGTCAGCCTCCTCAGTTTTGGGATAATGTGATTTTCACAGATTTATTGCCTAGACTATTATTGATGTATTAATTACTATTGTTGTTTAATATTCTTAAATATTGTATTACTATAAAGTTTCCTTCTATCTATAAAAAATTACCAAAACCAGGTTTAAGATTATTTATAAAATTTTTGAATAAAGTAATTAAGTTCCCAAAGAAATTATTTATTTTATGAACCCTCCGTTTATTGTATTTTCAGGAAATATATTTTAGCTATCGCCTGTGTAATCTGACGTCGTTGATCTATTTTCTTGAGATATGGCCAACACTTGGTCTCTTTACAAACTGTCTTTATGTAGCACATGTTTATTAACAATTATTTAAAATATTATTGGATTTATAATACATAACACACATTATAAGAAAGCATATTGTTCGTCAATCTCAGTTAGTGCTAAAATATTTATTTTTGAATTTTATACATTTAATACTTTTTCGTTGCTACTGCCTGAAACTGTGTTACAGACCAAAAGTGTTATATATATGCTATATTTCAATAAAATAGAACAACATTGGATTACACATGCGATAGTTAAGATATTCTATTTCTTGAAAATACAATAAACGGAGGGTTAATAAAATAAATAATTTCTTTGCGAAATAAATTGCTGTAAAAATGTTGTAAATAATCTTAAACTGTTTTTGGTAATTTTTTAAAACATAGAAAAATATTTTGTAGTAATACAATATTTAAGAATACTAAACAACAACAATAATGAATACATCAATAATAGTGTAATTAATCAATGTGAAAATCACATTGTTCAAAAACTCAGGAGGCTGATTGACATATTGTTAAAGCAATACTCGTGAGCTTATATCAAACTAATATCGTAGTAATAGGTAATATAATTGTAAAATCCCATCCCCATATGTTTTCTTAAAAAAAAGAATTATCTCTACATAACATCAAACAAGTTAAATACATATATGTGTATTTCTAAATGGTGCCGTCTACTCAAGAGGCCTTTTATTTGTTATGTATTTTTTTTGCATTAATATTTCCGTATTCGGTATTTCTAACGAAACACCGCCACTGAAATTCCAATGTGTTTATTTAATGTATAAACCTTTTTCTCTATATATATTTATATTTCTGTGTAAATTTTTAGTCTTTACCTTTGATTGCTATAATACACACAAAAAAGTGATTTATGGCTTTGATAAGTGCATACATCATCTGAAAGCTGCGTTTACACCCAAGAAATTTTAAAATTCACGATTGCTGGTGTCCCGATTTTTCCTGTGAGAAGTGTACAAGTAAGACAACATCAAAATTAGCCACTTTCAGCTTATTTTGATGTTGTTTTACTTGTACTTTAGTTTGTTGTTGACTTATATATTTGTATGAGCAATATTAATAAAATGGTTATTATCACAAATAAGCTGAAAGTGTTGCTTAGAAAATACGAAGATTAGTGGAAAACAAAAAACAGTATAATGCGAATACAGTATAACAGTTTAGTAAGGTAATAAAGGCGCTACTTTACAAAATTCACAAGTTTAAAAAAAATCCGGAGTTAAAGGCTTAAGATAAATTTAGTTTTATTCACCAATATTCAAATCTAGTTTAGTTAATTTTAAAGCTCATTTGGAATGTCATTCGAATTTTTGCTACAAGAATGTACAGTGGGCTTCTTTACTAATGTCTCTCCCTTACGACCATATCTGTACTTTCTCTTATCTCTCTTCTTTATCTTCGGTTTAGTGTACGATTCAATATAAGTATGCCTGATAAAATTGATGGGGGAGTGCTTCTATTACATATAATAGAAGTAACCCCAATTACATAACATGTGCATTGGATCGGTGCACCTGAATTGCGATCAGAAATCGTTTATGTCACAATGAGGAACCCCAACTGCTCTTAGAAGTTTTCGTTGATATAAATAGGCAGTATTAGAACCATCTTGTGATTAACGATTTATTACCTGTTAAAATTTTAACCAGTCAGTTCCGTTTTTTTTTTTCTCTATTTCGTATTTTATATTTATGTAAACTGGATCTTACATTAAACAACAGACCGAGATAAATACTGCACGAGCCACATCAACTACGAACAGAAGCGTGCGCTTCATGCATATAACAACGTATCTAGCTGTTTGGAGTTTGGATGGCTCCTGTAGTATAATTACCTTATACTTATAACTAATAATAAGTTATTGTTTGAAATAAAATTATATTTTGTTTTTAAGAACTGTTTCACACATTACTAATGCGATACCTTCCCTGATCCATCCTTTTCTTTCTAGTTGTTTCTCTTTTATGCTTATTTATTTATTTTTTTCCAATTTCGAAGGTTAAGCGTGTTAAATTGTAATAGTTTTAATACAATGGTATTAACTACTAACAGTTCTATACATTTTAAGTAGCCGAATCCCTTTACTAATCATTCTACTATTTGAGATATATTTATAAATTTGTAAAAGCGATTCACACGCAGATAATTATTTAGTGGATTTCTATTTGACATAATTTTATTTTTACTAATGTACTCAGAAATCGTTTTTAAAGCCTTCACAATGAATTGATGAAATGCTTATAAGCATTATCCCATGTAAATATTCCATTAAGAATTAAACTGTAAAAAAAGTTTATAATACATCATTTGCGAAATTGTAATCTGGGCGATTTTCGCAATTTTTGGAAAAATAGGAATTAAATGTTTTAACTTTTGTTTGTTGTTTCTAATAACGACTCACTTTGATTATGCCGTCTAGGCATTTTCACGAGATATTTACGTGTTTATCTTCTAACCGCCACAAATAATACTAAATATCGAATTTAGAAAAGCACAAACTGAGATAACCCATCTGGAAATTGTAAACTAAACTAAATGTAATTTCGTATAATCCTCACAAAAGATCAATGTTTCCAAAGAAAAAACTTTTCCTTATCCGTATCGATATAATAACATCTGTTAATTCCCGCCCCCATTTAGCAGGTGTAGATTAATATTATTAGCAATATACATATACAATATAAATGAAAAGTAAATGTATACAATAAAAGTAGATACAAAGGAATAATACCAAGCGAAATACAAATTTTAAGGGGATAGAAATACCTACTGTTTAGTTAACTTGCGATAATAGCCAACAGGTTAATATATGCAAATACATGCAATTGAAGGGAATTGGTAAAATTTCTTTGACCTTTAAATATGTTATGAAACCCTTTTTTTCTACCTGCGAATCCGAGCCAACCCGAAGTACTTGACCTTGCTATGCGGAAAATAGTTTCGATATTCGGTCGTTGTAAAGGGGAGACATTAGATTTGGAGGGTACTGTACATGCATGGTTATATAACAAATATAACTATTATGATAAACCATATTAAATCAAAATGCTATTTATAATATTATAACAATATTATCTGTAAATTTAATAAAATTAAATTTATTTAACATTAATATTACTTGTGTTTTAGTGTAATTTCAAAGCTTTTAATTAAATTCAAATTGCTATTCCGGAATTTATTTTATTATTTGGTTTAATGCAATTTCCTACTTACCTATATTGATTATTCCCGTCCTTTTAGGTCATTTAATTAATTTTAGTCCTTGTTTAAATATCAGTTGCTAGACTGAGCATCCATAAACAGTGGAAGCCATATAACCTTCAGATTTTGCAAATGATCCCATTCCATCTTTGGCCAGTAGAGGAGACAGTTGTGTCGGTGGTACCTCCTACAATTTAACGCCACACATTAAATAATATTTCAGTTTCCCAAAATTTTTGCCTAAAACATTATTAATTTACTTGTAATAACCTTTTTGAATATCCCTATGACAATTCCTGAGAAGAAATTCTGACTAGCGCCGGCTTGCAGACGTTGATTTATATCCGAAATTTGGGCTCCACAATATATATCCTTGGATACGGACTTGAAATGATGCAGGTATTTATCAACGACTTGCTATCTACAGAAGAGAAACAGCATTTAGTTTTTGATCAATTTCAAACTATTAAAGAATATTACATCTTCTGATTGCAATAAATTTAAGGTAACATTATGCGGGCTATAAATGTGACAAGTTTGTTTTAAGAATTATTTGTAATCATATATCTGTTGGTAGGAAGTGCTGAAGAGACATTATTTAATATGTTAATATTGTTAAATTATTTCTAAATAAAACTGTGACTAATTTTGAATATTGATCTCTAATTTTAAGTATTATAGATAATTTTATATTAATTTTATTCGAATAATGGTCAACTGTCATTACAGTCCCTGACCATAATATTAGACGCACTTGAATTTTTTCAGTTATTTTGACTGTTAACAATCATTATTTTGTTATAAAAATGTTTTATTTTTTAATTTGCAATCTTTACTTAGTAGCTAAACAAACAGAATAAAACTGATTTAAACAGTAAAATATATATATTTTAAGGAAAAACTTCATTCGCATAAATTTTAGAAGAAAATCAATATTTGTTTCAGCGATGAAAGCACATTTGAAGTCATGTAAAACAAAACACATTTGTGCCTCGCCGTGTACGGGAAAAATTCAATGCGGACTGTGTCAGACGAACGGTAAAATATCCCACAAAAGTTATGATTTGGTCTGCTATAAGCGGTAAAGGTACAGGAAGTCTACGTCGTCGAGGGTATCATGAAACAGGACCAGTATAAGAAAGTCCTCCAAAACCACTTGATTCATCAGTTGAAAGACTGGTTTCCAAATGGAGAGCCGTTCGTTTTTATGCAAGATGGAGCCCCCTGCCACACTGCTCGATCCATTAAAACATTTTTGCAGCAGAGTAACATCCCTCTTCTTAGCTAACCAAGTAATTCCCCAGACATGAACCCAATCGAAAATGTTTGGGAGCTGGTAAAGTAAGAGGTAGCAAAGGAAGCCATTACCACCAAAAACCAGTTAATAGAAAAAATATACATGTCTGGAATCGTCACCCACGTATGCAGGAGACCGTTCAGAACTGCATTAATAGCATGCCGAATGGCGAATTCAAGCGTTAATCGCCGGTAAATGTGGCTCCACCAAATATTGATTTTCTTCTAAAATTTATACGAATGAAGTTTTTCCTTAAAATATATATATTTTACTGTTTAAATCAGTTTTATGATGTTTGTTTAGCTACTTAAGATTGCAAATTAAAAAAAAGCATTTTTATAACAAAATAATGATTGTTATAAAGTCAACAGTCGAAATAACTGAAAAAAATCAAGTGGGTCTAGTATTACCGCCAGGGACTGTAGATATTTGCTATTTGTTTTCTTTTTCTTTGCAGGCGTCTAGATTTTCCAACTCTTTAACTCTTGTGACATTTATACAGAAGTGATTAAAATCGCTTACAGAATCTGTTATAACGGGGGAAAAAAGGGAAAAATAATGGAATTTCTTGATATTTTTAAGCTCTCGTTTCTCGAACATTCACGGAAGAGCAGTGGAGACAAATTACAAGACTAATCATGCCGTTATGCAATTACATCGTATTACGGTTGGACTGTGCTGCTATGTGGCTGTTCCTCACCCTACCGCTTCGTATAAAATACCAACCTACAATTATTATATAACACGCTGTTAATTTTATCTACTTCTAGCGTAAATAATAGCAACAACACCAATTATTCTTTACACAGTGAGATTCAAAGATCTCGGCACACTATTGCTACCTCTCTTATTATTAAATAAATTCGATTAATTATCAGAAATTGAGTGTTTCTAGTGTGGATAAAAATACGACCGAAGGAAGCGTTTTCAAATAATTAGAATTTTTTTTTAAAATTGAAACTATATTTTTCAATATTTTTAAAGATAATTTAAATTGTGGTATAAACGTTAAAAAAAGAAATAATAAACCAAGTACACAGATTTCCTTTATAAAAATCGCAGTAGGTTAACGATACTACAAATTAAAACAAATGGTAAACAATTCTACAAAAATATCAAAATCTTTCAGATTGTAAATTTTTCATCAGTTTAGTGAGTAAAAGCAGATTATATAACTTTGTTTCCCCCAAATCTTTATTTATTTTCTTGAATCCTTTTTATTCGATTTAATTACAACCAGTTGAATTAATAAATTCACTGAAGACTCATATGCTATAGAGTAAATAACTAATTAAACTAACATATTGCCCTAGTAATGCATTAATAAATTAAGCAAAGTTACTGCGATTCTTTGTAGCGTAATTGTGTCCTCGCCTTAAACCCAGATCACCCATAACTTCATTATTAATCATTACGGGCATAGTGAGAGTTAAGATTTTTATATTACAAATTACAGAGTACCTACAAATATTGAAACATGTACACGGTAATTTCCTGCAAAATTAATGCACCACTTGCAAATTCAATATTTTTTTTTGAGATCAACCAAAACAACAGTTATTTTATGCAATGAGTTAGCAAGTATGATGGTTAATGAGAAATCTTTATTTCTATTATATATGCATTGGAGTTGATTCATGTTCATTGGTAGTGGATACTGCAGTCTAATTTTCCTTCCCATCATGTCCCAGGCATGCTCGATTGAATTAATATTTTCACTACATACTGGCCATCCTATAGCTCGAATACTTGCATCTTCAATTCATGCCTTAGCATCTTTTAACAGCTTTGGTCAATTACAGGGGGCATTGGCCCAGTAATGAGCTATTATTACGCCTGTGCTCGGGGCGCGACTTAAGATGTTCGCCTCTCAGCATTTGCCAAGGCGTGAGGGGAACCTCGAGAACCTCACTCTGCGAGCGAGCAGTCCGTCGAACTCGAACCAAGAACTCCGCGATTGATAACCAAGCGTGCAAACCACTAGACCATCAACCAGGCAATCTTGCAAATAATCAGTTACTATGTGCTCAGCATGTGGTCTAGCATGATCATGCATTAAAAGAAACCCATCTTCAATATAGGGCGCAAAAGGGACTACGTATGGTTCTAAATCTAGAACATCTGTAATGTATAACGTAGTAGTTAAACGACCCTCGTCAACAATGCCCAGTTCTGTACGTGCTCTTAGAGATACACCACCTCAAATCATTGCTAAACCTCCCCCATACAATGTCATTTGCCGGATGTTACATGCTGCGTACTTTTCATTTGATTACGGCACACTCTTAGACGATGATCGCAACCATCCAGACAAAATCTAGATTCGTCAGTAAAGTAAAGAGCACTTGCTGCCAAACTTATCCAAAACTAATCTGGATCTTCGGCCTCCTACAGATAATCTAAGACCAGTTGCTGTTACTCGAGAGTAATGTTTCTGCTCAGTTAACCACCATCAAATAGTGACTCTACTGACCCGCGCAATAAAACAAAACGATCCTCAACAGCGTTGGTTGCACGTTTTCTGCCTTGACCTTGTCTTCTTCTGTGATCCATGGTTTCGTTAAAACGTTAAGGCAATCTAGAAATAGTGGTATAAACTAGTGCTGTGGAAATATAATAGATATCAAAAATCGGTCAACTGATTGTTTCTAAAACCGGTTTCAGTAAAATCGGTTAATCGATTTTTAGTACAAATCGGTTTTCTTAAAACCGGTTTTTAAAATTTGGTTTTTAAAATCGATTTTATTTTAAATAAATACGTATTGCTGTGTACTGACTGAAATTAAAATGCAAAATGAATTAAAAAAAAAGAAATTAGCCAGCTCAACGGATAAAAATCTAAAAGGGCACAAAAGAACAAATAAACTCAGAGTTACCCTCGCGAATTAAAATTTGAATCTAATCACGAAAAATAAATTGTGAATGAAAGAATTCTGACTTTCTTAAATACCCCAAAAATTGAAATGGTTTAATGAAAAATAAAAGAACAGAATTTTGAATGACGTTAATAAACAACCAAGAATTTTATTATATAAAAAAATAATGTTAATTACAAATTTGCCGAAAAATAAATCGTGAACAGAGGGTTCTGGCCTAAATCAAAAACTGCATTTGATTCTAAATTACAATAGGACAATGCTATTTACTATATCAAAGCAAAAGATTAATTTGCTCAGGAAGATAATTGTAATTCTTACAATTTCAAACCACGTGGTTTCAAAGTAAAACAAACTAAAATAAACGTGGACAACTACTAGCAATTAACAAAAGAAACATCTAAATGCAAGCACAAAGCTTCTACTCACCCAAACCCGAGGTGATTAATAATTAAAAACGAATCAGCAAAATTTAAAAACGAAAAACTCTTTAAACTAAAATATCTTCCCGAACAAATATAATAAATGATCTTATATCTATAATGTGCACACATCAATACAATGACAATTATTATAAAATGAATTCCTTGATTGGCTATAAAAAAGACAATTCATGCGAATTAAATTACGAAATCAAAATGAAATACAAAATGGCAGTAATGAATTAAAAAATACAAGTACTCACGCTGACAGTCGACCAAGGAACTGAGTGACAAAGTTGAACAGTCGTATACATACAAAAATCCTACTCTCCTAATACCGACTAAAACAACTAAAATAGGCCCTAAACAACATGAGCAAATAAAAGATATCTTAGAGTGAAATTAATTTAAAAAAACTTAACACTAAATTAAATAAATTAAACTCATTAACTAAATCTTATAAAAAATAAAATCGACATCTGTGAAAATTCTCTCGACGCATTGATTCAGTAGTTTTGAGCAAATTAGGCAACTTAAAAAACACTCGCGGTATGTGGGTTGCCACAGCAGTATGTTTCAATTTTGGTTTTGAAAATCGGTTTTGCTTTTAAAAATCAGTTTCACATAAAACCTGTTTCGATTCGCAGCACTAGTATCAACTACTCCAAATCTTCTACCAGAATGGCGGAGTGTATATCCCTTACCAGGTAAAGTTACAATTTGCACACACTCAAATTCCGTTCCATTGTTGTTCAGTTTTATAAACCGATATAAAAAAAGTTAATTTTATAAAATGTGTCTCATCTCCTCATAATATTAATAGTTTTGAAAATTATTGTTTTGCGGCACAGTGTTAAATTTCAATTTATTAAAAACGCTTTATTCAATTGTATTCTATCCAAAATTCGTGAGATTAAGTCTTCGCTAACTTAACTGAATTTGTAGCTATAATAATAATAATAAAGTTAGCAATGAATGGTTTACTGAGGAAGTTAAAACTTACGCAGTTATGCAATCTCATTCGTTGCGTTTTCAAGCACATTTAATTTTGCAACGAATTGCAATGTTACTGCGTATGTATGTAAGCATTACGTATAGCTTTTAATTGTGCATTCATTGCGTCACAATTTCGGAAAAAAAGGCGTAAAGTGTGAAAATAATAATCGATCCGAAAGAATTGTGGCAATTAACAATGAGTGCACCCAATTGACTCCGCTTACGTTCATTTTAATGTATCAATCAGAGTGGCATGATTTCCAATTATCCAATTGTAAACTTTTGTCTTGCCACACTGACATGATCAAGCGGCAGTTGCTTCTCAGTAACCTTGATCTGGACTACAAAGCATATAACAAAATGACCAGTAGAAAGGTGTGCAAACTAAATATTGATTTCGCCAAAAGGAAGGTATGTAAAATTTTTATTGATAAAACTATAAGATACGTTGATCTCCAGGGGTTACAAAATTAATTTTGCCATATCAAACAAATAAAAATATGTAACACCAAGAAATTATTAATCGATATAGTATTATAATATTGCGATATTCTATAAATATGTCTTTGTAATAGCACTTCCTTTTCGCTACTCAACCACATCAATTATCGCATTTTATTATCATGTTTATTCCTGTTTCCTTTCTTTTTTCCAGTCGATATGCAAAGAGGCACCTTTCAACGATGAGCCGGAAGCGATACGCAGCAGGGAATTGTGCGATTATTCTTACAGGATCACATACGAAATTGCCAGAAGTGGTGGAGCCAACAGGCCGGTCAGAGTCTACGCCGATGGTATCTACGATCTGTTTCACCAGGGACACGCCAGACAGCTGATGCAAGCCAAGAATGTGTTTCCGAACGTCTACCTCATTGTCGGAGGTAACTTTTTAATTCTCGGAAATCTGCCAAAAATTGACGCGTCAATGCTTGTAACTAGTCGAAGACATCTACGTAATGCCCCAGTAGATGACCCTATAAAAAAAACCGGATAGACTTTGTTGTTTTCAATCTTCTTGCCAAGTAAAAATCTGTGTTTATATCTTAGTGAAGATAAATAAATTGCCAATGCCTCTAAACTTATGAAATTTGCTTGGAGATAGATTGTCAGAAAACATGTCCTCAGGTTTTCACCTTTGGTCTCACGAGGAGAGCCCATCAAATGTTAAACTCAGTTTTGATCCTGACTTTTTTGGCCGCTAGAACAATGCAATTAACGGAAATGCTAATGTTTTAGATTACGGATATTTATTATGAATGAAAAGTGATTTATGCAATATCTTATAGTTTACTTTAACGGAGTAAATAAAAATTAAATATTGCTAAATTACTAATATGTAGATTCTGGACATATATATAATTAAATAATATTAATATTATAGATAATATTCCAGAAAATCTGTGTAAATTAAACATTACGAATTACTTTCAAAATCAGTTTTAAAATGTGCAATTTTGTAAGTAATTACCTTACACACACCACACAACATACCTCTGTAGGCCCAGAGATTCCTTATGACTATTCGTTACATGTTCTAGGTGTGATTTGTACAGCTGTTGCGCCATGCTTCCCGCTGTTTTCTCAATGCAAAACGGATTTTGCTATAACTGGGATAAACAATTTTTACTTTTGCAAGCTCCTCTTTACTAAATATAACCTACTCTTGCTATGCTTATATATTCTTGGAATAGCTGCATATATTTTTAAAAATTGTCATTAATTTCATTCTAAACGCAAAAATGTACACACACAACAAAAATGTACGAAGTATGGAATTGCCTCGTATGTCCTTTTCAATATATAATATTACTCCAAACACTCTTAATCTGTATATGTGACTAGTCTTTAGTTGCAAGTATTTAGCTAATCAATAAATATTACATTTAGATTTTTGTCATTAGAAGTGGCCCACTTTATTTATAATTTTATACACTGTACAAAATCATTCTATTAGGGTAGGACAGGTCAGGCTAATGGGTATCACTTGATAAGATAGTGCACTTTACTTTATTTATAATACTAAACATGTAGCGTCAATGAAAATAACATTGTTGTTCAGATATAATTTGGAATATTGTACTGAGGTCGTGTTTTTGCTGATAATTTCTTATATTTTAACACGATGTTTCTAATGAATATATTGTTCCACACTTGCAAATTTATGTCAAAAAGTAATAAAAAGCCATTCAAGGTTTCTTAAATTTTTCACCTATTTTTTAGAAAGCGATATCATGAACATTTATTTCGAGCAATTTTTTTTTTGAATGTGTTCATACTACTGGTAGATCAAGTATCATCGGTTTCTATTTATATGGCAAGCGTTTACCTGTAATCAATACCCGCTATCCTATAGACATATACACATACGTTACACTTTGTTAATTACTAACGGTACATATACTGTTACTGAAAAAGAAAAAATATCTAACCTGCACTAGGTAGGTGCAGTAAAATTTCTCCAAGAAGGAATTGTGTGTGTAGTAACAACAATATAGTTAAGCATTGAGTTAAGAAATTTTATACATTCAACTTTTGGCAAGTGTGTTTAGTGCCTTTACAGAAATTTATATTTGCACAAATTGATTACAAAAGCAGTTTTCGATAAATGAACTTTTCAGTTTTGTACGATAAATTGAACTTAACGAATCTAATAGCAAGATTCTTGTTTTCGTCTTATGGATATTATTAAGGATCTAAGGACTGACTTGCTCTTCTTTGGCATTGCCGTAAATATAATACTAATAAATACTAATTTGATGAGACTAAACAAACCTTCCGTCAAAGGAAATATTCCAATTTATAGAAGGTTCGTTTTAGAGAGGTTTTATTGTATATGCAACAAAAAATGCTATTTTTACGCTTTAATCTAAGCTTATATTTCTAAGAAGAATGTTAGTTTACTGAAAGGTTATTTGATAATAGAGATTTTGGCAGTTTTATATGGGTTAAGATAATGGATTTTGATTGATAAGTCGGCAACATGAAATATAGTGTGAACGTTTATTTTGAATACATAAGCAGATGTTTAATATCATAGAGACTTTTTGATTGTTAATTGAGGAGGTAAGACCCGGCTTTGCTTAATACTTAATTTTAATTATTGTGATTTATTATTCAAGTTAATTATACAAGCATACTAACTTGTAATTTAAATTTTGTTGTTGTTTTTAGACTCTATTTAAAAACAATTTTAAAAAATAAATTCATGAGCCTGCACTTCAGTGCCACAGTGCCTTAGATTATTTCCTCTTCAAGCTTTTAAAATTTGAGAAATACACAATGTAAAGCTAATTTTGTTGTAATATTTCGCAGGTAAACATTATATTTTCTAAAACACCATTAGCTTGAATTAAAATTGAAGCGAATGTGCCTTCACAAGTTAAAAGTAAAAAAAAAATAATCAGAATCTCAAAATTAAATTCTGAGCAACATTTTCAAATAACTTTTTTTGGATATCATGCGCCATCTCATCCCACTTTTTGTCAATTAATGATATATATCTAAGGCATCTTCTACATTGCATGTGCGTCTAATCTTCATCTATCAGCACTTAGCGAGGCTATTCCTATTATTGGCATAGAAAAAACATGTTACCTATAACTGTTTTCTAACTGAATAAAGGGAATTTTATTTACTGAATTATATACTTTATCTCATACCGGCATAGCACTACCTTCGTTAACATAGCAAACATACCTATCTAGGCAGATACTGATTTATTACTCCCTAAGATTGTTGATTCATTAAGGAATTTAAGTACGAAGTAGTACAAATCTCATTCATTCTTGACCTAGATTGGTGATATTACGTAAATTTAGCGATTACGCGGCATACATGTTAAGGCAAAATTACGACAGTAATAAGCATTACTATTAGATTTTTCATTATTAAAACATATAGATAATATCGACTTGTGTGCTTCAGTTTGTTAAGACATGAAAATCATAGATTTCCTTAATGAAATCAAAAGAAAAAAGTGAAAATTTAAGTTGCATTATTTATAGATATTTATAAAGTTTTATTATTAATAAAGATAATTACTTTTTCTTCCCTTTTAATGTGGTAATCAAAACTCGGAAACCTTTCTCTTACAGTTAAGGTACTATCAAAGACAAAAGTCTTGACTCAAGTTTGGTATAGATAGAATCATTGGAGTTTCTTCTGTATTTCAACATTTCTCTCTTTAATTTTGAGTCAAGACTTTTGTCTTCGATGGTACATCTCGCAAGCCGCGACCAAATTGCATTAAAGTAAGCAAATTGTTTGTATCATTAGTTACATTTCTCATGATAACTAAAGTTTTGATGATACGTAGGTGCATTCGTTTCGTGTCTTTTGTTCCTATTATAACCATTTAATTTTTTTTTACTAATAACTAGAAAAATCGCCAGCATATATGTGCCCCAGGCAAAAATCCCATAGAATATGTTTAGGACATGCAGGGTAGGCGTATTAGAGGACGTGCAATTGTATCAACCACAATAAATGAACTTCTTTCCTGAGAAGTTCATTGAATGAGTGAATATTCCGCAAAATAATATTCTTGAGCTAATTATTTCAAAAAAAAAAAAAGTATTGAACTGTATTCAAATGAAATTTTCATTTTTAACCTTCGTTATGTTTATTTTGCCAAAATGCGTTTTCTTTATTGCAACGCACATTATCATTTTCTCTTATTAATGGGGGTTAAATAAACATAAATAAAACGTTAATACGTTTAACAAAGTACCTTATGTTGTTTCTTTCTATACCCTGACGCTCTTTTCCATTGTAAAATAGTAAAAACTTTATTCTGAGTATTACAGCTGAAAAATTAAAAAAAACTACAATGACCTGATTTTTATGCAGCTGAGTGTAATAAATAGTTGTACAGCATTCATGTATCAAACGTGTGGTCGCCCTATTTTCAGATAGATTATTTATGTAAAAAATAATAATTAATAACAATAATCTTTATTGGTGTAGATCTGACACAAGATATAACCACGGTTACATAGAAAAATTCTACTAATTACTTAATAAGTCAGAAATACGAGAAACAAATGAATACATAAAAAGTTATAACTGTAGATTACATGCCTAAAACTATATAAAAAAAACAGCTAAAATAAAGCGTTATTATAAAATTCTTGGAGTGCGTAAAAGCATATCAAGTTAAAAAATTCTTTAGTTCATATCATTTGGGGTTAAGTGGTAGAGCAGTCACATGTATTTTATGACTGAACTTCAACCCTGTTGTAGTCCACTGTAATCTTAATAAAGACACATTATTATATACTTTTTTTCTTCAAACGTATCGCTTTTATATGTTGGGGAAGGTGTTTAAATTGTAGAAAGGTGATTTTTATTTATAGAGGGCTGATTTATGGGAGGGAGTGTTTTAGTTATAGTTATGAAATTGTGTTGTTATTATTGCTGAGTGTGTTAGTTTTTTTACTATGTAATTTATACAATCGTTATTTTATAATTTTATTAAAAAACATACAGAATAATTATTGTTTTGAAGTGGTTTTTTTTTTTTTTAATATATTGGATTTGTTTTTTTTTTGGCTTGTTAATTTGACAACTTTTGTGTTTAACTCAGTGGTACTAGAGCATTATAATTTAATTGTTTTATAATAATAATAAAATTTTAAATTAGAATGTCGGAATACGAAAATTTCACGTACTTGTCATAGTATAATTATATAATAATAATTTAAGAGGCCCATGTGTTTTCACAGATTGATTCCTTATGATAAACTACGCGCCAAAAAAAATTGCAACACTACGAAGCTGAAATTTTGGCAAGTTTCAAGTAATAAATCATAACTACTAATTTTCAATAGTAAATCATAACAATTGGAAATAAATACCAACAATGACAAAAAAAATACCCAACATATAGGTGTGAGGAGTTTCATGAAATTTTATTTTCTTATTATTTTCTTGGGATGTTGGTCAGGTTAGAGAAATGAACGAGTTTCTTTATCAATGCATTTTCATTTCTGCTGCTGCGTTTCGTTATATTCAATTTAATTTAAAAGTTTCGTCGTGCCAGGAAATAAATCATTTTAAAAACTTTTTAAAATTGTAAAAGACATTGGGACATAAAGACGAACAAATACTGATAAAATATTTGCAGTGCATATTCGTTTGTTTGTCTGTATGTTCCAACGTCTTTCATATTTGAAAATGTCGATTTATTTCCTGTCACGATAACATTTAAATTAAATGTTGAATTGCATTAATTATATCACAAAAATTTAAATTTTGACGCGAGGACTGCACCTCGAAAATGTTGTAGGGGAAAGTGGGGCAAGATGGGAACATTAAGCTTTAGAACACTACATCAGGATTGCAAATTGATATACAAGCTTCTAAGTATGCTTGTTGTAATCTTTAAACATTTATCTGCTGATGGATGAATTTACAATTTTTCGATGGGTACTCTTGATGTGAGAAAATTTTGAAAAGAAATGTGTAAATATACCACCTTGCCCCACCATGGGGGCAAGATGGGGTTCCAGATGAGTTAAGAACAGGTCGTACCATAAATCTAGGTAATAGGCAAAAAAAAATTGATTCTTAAAATATTCTTAAAAACATGCAGGAACAAAGCTTAAACTCTTTAAAGCGGAACTACTTACAAAAAAAAAAAAATACAATAACGATAAGAATATTAAACTTAATCTTCACAATTGAGACAATAGAAGACGAACTCATCCACGTTATTCGCACAGCCTCCATGTACTCAACCTCGCCATCCATGGCATTGTATCAATACTTCCCCTTACAATACTAACATTGAGCGTCATCTCCCTCAACAGAAGAACTTGATTATTTCCTTGGCGTTTTCTAAAAATCTATCTCTTTTCTTTCCTTATAAAATTCGGCTTCTTGATCTCTTCTGTTTTCTTCTTTGTCATTTTTTTTTCCTTTAGCTCTCCCTCAGCACTTCTAGTTGCCTTAGGGATTCTCCAAACTTCTATTTTCTTGTAGCAGATTTTTATACGTAGTGCTTGTAAGGATTGTTGTCTTTCCTTTGTTACGCTTATTTGAACCTGTACTTTATTCCTAACATGAGAAATAGGCATTGTGTCTTCGAGAAAGCATAATGGCATATCCAGGCATAACGGACCAGACTGAAGAGTGAGATAGTGATGCCCCATGTTGCCCCATACCAGTAGCCCCATCTTGCCTTTTTGGGACATTTTCTGGTTATGTTATAGTAACGTATTTAATATTTGAAATAAACAAATAACGCACTATAGAAAATACATGCAATACATGTCAATTAATAAGCACAAAAAAGTTTAGTTGTAAATAATTTACTTATGATTCCGATACTGAGCGTTGAACTCACCATCAAAATAATAACGAAATTCTGGAAATTGCAAAGTTCACGCACAAACAGCAATAACTTTGTTATTACGACTAGTAAAATTTCCTACATTACAACAATCATAAAACAGCACTTGTCAATATTAGGACTGTTATTATTTGACAGATGCTTACTGCCGTTTTGTAGATAAGACGATGTCCCCATCATGCCTCGTGGAACCATCTTGCCCCGCCCTCCCCTAATAGGTTAGTGTGAAAAAACAGGAAAAGCATCAAAAGGTTGCTTGAAAACGAAATTAAAATGCATTTATAAAAAAGACTCATTTGTTTCTCTATCCTGACTGACATCTCCAAGAGAAAAACAAAATTAAATGAAGGAAAAAGAAGGTCAAACAAGAAAGAAAATAGAAAATTTAAAAAACGGGAAAATGGGAGAACTGCAAAAATTTAGATAATTTAGGGAAAAAATAAATTTCTAAGAAAAAGTGTCGTCAATTTGTCATTATAATTTTTATTCATATTTCTTTTGACTGTTTAACTCCTGTATTGCAATTCAATTTTCTTGCTTCTAGTGTGCAATGATACCTTGACTCACAGCAAGAAGGGCCGAACGGTGATGAACGAGAACGAACGATACGACGCCGTCCGACATTGCAGATACGTCGACGAAGTGGTAAGAGACGCCCCCTGGGAGGTGGACGAGGCCTACATCGCCAAGCATAAGATCGATTTCATAGCGCACGACGATCTGCCCTACGGTTGCGACGATTGCAACGACATCTACGCGAAATGGAAAGCCAAGGGCATGTTCGTGGCGACGGAGAGGACCGAAGGGGTTCGAACGTCGGACATCGTCGCTCGTATCGTCAGGGATTACGATATTTACGTGCGGAGAAACTTGGCCAGGGCTATTCGGCCAAGGACCTGAATATTTCCTACTTAAGCGAGAAGAAGATCCGTCTCCAGAACAAGATGCACGAACTGAAGGACAAAAGCAAGAAGGTGATGACGACCATCGGCGAGAAGAAGGTCGACCTGATCACCAGGTGGGAGGACAAGTCGCGGGAATTCATCGAGAGCTTCCTGCTCCTCTTCGGCAGGGAACGATTGACGAATATATGGAACGAGTCCAAGGGGAGGATCCTGAACGCGTTGAGTCCGCCGAGCTCGCCGACGCGGGAAGGCTCTCCAGTTTCGAGTAACGGGGAATTGTACGATTCGCTAGAGGACGGTTTATCGCCACCGAGGAAGGCGGCCCGCTTAGATTCTCCGTCTTCGCCGTCTTCATCGAGGACTAATACTAGTCATTATTCGACGATGAACGACTACAGTGATGAGGATGATGATTTTTCGAAGTGAATTTTTGTTGCGAAAGTTGCCGTCGATGAGAACCACGTTGGATCGGAGTAAATTAACGTTAAAAAAAAAGAGAGAGCATATTTTCTAATAGGTGCGGAAATCTGCGCGAAGATTTTCCTTTACTTAAGCAATTATGATGCCTACACAATGACTGCGACAGATTAAAAAATTTTAGTCGATTTTTTCTTGTATTTGTATGGCGTTGTGTATGTAAATTAAAAGCGAATGTAGTGTTTCTTCATGTTGGTACATGCGGTGATGTTGTAGGGCATAGGTAATCGATATGAGGCAGCTAATAACTGAAATGATAATATCCTTATACTTTTTAGGACGCAATGTACAGTCACTCAATCTCGTATTCGTATGCAGCTTTATTTCCATAGAAACGAAAAGTTTTTACTGATTTAATGTACGAAATCGATCTTACTATTAAAATAATAATTAATTGTGTAACACCACGTTATTTCCTTTATTTATAAGGATTTTTCTTGATATTGTTGATATTTGCTGCCTTTTTTTTCGACGGAAATATTGTTTCACTCCAATATCTAAATTTTTCTTCAGTTTTATCAGAGATAATATTTTTCAATAGAAGTAATGTCGGCAAGTGTTTCCAAGACTCTCAGACAGTTATATCGTTGACATTATTCTTATCCCTTGTAAGTATAACTGTAAATGTTTCAGGAAACACCAAAAAAAAACATTTTCCGCTACTTTTAAATTACGAGGTTTGGTTTCTAAGCATTTTATACATCGTATTTTCAACAGTGCCCTTAAGAAGTTTGGTAAAATAAAGCAGGAGCATACAGATTAATGTTTAGTATTAAAACGTTAATATTTAAAAAAAAGATACGTCTTATGAGGGATGAGAATATTGTCAACGATATAATAATTTAAGGATTGGTAAAGGAATAAACTCATTCCTTACCCTCGAACGATTTGCACTTTTAAATTTAGATGTTTTAAGGTATACTTATCCACAATTTCATTGATAATATTTCTATTATTTTCTCGGGGCTTGTATTTTGTGCCACACAATTTCTGGAAGATATTAAAATTGATTTCGTCCGTAAATATAAGATTTTTCCAATAATCTACAAGTTTTATTTGCATATTCTTTTGCAAACTTTAGATGCTTAAGTTCCTTTCACTAATCAAAATTTTCCATACCGTTAAATGACCGCGATAATCGTGTTTTTTTTTTTTACATTTCGTATTGTGAACTATTTTACAATAACTTCTCTTAAAAATGTTACCTACCTTTGTGGCAAAATATCATTACTTTTGATTCATCTTTCTGCGTTTTTTTTTTACCTTTTCACCCCATTAAATATGGAGTTTGTAACAAATAATATGTTCTTCAAAACATAATCCAATAAGGAACAGATTTCAGTGTTCTAATATGAAATTCGACCTTAATTTTGTGAAGTTTCTTTTTAGTTTTTAATATTTTTACAGTATTTTCACTTTACAAAGTTAATTACAGTAGATCGCGATTTTATAAATTAAATAAAACAGAAGATGTATACATAATAGAAATGTCCTTAGTTTAAATAGTATAATAAAAATAAAGGTTATATCATACAACATACATTGTAATTTAACAAAAACCTCATTTTTTGTGTAGTAAAGAAATTGGTAATTATTATTTTATTTTTTGTTTGTTTACATATGCCAACGCTTCAAATAAAACGGTATTCACATAACCACGAGTCTATTGCAATTAATTAATTGTTATATTAATGGCACAATGGATTTTCGTACATAAAATCAATAAAAGAATTTACATACATAATGTGTTATTTTCTAATATTTTTTTTCTTGATGCTGTGATTGTACTAATACGAAATTGAGTGACGACTGTATTCGACTAAGGTTTGAAGTAATATGAATTCCTAATAAATAAATATTTGCAACGCATATATTTCTTTATTTTATTTTAATTGATTCCAGTGTTGTTTTTTTTATTAACGTTTCAATTTCCAAAGTAATTTTGTCAAAACTACTCATTTTAATGGTAGATTGACACAGATCAAAATTAAATCATTTATCGGTATGCCCCAATGTTTGCTCCATAATATTTTAAATTTCCGGAGTTTATGTTCAAACATTAATCAAAACAAGTGTTACTGCAATGATATGTCCTATTTAATTGGATTGAGCATATAAATTACAAATCAACAACGAAAATATGCAAATGAAAGGTTATAAACCTTGAACTGTAGAGGTAAATATATGGTAAAATCTGGAAAAAAAATAATTTAATAACTTAAAAAGAATTATCCATATCAATTACAGCTTAGCAGCGAATCATTTTAATGTATGTTGTTCATAATTACTTGAATCAAGTTGGAGTTGATGTTATTAATTTCCTTTTTAAATACTAAATTAATTAATTACCGGATATACATACTTATAAAACTAGAGCAACATTAATTGCAGTGATAACAGCGTGTTTATTCCGTTAGTTAATCCCTTTTTTTCTACGTAGTTCTAGCTTTATAATATTCGATTCAATTGTTAATAAGTGCCACTTATGTGACACGTTAGCCATGCATGATATCCTAAATTGTATTACTAGACACGTAAAGTTTTTTGGACAAATATCTAATTAGTATAAAAAAAAAAATTATTACGTACGCAACACAAGTTGCATGGTTAATTTAGTCTTCGATTTTTTATTACAGGCAAATACCGATATAATTTTTTGTGGTACAGAAATTATATAATATTGCGTTGCAAATTAAAAACAAATCAAAATTAACATGAATATGCACTACATTCTATGGAATACCAAATCTACTTTCTACAAACCAAATTTTAAGTTTTAGTTTTAGAAATTCGTTAATGCGTCCATTCGTTAATTATTATAAACATTTAAAAAAAGAATTGTTAACTCTTAATGTCAGTTTGTGCTAAAATATTCAATTGTGATATATTTATTGTAATCTAAATAATTTCTGTTAATTTTTTTTTCATATTTCACAATTTGTTGCAGATAGATATACATACATATATATATATTAAGTATTTTATGTGGGTCAAATAGTAAATTATTTTATTAAATTAGAAAAAGATGGTGCGGCGGAACATTTCATTTAATGACATAATGAAAATTAGTCTGATTAGAAAATGTAAAACAAGTCTAGGCAATTAACAGTAATGCATGTAAATCAAACAGAAAAAAACAGGGATATGTGATCAGTCAAAAAAAAATTTATGAGAATATTTTTTTTTTTTTGAGAAAATTTGACATTATTTATTAAATATTTATTGTTCGTATTTTCAATCGCTATTTTCGAATAAAATTATTATTTATAGATTGTACGTTTAATTACAATATACACTATATTTATTGCACATTCCAAGATTATTAATAAAAATCGAAGTGTCCAGTATTGCTCACTGAATTGGGTTCATATCCCTATTTAATATTGTATTATAGTTCTACAAATTTTGTGCTTTCTATGGTAGAGAAAATAATAATATGTATATAATTATTGAAAGAAAAAAAAATATCACAAGTTCATCATTATTGTTTTTATGATATTTATTTTGCGAATTGCTTGTTAAATATATATTAAAAATATCATGATTTCTATTTAATTTAAATAGGATTTTTACATTTGTATATGTCTATTCGTGTTTCTTTTGCAATTAGTCATTTCACAAAACATTATTGTGACTGTCGTATTTTATTTTTATGAAATTAAAAATATGTGATTCAACATGTAAATTCGTCGATTCATAAAGAAAATAAATATTTTATAATTCGTTTTCATTTTGTTGTTTATTTAAGAACATTCGTTTTTTGTTGCTGAAAGAATTTTAAAATTGTGGCGATCTTTTGATTGTTGATAAAACTTACTGTGTTTGTGTAAGTTATTCCATTGCTTTGTTTATCTAATTTATACAATAAAGATGTTTTTGAATATAGTACGTAGTATGAATTCAAGAAAAACTTTTTATGAAGCTATAAAGAAAATATTCTACTAAAATATGCTTCAAATTAAATAAGAATTCCAAAAAAAAAAAAAAAATAGCTTAGTAACCCTGTTACTGTGTTTATATTTGAACTAGCCACTTTGAATACTCGACTCGTCAATACCCAACCAATGAAATTGTAAGTGATTCTTTTCAGTAATGTAATAATTGTGTAACGAATTTAAATTCCTTGGATTTCTCATTTAATTTGCAACAGACTACAAATATGTTAAATGACAGAAATACTTACAGCAGTTTAATAAATAAGTGCATTTTATCCTGAAATTTGACTACGAAGGTAGGCATCCCAAACAACACTAGCTGAATTACCAAGGCTACCAACTTCCTAGTAAAATCTTACGAAACCTGAAAATTAGTTATATGATTGTACTTTATTTAAGTGTTAGCAATCACAATTATGTTACAGTAGTATATAACACGCCGGTTCTGTACCACCAATTTGTGAACGACCATATTTAGCTTTATTTACCCTTTTTTAGAGGTCAAAACTACTTCTAGAGTTTAACAATTTAACAGTCTATAAACGGTACAAAAACTTGCATTAAAACCTCCACTTCTATTTTTCAAGTTCAACTGGAAAAATGGGGCTTATGTACAGTTTAAGTTAACTATTTTTAATATCTATTATTGCTAAAAGGTCATGTCTCCTCCCAGGTAACCAAATTTAAATTTCCCACAATTATTTTGAGTAAGTTCAACGTTGAATCATGAACGAAATGAAATTACTAACTATTTTGTATTCAATTAATAGTTATCTTAATACTTTTATATTGAGGTTAGTGAAATAATTGTGAGAAATTTAAATTTGGTTGCCTGGACTCTCTCTGTGGAGTTGCGAGAGAGAAAGAATAATTTCATCATTTAAAAATTTTAAAAAACACCTTAAACGAGGACTGAACATAGGAAAATGTTAATAAGAACTAAAAAAATGAATTCCGTAAGTTTGAAAATTAGACTTATGTTGAATTTAAATGAATTACCAGTCAGATTATTTGTTTGGATTGAATCCGACTGAACCGATCCCAATGCTGCAAATTCCCGCGCAGCCACTCACTTTTCAAACACTACGAAAAGAAAATGACGAAGTAAAATAATTAAAAGGAAACAAGAGACCCAAATGCATTGATTGAATTTATCTTAATTACTGCTTCTAAACTTTGCTTATTCAAATTCTGTCTAAGTAGCATTTACTTTGATTATAATTTGGTTAAATAAGTACTGCAAATATTGGTGTATTATAGTCTTAACTTGTATTAGCTATAAACCGTAGTAAAATCTCATAACTTACCATATATCCTTATTTTTGTTTACAATACACACACTGTCGATTATAGGGATTCATTACTAGAAAATTAAACAATCCTCTAATGGTTTATTTTCTTTTTGATAGCACAAAACTTATTTGTACTTTCTACAATCTCCCTATAAAAATTTATTTACTTATTTACCGGCGCAGGTACACCTTTCATTTACATTTCTTGGTGAGTCATTTAAACGGTTTGAAATCGCATTTCAAGTATTTTAACTTCACATAAGAACATATCTAGCCTTTGTATTCTCGTAGAATCTTTAGTCGGTTCCATCCACTGACGTGAGCAACTTTTTATTTGAAAGAGTGCCTTATTTTGTACCTGTGCCGTCGGTTTGCAACGAACGTTTTAACCAATCAGAAAGAGATATTTAACTTTGAAGTTTTGATGTGCGTTTGTAGAATTGGGCTGTGTAATTTCAAGACAGATATGTGCGGAAAACGCAAAGATATCGGAAAATTTCGAGATTTTACTAGTAGAGTGCCGTCCTAACATACATTGTGCGATCGTGTTACATTGAAGAATCCTACGATAACCGTTTTTAAAGTAGATGTTATAACCAAAAATTGGATCTTTTCAAAATGGACGAAGTTGGTGCTCATATTCAACAACAATCGTCAGTAACTAGCGAAACGACTATTGAGGAACATTCTAAATTCGAATGTAAGTGCGAAGATATTCTTGCATTGGAGGTATTTCGCCTAATTTGGTATATATTTAAAAATTTCGATACGTCAGCTTCTTAGGTTATGTAGAAATTTTGTATGGTATTATGTATTATTCAAGGTTAAATTTAGCAAATACATTGCATGCGTGATGAATTGATAACTATTTTATATCTAAACTACCTTAATGGTTTTTCTAGCTACGTCTTTGCCGCTCGATAAAAGGATATGTTTAGTTGGTTCAGTTGTCCAGGATACCACAATATGTGCTGCAGCACAGTCATTTGGTGTACCAGTGCTGACTTCAGAAACAGGTGAAGAATATTCAAAAGACCATTCTTGCTCAACAGTATTCGTAGTAGAGAAGTTCGAGGGCGATAATTATGATCTGCTTTCTAAATCTCGCCGACCCATATTGGGCCCTCCTGCGTTGCAACAGCTTGCAAATAAGAAGGAGAAATTACCAGACAATAATACAAGACCTTTGTATAATCTTGCCATGAGTGGTGTTGTTGTGTGTTTTACGGGATTTAGAAATAAAGATGATTTAGTGAGTATTTCGTGAAATTACCATGTTTATTTAATTCCTATTGAGGTAATATTTTGCTTTAGACAAAATTAGTTCCTTTAGTTCACCATATGGGCGGCTCTATTCGCAAGGACATGTCAGCTAAAGTAACACATTTAATTGCCAATGTTTCTGGCGGTGAAAAATATCAATATGCAGCTACTTTTCGAGTGCCTATAATGCATTTACAATGGGTTTTAGCTAGTTGGGAATGTAGGGATGATATTGATTTTGGTGCAACAATGGATACATTTCTGTTAAGTTCTTTTAATATCATTATTCTTCAAAAAAAAGAAACTACTAAAGTATCGTCATTTATGAATTTATTTTCATGCTTGTCATGATGGGTTGGTATTAAATATTTATAGTAAGTCTTATTTGATTATATTAAATTTGTACCCATTTTTTTATATCTAATTTGAATATATTTATCTTCTGTTTAGAATACGCACAGGCTGAAACCTTTTTATGGTGCTAGAGTTTGTTTCATTGGCTTTCCCGATGAAGAAGAAAAGCATATGATAGAAGTTTTGGAGGCTAACGGTGGTAATTTGACTACTACAGATGATGGCACATGCACTCATATGGTAAGTATTGCTTTAAGTTTAAATGGCGGGAAAGTTAACAATACTAGTTTATTTAAAATACATATTAGGGCTGTACAGTATTTGTTGTCTCTAACACACTACGTTTTAAAAAGATTCGCAACTTTGATTTAAGAAAAACTCTTTTAACTGCTGTTACAATAGTGTGATCACTTTTAAATTTGGCCGCTCAAAGATTTTCTCTTAGCTTTGTGTTCTAAGACATTACCCCCACTATATTATTGCTTTCGAATGATACCAAAGTGGTGTTGTGTGGCAAATATAACCTACAAATAATAGACAACAATGACTTGGTTGTCAAGTGTTTATATTATTGTGCTGCATCTAACTTGATATTGTTTTATAATTGTCCTCGTATCGATTTGTAATAAACTAAATATAGTTTTATACCTACTACTAAACATTCAAATAGGGATAATTCTCATAATGAAGTTTTTTTGTTCTCAATATTATTACTTTTCTTGTATCTTCACTGCCACTTAATTTTCATTAATAGCTTGGTCAACACCATATTTGATTTGTTTTTAAATTGTTTCGTTTATTTCTGTCTTCGTTTCTTTTATACTGGTTGTAACTGAATTAGAGTGCTTTTCTTATTAACATGTAGTGAAGAAAAAGTTACTTGAATAAAATGTAACCAACTTGCAAGTTACTAAATCCCCAAAAAGTTACTGTAAAATAATCAAAGGCTTTCTAGTTAGATTATACAATTTTGTCGACAATATGGGACTGTCGCATTTGAACCAAATTTAAATTTTCCTATAATCATTTTTAGTGTTTTCAACTTGATAGTATTAAAATAACAATTAATAAAAAATGAAATTATAAGATGTAATTCAATGTTGAAGTTACAAAAAAATGATTGCAAGTATAGTTTTGGTAACTTGTTAGTTTTTGATCAGTTGTCAACATCCAGGATAATGCCTTTTACCTGCTTTGAGTTCCAAATAATCTTTAATTGTTCATCCAATTGAACCGTTTGTAATTCTATTATTTCCACTGATTGTTTAGTAGTTGACTAGTGATTTTGTTTAATCATCTTAGATAGGTTCAATAATTTCTCGAGTCTGCGTAAATTGCGGCCAACCAGCACTATTTTGCATATTTGCATGTTGTTCTACCACATCCAAACTCTAGAAAAAATACTTCGCTATCAGGCTGCGAAGCGGTATAATCCTCGAACACACTAATCTTGTCTGGTGTTAAATTTTCTTGCTACAGATTTTTCATAACAGCATGAAGCTTGTTTTTCTCCTATTTTTAAAAATCTCTTGGTAACTTTCATTTTTTATTCAATATGACACATGGTGCCTATATTGTGCGTGTATAAATAATAAATACCTAATATATAGAGTTATGAAAATGTTATTTCGACGCCTATTGTGTTGAAGATACTAAATACTGGACAACCTCTTATCCTCTATGTTAATATATTGTTGTGTTGTAAACTTACCAGATAATTTTGCTCAGCTTTTAAGTTCCTCTTTTTTGTGTGATAACTGTTAAATAATTTTGGGCTGGAATGTTGTTAAAACCAAAGTTAGTATGTTAAGCATATGTACATAAAGTATCAGCGTTGAGTGAAGTAATTGTAAAGTGACGTAACTAAATAGGAATAAGTATATTTCTTGCAGAAATTGCAGTGCCCTATGAGAGAAATAACTGTATTACTGCTTAGGAAGCATATCAACGCTTTAATCTTGGTATATAGGTATAAATAATCTGTGCAGGCGCATCTACTAGCCGATGACTAGAAATTGTATATTTTCATAGTCCATTTATTTTCTGGTTAGTTGATCTGGAAATATGTAGTATTTAATGTGCTTGCAAGATTTTCCGCGAAACATATGTGAAAAATAAAATAAATATACGAATATATGATAGTAGGTTAATTATTTGGTAACATTCATTTATTTAACAAGAAAGAACAAGTCTTATTTTTAAAACAAGAACAAAAGCAAAGAACATTAAGCTGTAAATTCCAAATTTTAATAAACGAGGAAAATATAAGGATGAAAAACGATAAAATGTTTAACGTAACTATTTCCAACACAAATAAATGATTTTTAAATTTAACTTTATGTATTATGTATACCTTGAACGTGTACTTGTTTTTGTTTTTTACTTAATTTATGTATTACCACATAATCCTAATTATATAAAACCTTGTTATTCAGTCGAATTTTTGTAATAGATATTCTGTACAATATCTAGTTGCTCTTCAATAGATTTTAAAACATCTGACTTTTTTGTTGCACTACGATAAAATCATATCATTTTATCCGATGATTTGTAAAATATGACATATTGTCGAAGCAATCGGCAATGTTAAAATTGTGATGAAACCGTAATTCCCCCAAAAACCGTTAAAATTAGACATACAGAATCAATTGTCTTCAAATAATATGTTCGATCCATTATAATAAAAGCAAACAATATCATTTAGATTTCTTTCTGATTGTCGGAAGCTTAGCTGCGCTAAAATTTCAGTTGTCAATGTACTGCTGGCTCCATCTAGTAACTCTAGCAGCAACTCCGTCGTACCTGACTTATGTCTAATATCGAAAGCCGCAGTTTAAAAGTGCCCAGATGCCTCTACCATCCTCCTTCTAGTCTTCGACGTAGTTTAAAATCGTCTCCCACATTAACATGATGTATCATTCATCATTTACTCTACTAAATCGGAGCAGTTTGGTGGACACATGACTTATGGATCCGGTGAGTGAGAGTATAAGTCAGGTTGGTAAATGAAGAGATGTGATAGGTTGAAAAGAAGCGAGATAACAGCGAAAAATCGATTTCTAACCTAAAAGTTGCAACAAAACACGGCAAAACAAAAGTCGTTCTGGGGCAAGCAGGGAAAAGGCTATGCGAGGCTTGGTTAGATAGTGCTGTAAGAAGTAGCCTGCAGTCGACGTTTCTAGATAAATTTGCGAAGTAAACGAATTATTCGGCGATTTGGGCCAACGAACAGGTGTATGTAATTGGTTCTAGCGTTAGTAGATGGCGTCACGGGTAATTTGCTAGTAGAAATTCCAATAAAAAACCGAAGATGAAAATATTATTAATTGAATCTAGTCTTCTTTGTCATTGTTAACATTTTGAAAATTTACGTTTTTTTTTTAGTATTATGTTAACATTCTTGGTCCACAAATGTAATTTTTTGTATAAATTTGTGAAAAAAATATTAATTTTTGCTTGAAAAATATTTTTAATCGCTTTAAAAATCATACTTTCTAACGTCCTAGAAATTCTACAGCTACTACATAACTTTGCTAAATGAAAATGTATCATACAGCGATCGGCAGAAAGTGCGCAGCATATGAGAATTTTTTTGTCTTTGAATTTAGTAGATTTTTTCTTTACAAATTACCTCTGCATGTCTTGAAACTAAAATAACACTCATCAAATCTACTAAAAATCTAATTGTATACGAGGGAAAGTCAAAAATATGAAACTATGCTAAGAGTAAGGTGCCATTTCTTTTGTCTCAGCAGCGGTTTCTCAAGTAGAAACAAAATATTTTTCATTTTTATGTGTTATATACATAATATAATGTAAATTACTTCGTGGATGTAACTATGCTGTTTTAAATTAGTCGTATTATTATTGTTTATGAAGTAACAATTAACCTCAAAATGGGGAGAACATAACCGGTTTTTTTGCACTACATCAAAGTTTTTATTAACCGAGATCTAAACGCCCAATTAAATTTAGCAATTTCTAAAATAACTGCAAAATTTATAGTTAAACATACAATTGATAAAACATACTTAAATCGCTTACTTCAACATAATTTGCAAAAAGGGGAATTTTAATATCTTTATCACTGTATGCGCAAGTTGATACATCACAGTAAAATTCCATGTTGAAATTCAGCTGTAATTTCATACAGCAATATAAATGATCACTTGCGAAATAGCACTAAATTTAATTTTTTTGTGTGTGATGGTGAGTAGTATTCAATAACCGCACAGCAGCGCCGTTTACGAAAGAAATCTGTACTAAAAACAAAAACTGAGGGAAAGGATCAAGTGAAACGGACATTTGAGAATCTCAGATAGGCATTTAACACCATCTAGCTGACGGATGTCTTTTTAGCTTCACAAGTGCAGGTACAGCTGCACCTCTTTACAATTGCTTCACTCAACGGTATCAGTTTATGTTTGTAAAGAAAAAATAGGCTGGAATTTATATTTAGTTATATTTAACACAACTTAACCAATTTGTTGCAGTGATCTTAAAAGTAAATTGCATGTTTCTTAAGTATATTTTTTTTTACTCGTAGCATTGTATTTGTTGTGTTTTACATATTTATATTATGACGCACTCCATGGTGTTGGCACGTGGTTTTCAGGTTATGGACCAAGCGGAGGCCTTCGCTATTGAAGCCAATAGTGCCTCACTGTCACCCAAAAATTCCGCCGCTTCCCTAACATCGCCCCCCTCCTCCTCCTGCTGCAACGTCAATAACATCCCGAAAGTCTCGCCCAAAAACGGTAGCACTCCGAAATGTGTCGCCACTCCTTATGGCAAAGTCAATTTGAACATCACCCAATTAGAGACGGTACACGAGAAATCGAACGATAATTGCGTTAACGATTTAAACGAGACCTTTCTCGATACGACGGACAACTTGCGGAAATTAGATTTGGATAAGACCAACTCTTCGAAACGCAAGAGGAAAGTAACATCCCCGGATAAATATTGTTCGAAACGGAGGAAAGAGTTGAGCTACAGCGAAACTCGTAAGAGGAAAATTAGCGACTTCTTCAAGACGCCTCTGGATTACTTCTCGCATAGAAGGCGCACTATCGGCGGTTCCGCTATGCACCAGAGCTTGAACGAGAGCGTCATATCGAGTTCTGGCGTTTTCGATGTACGCACCGTAGAGAATTTGAACAAAATCGAGGTAACTCCGAATAAATCCGGAACGAAAAATAAGAAAATTCGTAAAAATTTGTTCCTGCGCACCTTCAGCTCGTCAAAGTTTAGATATTCGGGTATGGGAAAGAGATCTGATTTGAATTCCACCAAATCGTCTTTGGGTGATGTGTCCGAAATTGAAAGTGGCGAGAAAATGAATGCTACCTGTTTTCCCGATTTTTCCTTGAATCCTTTATTTGAGTCAGAAACACAGATTCATCGTAACAGGAGGGACCTACAAGGACAAGCCCTAACACATACTGTGGTACTAACTTAATTTCACTATATAAAAAAGCGTTTGTATTAACCGGTTTTGAATGTAACAAAATTTGGAAAAAGTTTATTTTTAAAGATAATCGATGGTTTTGTTAATGTCTCCAATTTTTATTCTAAAATGGATATGATTATGTGATTAAATATTTGGACTGGAGGAAAGCTTAATATTGCTGTAATTCTGGTAAAGTGCCCTATTTTAATCTTAACAGAAAATACGTCGAAAAACAGGCGATAATCAGAGAAAATGGCTTTATAGTTTATTTTTTTTAGGTGTAACCCTTTATTTTTTTTATTATACTCGGTTATCATAATTCTATGATGTAGTTTTGCTCTGAAACATTCTTTTGTTCATATCGTAGATGGTGCTGTAATCGATTAAGTTCAGTATCAGTCTATCTTCTGATAATGGCTAAAAATCTGTAATACTTCTCCATCCATACTACCATATTGGTTCAATCTTTGGCGACTGAAGATTTTGGTGCCCCGATTGATCTGAAACTAGGTCCACAAAACAATGGAAAAGATGCAAGCTTTTTAGATATACACAGTTGATAATTAAAATCCTTGGAGCGTCAATGTTTGGTGTAGCTAGACTTGATAATTATAGGGCAGTATTTTTTTCGCTTTTGTCAATCATAGATTCAATCCTCAATCTGATTATGAAGCATTATTATGTCTTCGCTTAATATGTTTGTCTCGGCATTTGGCAATAACCAAGGGGTAATTGCCAAATTGAGATTCTTCCACTGAGTAAGGACTCACTGGAAGAATCGCTTTCATTTTTTGTTGATCACGAATCTTCTGTTACATGAATAATAAATTCTTCGATGTCATCTTGCGAATTATCCTCTATCCACATATCCTTTTCAACGTTTTCACATGCCGTCAGGCGGGGCTTATGGTCTATTGTAGAAATCATACAAGCAATGAAAGAGAAACAACGCTAGAAACGGACTCGAGCTTCCGCCTATCAGGCATTATCAGCGTTCCTTCGAGTGTATAAACTCACTTTTATCGCTATCACATCTCAAGCTTTACATAATTACTCACTACGAGAAACAGAGTTCAGTTTGCGTGCTTCGTAGGAGCGTTAATTTAGTGTAGAAGAATACATTTATAGGTATTTTAATTCTTATCTTAAATAATGTTGGGGAAAAAATCACTTTAACATTGTTGTAGCCGGAGTTGAGCTGTCAAAACGCAGTGGTACCATTTCACATCTATCGACTGTAACCAAAAAAATGTTATATAAATGACGTTAGGTCATTTACAGCGCTCCAACTCATCAGGCACTCGACTTCAGCTCTGGAATTGAGTTATCGCGCTGTAAATACAATCAAGTGCTACATAGCAAGCGGGAATAGAGATAGAATTGATAGGAATTTAAGATAGGAAGAGGTACACAGCTTCTATTAAACTTCATACATCTTACTGAGGTTGAAAATGATTTATTAATTCAAGTACCTTTACACTATGTGGTTTGCCGAATGGCTGGTTGAACATTTAGTCGAATTGCCAAATATTTAACGTTTGAACTATACAGCTGGTCATTCGACCATACTTAAAATATAAGAAATAAAAAAAACTTACAGAGTACCCGAATAAAATATTTGAACGTTGCAAGCAAGAAAGTAGATATTCGTTCCCATTATTGTGAATAAAAACTTATATCTACTGTCTTGTTCTTGGTATGTTGTTCTAGCACTGTACGGTTAATTTGAAGCACTGCGTCATGCAACCAGTTTTTCGTTAAATCGCATAGTGTAAAGATACCTTAACATTTTCCTAGTTTGATTGTTACCTTGATCTTCAGACCTAACGTGGCCGGATTTCTTTTTGTGGAGTTATGTTAAAGATACCGTGTTTCCTGAACCTCCTACTCGAAGGCATGCTCATAAAATGGTGCAAGCAGCCGTGGCAATTTTTGTTATGAGTTGCGTTTTTAAGTTCAGTGCTCACTTAAAGACAATGAAGGAAATTTGATAAAACGTTTCGATGTTAACGTTTCCATCAAAACAAATAAAAATTAAATAACGGATTTTTTTTTTACCGATTAAAGTGTCATCTACGAAGTAAACAAAAGTTTCAGATAAAATTTACTTATTTTTCAGCATAGAATGGAAATATGAAACCAAAATGCAATGGGGGTTTCCTTTTAAATAAATAAAGTAACTTTATTTTTTCCGCCGATTAAGGCGACCTCTATGGTTCAACTAAAATCGTTATTTTGTGGTCCCCGGAAGCATAGAACTCATATTTCTGGCGATATTCTTTTGTTAGGGTTAAAGTGGGACACCATGTAGCATGGCACAAAGATAAACCTGAACGATCGCCGTATAGATACTCTACATATCGTTGAGGTTTACTTTTGTGCTGTTATACCATTGGCCTCAGTCATAATGCTCGGTCGGTGACGTATGGCCAAGTCATGCTCACAGTCTATCGTTCCCAGGTTATCGGGTAAGCGCGGTCTGCATGCTGCTTTTATCACTGATAAATTTATATTTCATTGGTACCACCCCTTTTCAGTCTATAATCTTATTTCAGCCAATAAAATTTAAGTATAGTAGATGTTTTATGGGGTGGCCCCGGTTACTAGGAATTGATTTTTTTTTTTTTTAAGGAATAAATATCGTTTGAGATTATATCTAAAGGAGAAATAGTAGGGATTAAAAAAACTTTTCGAATAGGCACAATAAAATACTGAAAAATAATAACGATAGATAGATGTTTCCGCTCTTTTTAATGCGTGTATCGTGTAAATACAAATGAAATGCGACGACTGAAAATACGAATAGTTGATTGAAGTAAAATTTCGTAAAAACGAGAATTGAAAGTTTATCTACGATTGCGCATGCGTAGATTCCAAAAATTATTTCTAGTATTCATTCTTTGGCGGAAACTACAAAGGACAAATTCTCCGAAAGGAAATCTCTGCCCAAGCCGAAAAGGTTGCAGCATTTTTGTCGCATACCGTAAAAGATATCTTTCGGAAAGATTGTCTGATCCGTGATCACGTAGAATATTAAATTAGTAGAAAAACAAATTAAAAAAATACGTATTTATTTCTATAATATTGTAAAAATAGTCTAACTAATATTACTCTCCCTTAAACTATGATAGTTTCCCCTACTATATTGCTGTAATATGGTAAAGCATGTTATGAAAGTAATATATAGTTTAAAGACTGCCGAAAAACACCAAATGTTAAACAGAAAATAACAGCCAGAATATTAAAAAATGAAGGAATCTTCTTCATTTGATAACATATTAAATATTTAATTAATTAATATTCTCTATTAAAAACTACAAATTGTTATCACACCAATTGACATAAAAGAATCAATTCCACAACTATCAAATTAAATACGCTACGCAATAACTGAAAAGTTTGTTTAATTCCTAGCATTTCTCCTTTAGATATAATCCCCATGATTTCTAAGCCTTAAAAAAGCATTCGAATTATTTCCGAGTACCCGACGCCACCTGCATGGGCCAATAAAATTTAAGTATAGCAAATTTTATCGGTTTTATTTATTTTAAGTTCATTGATTGAAAAGAAATGGTACCAATCAAATATATAAATTTATCAATGATACAAGTAACGTGTAGGCCCCGCCTACCCGTTAAGCTAAAGCCTAATGGACATGTTAATACAAACGTTTTTCCTTAGAATAAAAGGAGTAAATATTATTAATTTTTAGAGTAGTTCCATTTAAAACAATTTTAATTTTAATAGAACTTCTTTTATTCGTAATCTGCCTTTTTTGCATGGATGTAGTCACAACGAATATTCTTCGATGGGGTACCTGAAAGTATATCATAAAAATATTTACACTTCTGTTCCTTTAGGTGGTGGACGAATCCACGGTAGCCGAAAAAATCGAAGGTCCCCCGAAGGCGCATATCGTTAAGGCTGAGTGGTTTTGGACTTCAGTACAGAAAGGAATCTGTCTGGATGAGAAGGATTACCTTTTTGGAGATGTAAGCCGTTTAATTTGACTAAATGGGCAAGTTAATTTTTGTTTATATTTCAGTACCTCGAACATTTATTGTCACCAAATCGGAGAGATTCACACCAAGCGACTCCAGGTAGCGCTAGTCGGCGGAAACGGAAACGGCTGCACGAGACCCTAACTTCGCTCGCCCACCAGCCATCTCCAGGTTTACATAATAAACGTAGATCTTCTTTAATTAATGACACAGGACTGTTATCAGTATCCGGATCCTTTTTGGACTGTACTCCAAGTCCGGTTAAGTCGACTGATATATGCGAAGGGGTTATACCAGATACACCAAGGAAGGGTTTAGACGCCTAGGCAGCAAGTATTCCTGGAATTAGTGCAAACAGAATCGAATTACGTTAATATATTGCACATCATTATGACCGTAAGCTGTTTAGTGTTAAAGTTATTAAATTATCTCTCTTATTTCTGTGTTGCTAGATGTTCAAACAGCAATTAGAAAATAGCACCGAAGAAGAAGCGTTATTAAATAACACGGAGTTGAAGATCATCTTCGGGAACTTGCCACCTATTTACGATACGCATTTAAAGATGTTGGACGAACTTCGGCGGACGTCAATGAATTGGTCTGAGGATAAAAGTATAGGGAACATAATACTAAATACTCCACCGATCTGTTAAAAGCCTATCCACCCTTTATCAATTTCTTCGAGCAGATGAAAAATGAACTAATACAATGCGATGCAACGAAGCCCAGATTCCATGCCTTTTTAAAAGCTTGCCAAACGAAACCCGAATGCGGAAGACAAAGTCTTCAAGAACTACTTATAAGGCCAGTACAACGATTACCCAGCATAAGTTTATTATTAAATGGTAAAAGAAAAAAAAAACACTTAGATTACATAGATTATCACTATAATTTTGTTTTCCCTTTTTTTTTTTATTAGATATTTTAAAGCATACACCTAAAAGTAATGCAGATAACAGTGCTTTGGAGAAAGCTCTAGCTTCAATACGCGAAGTTATGGCGCATATCAACGAAGATAAGAGGAAAACTGAAGGACAGAGGGCTTTGTTTGATATCTTCAATGAAATTGATAATTGTCCGGTTAGTTACACATTATTATTAGTTCTATTAAGTTCAAATAGATTGATGATTGCTAAAGAAATGAAACTCAAATGTTTGTTCTATCTAATCTTGTATTTAACTATTTAGAAAATATCTTAACATGTTTCGACATATTGTCATCTTTAAGTCTAAAACGTCTGTAAAAAAATAAATTCATTTCGTTTAAATTTTAAAGTAAGTTCGAACGTGTTTTTATTTGTATATATATGCATTTTGTTTTATTATTTCCACAAGTTTTTATTTTGTGTTTCTGCAGATGTTTAAGATGACAATATATCGAAACATGGTGTGTAAGGATATTTTTTAAATACTTAATTACAAGATTGGATAGAACAAACTTTACGTTTGAGTTTTATTTCGTTAATGTTGTTATTAATTAAACAAATTAAAAATTTGTGTGTTTGGCTCTATAAATAACTGCTTAGTCACATTAGTGTCTTCATGATAGTTCTTTAAAGAGAATGCCTTTTCTGCATCCCGTTTCGAGTCTTGCTCAATTCTTTTCTATTTTTTTTTTTTTTTGTGGTTTCTTTATTCACAAGCAGTCCTAAATATATTGCTATGTGTTACGTCCTTTTAGCTTTTTTTGTGACGCCTTTGGCTTCTTCTCTGTATCACCACTTGCACTATAAGGTTTTATAACATTTGATATGTGAGGTACTTTTAGCTGTCGATCTTTGCTCTTAAATACTTTGCTTAAATGATGTGCTGAATGGCTTAGATTTGAATTATTACTATTCTAATGTTTTCGGGGGTCAATTAATCGACACAGGCGATATATTTAATAAAAAGTATTTATTTCTGCACTTAAAATCTAATTAGAATAAAATAAAACTATTAAGAAACATTAGTAATAAATCCTGTTGAAATGGATAATTCGATATTCGCAATATTCGCATATTTATTGCGAATATTCGTTACGTCACTAGTGCAGTTTAACCTATATCGTATAAATCAGCTATTTTGAGGTGTAGTGCAGAAAGTGAAATACAAAGAAATAGGTTTAGTGCAGATCAACTGGTGCTTATGTTTGACATATAGCCTAATTTTATACTTGTTTAAATAATAATTTGGAATTTCTAGTTTCTCATTATCATTGAGCCACTTTATAAATTCTTTTGCAAGATTACTAACAAAATAGGCGATTCTATATAATATTCCCTAAACACTACTCATTGTGATATAAAATGATCATTCATATTCGAAAAAAAAATGTGATTTCGTGCCTAATATACCAAAGAAATAATATAATTTAGAAATGTGGGGCTTGGCTCTTCCATTTTTTGTTAATCTTTTATATTCTGGACTATCTTCATATCTTTGACGACATCTTTCTCAAATTAAATGCGAATCTCAGCTGTACAAATTTTCGATTGTTTATGCAACCGAAACTGCAAGTTCTCTATACCTAGCGATATGTAATTCAGAATTGAGGGGCTTGGTGCAATGCAAATTGAGTGTTAAATGGGAAATGATTCCTGGATATACACTTTATAGTTTAGTGTAATAACAATGGAATACAGTTGTGGACTACACTTTACTTAAAAGTTTCGTGACTGGTTTTTGTACCAAACAAGTTTCTAAATCGTAGGCTTTTCCCTTTTCTCAGAAGAGACTTTTCACATGTGGATCATTATTGCACCGAGGCCTTCAATTGTTCCCAAATGATTTTTACATAAGTGTACTCTATTTCCGGTTACAGCGGCAGTACGGCTGAGAAGGAAACGTGCATCATTGCCAATCTTGCGAGTCAAGCAGCAATATACGGTACGGGTTGTTGGTGGGTGACCATTCGGACAACACTTCTCAGTGGCTCGGTGTGTTCCGGCACTCTAAGTCAAGAACTTCAAGGCCTGTAGCGCCGGGTTATTATTATTTATTTTCATAAAATCAAGAATTTATTGGGGTTAGTAAATAAATCACGACTTATTAGAAAATGTTACATCAACTCCTTTTCGGTGTAATTGAGCACTATTTCTTCTACATAGTTTCTGATTTTTTTTTTTTTTTTCATCTGTTAAGCATGCTATATGCTATAATTAAATAGATTTTAGTGTAGCAATCCGTACCGTATTCGATTTCCCTCAAATTTATATTATCGTTGAGTTCCTTAACATAATTATCTCGCAAAAGTATTTTTACTATTTTTTACTTTACTTTTACAACTTATTTTATGAAAAAATGAACTGCGCATGTCGAATGAGTCTAGGTGCAAACACGAAAAACAGCACTGCTTGAATTTACACCGTACAAAGGAAAAACTAACGTGTAGTAATAAAGTGTAGCTGCTTTAAGTTTCGTTCTTCTCGTATGAATAAAAATTCATTCATTTTTCCGTAATACATGTCCCTCAGCACATCGCTGCAAAACTTTAGATTTTTTTTTGTGAATTTTATATATATTTATCATTTTATTCACATATAGCTAAAAAAACCTAACTGATGGCTCAAATACCATTTTCAGTACTAACGATTTTAATTTATATAATATATATATAGTCCTGCTTTGGTAGGTTTGTAGATGCGATTACTGCATCACCTTCTAATGCGTCTGTTTTAATTTAATCTGAGCTAGGGAGATGTGTGTAAGAGATATACGATTGGGCCTAAAATATTACCTTGTGGAATCCCGGATTTGATACGCTTCAAGAAGTCACACTGTTAACTTTTGTTATATTGCAAAATATCTGATCAAGATTTTATTGGACAATAAAGGGATCTGACAGTGTTTGTGTGATTTTATATAACAGGCCTTCGTGCTAGACCTTACCAATAGCTTTAACATATACTTTCGCCTTTTATTTTTAATCAATTTTACATTTTCCATGTTTGTAGCTATCTTCTAATATATTAAACAGTTCATTTCTTGGAAATATTGGCTCAATAAAAACAACTAATTACATGTGGCAAGACGTTTCGACAAATTCATCTGTGTTTTTCAATTGCTTAATATTGTTCTATGACTCTAATTACCAAAAATCATTTTTTTATATTTATATATCATATATAATATAACGTCATTGTTGTTTCGTCAGTAATTACACATTAAAATTAAGTACTTAAAATACATTACAATTTAAAAAGGATTTTCCTTGTTTCAGCCCGATTTGGTATCATCTCATCGCAGTTTTGTAGTGAAATCCGAAGTGATACAACTGTCTTCCTCCGAAGGCTTGTCCAGCAAAGGCAACCCCCTAGTATTGTTCCTATTCTCCGATCAGCTAGAAGTATGTAAGAAGAGGTCTAAAGCGTTCAATACTCTCAAATCTCCCAACACGGCTAACGGTATCCACAGGAATCCATCGATAAAACCTTACAAGCACGTGAAAATGATGTCGCTTAGTACAATCAAGAGAGTGATAGACATTAAGGAGACTGAAGAGTGTCAGCGTGTATTTAGTTTGGTGTTTAGGAACAACGATGAGCTGAAGGAGAGGTTGTGCTCTTTTGTGATGACTGACGAGGAAATGGATAAGATCAGCTTCCTGAAGACGTTGTGTAAACAGATGGCAACTAACGCTTGCACTGCTGATGCTGTGAGTATTATTTTGGTATTTTGTTATTTATGTATAAAGTAAATTTTTATTAATATAACAGCAGATGGTAATCTTTTTTCTGTTAAAATGATTGAAAACGTGCTTTAATTGTCAAGGATCAACAGATGGCGCTGTTCTTCAAAATTTCGTACATACTCATTTTAAATTCTAAATTTTCAGAAGCGATTTTATGTATATTTGATTGAAACAGATAAACCAATATGAAGGTAGGAAAAACATTACGTAGGGAAGTTTTTAATCAATTTAGTTGATCGATAATTTTTTAATTATTCGTAAGACGTATTTTTTATTTTAGATAATCTTTAGTTCATCATGTTGAAAATAGAGTTGTCTATAATCACTATAGTTCGACGCATTTAATTGAATGATTTCGTAAACATTTATTTTATGTGTATATTTTATACGTTTATTCATTGAATATCTGTGACTATTGCTATGCTGCAAAATAAGTAAAAGAGGTCCCCAGATTAAGAGGGAAATTATTTTATTTTTTTTTATCCATATAAATTATAGTATTTTTAGGTGCCTACATATTTTTCAATAGCAGTGAAAAAAAAAGATTTGAATGACAGCCAACGTTGGTTCGATCTAATGTTTTGTCCAAGTCTCTGGTTATCACCGTTATGCGATTATGTTTTATTCATTGTTATGGATAATAATCTATGCTCATTTTAGTTTGTTTTTGCAGTATTCTAAGATTGGCCACTGTTTCTGTTTATTGTTTTTCATAAATATAAAAATAATCGTTATCTAGTCATCAACCGTCTCTAAAGAAAACAACAAATTCGAAAACAAATATTTTTGTCAGCAACGAGAAAGCGTAAAAAATATCACTATAAATGTTAATATAAACAAATATTAATGAAACCCCGACAAATGCTGAAAAGGCTCTGATAAAACCGAATATGTGGATATGAATAGTTATGCATGCTTAACGCAATGCCTTGCTTTTTATTGCCGAATTTTTTTAATTTATTTTCATATAAAATGATTATCTCTGGTCCCTAATACTCAACTATAAAAAATTGTTAATTTCCACAAATAAAACAATTTTTTTTTATTTACTGTTTATGTTATTATTATTATGGTTATTATTATTAATTTAAATTTTATTATTTTTATGTGAGCAAAATTCATTTTGTTTTTTATGGTAGGTATCCCTAACCAAGTCACTAGAAAACTTTTGATTTCTTTAATTTTTTTTTTGTAAATTTATTTATATTTATTCACATGAAAATAGTTAAATATTAACTGGAATTGAAGACTCGTAAACCATTTTTCCTTCTTTATTTTTTTTTTCATATGGTTTTCCGGATCTATAATAGCAAGGATTTCTGTTATAAGTGTCATTATGAAGATTGCACATTCTCGAATCTGATAATTTTACAGTATCCAACCATTATATTGTAATGTACCTAGATTAATAGCTCCTCATCAACAAAACTTTATGGTTTTTAAAAAATCATTAACAAGATCATATTGTTTTTCTGTTCGTCTCTTAATATTAATTAAGTATGAGTATTTTTGAGATTAACCGTTTCAAATAATTATTTTGTTTGGTAATTATAATTTTATATCCTGGATTTACTTGAAGCTTTTGTCGCTAAACAAATTAATATCTATTGTATTATGTTATTTGCAAAATAAAGATTTCAAACTACATATATATATTATTTCAGGATAAGTTCTTAGCTTATTTGGAGCCGCATCAGTTAGACATAGACACAAGTGAAGTCAGCAACGGCACGTTATCGAAAGCCTTCAAATTCGCCACGAAGACCAGGTTAAGGGTGGGCAGGGCGTTCTCCTTCAATAAGACGCCATCCAAACTGAAACGCGCCGTTTCCTCGATGATGTCACCCTTCGGCAGCTCAACGAATCTCACACCTTCCTCGCAATTAGCTCAAATGCGCCTCGCTAGTTACAACAATATTAGCGTAAGTTCATTTACTCTTTGCGAATGCTTTTCATGACGCTCTTGCTTTACCTGTTTCTTTCTGGGAACCATTCGACTGTGATATTTTTCTGTTTTCTATTCCCCTACGTTCGAATATGTTGAAATTTGGATATTCTAGAGATTCAAATTGAGAAAATCTATTTATGTTTTTTGGTATTATTTAATTATGTATTGATGATTTTCTTAGTGAAGGGAAATAGTAGAATATTAGTGCCAACATATTCGTACGTAGGAAATTGATAGAATTTATTCTTACAGTGTGATGGAAGGTATTATGAAATAAGAGAATATAAGTATGTTTGTATTACTTTATTATTTATGTTTTTTTTTTTTTTTTTTTTTTTTTAGTTTTTGTCTAGTGTGTATATATACCTACTTATGTTATATCTTATATATTTGCTTAAATAGTGATTATTAAAAACTGTTATTTTTAATTTTAATAATCATTACCTATATGCAGTATTTTAGTATAATAGTTCCTATTTACATATTTTATTTTACTGTAAGTATCAATAAATTTGTGACGTCTATAATTTTGCGTTTCATTCTGTCTTTGCCTTGCTTTAGCTTACAATTAGATTCTTTCCGATTTTTGTGGATAATATTATCATTGGTGTATTATTGTTGCAGGAACTGGCGAACACAGACAACGCAAACGAATCACCGCCCCATGCACCACTTTCGGTGCAACCAACTCGAAAGATGAAAGCTTCCTCATTGGGAGTGAACGCACTCAAACGATTGTAACAATAACAGTATCGCTCGATATTTATAAGTTTTATCTTTTAAATATATTTTATTCATTTCACCGTATATTTGTACATACATACATAATCGTCTAAGTTTAATATAAGGATGAAATTTTTTCTACTGTTGTTTCATTTCTACATATTTGAATGCTGTTTATGGTTCAAATATTCTTAGTAGCTTTTGCGCTACTTCTACTATTCTTAAGTGACATTTGTGGCGCAAACATCAAGAAATAAATACCAAGTGATTTTGTTTTTACAAAAAGAAGAGATTCGGCAATAGTTTACAGCTGCTAGAATACGGATCTGCATGATCCATAGCACTAAAATTAAACAAAAATATGGGCATAAAAATAAATTAAATAAATAAAGCCAATAAGTTATTAACTTTACTGTTTAATTTAGTTTATTATGATAGGGTCAGCTATCATTGTCAGCGGGATATTTTTAAGGGATAACGTTACCTGCAACAGTATCTAACTCGCATGTGAAAATATCTAGATCGAGCAGAAAATTAGAATGTGAAACCAGCCTTAGTAGGTGTGTATTTTTTTTTAATCTTTTTACACGGTCTTCCGACATTTCACTTCACTATAAATGTATTATTTATGGTTAATAAATTTTATTGGGTTTTAGGTCTTCTTGTTATTTCTTTTTATAAATCAGGCAGAAATGGCAGTTCTTTTCAAAAATCAATAGAGCGTTCAATTGCAAACCATACACAGATTTTCTATCAAAATGAGTCGAAAGTTTAATACAATATTTGTTCTGAAACAATTAAACATCAGAGTAGTTGTAACATCATCAAACACCTTAAGATTAAAGTTTCTCATACGAAATTGAAATCCAGAGAGGATACACGAAGAGAATATCTAATGTTGATCACCGATTTCTTACCCGTAAATATATTTAATCATCCGACTTAAAATGATTTTTGGTGGAATTTACCCAAAAACGCATTCGGATGAACTTACTCTATGACAAATCGTACCAGCTGTTACGAAAAGATAATTCTTCATATATAAAAAAAAGAAAAAATCGCTCTTTATTGGTAAGTGCTGACGAAACTACCGATATTTTGGGTCGTTCCATAGTAAATGTGGTTGTTGTGTGATGTTTTACATTCAACAATAAAGAATAAGTATTGTTTAATAGCAGCAAAGGTATCATAAAGTTTAGAAAATCTAGGTAGTGAACCCATACTGAGCGTGCAAAAATACTTATGTTTTTTTTTTATCCCAGATTTTATAGCATATATGTACGTTAGGTCAAGAAGTTAAATTTTTGAATTGCCCTATGATGCCAATAGTATTGAATTTTTAAAAATCCATGTTTATTTAACAAAGCAATTTATACACGACCAGATTAAGCATTTAACTACCCTAATAGCCAAATTTACATTTCCCGCCACTATTTTTAGTAACTTCAACGTAAAGACATTAAAATAACTATCGATGTAGTAGAAAATAGTAGGTAATTTTATGTTTCAACGTTGAAGTTACTAAAAATAATTGCGGGCAACTTAAATTTAGCTATGTGGGTACCACGATACAATATTTCGAAAATAGAAATATTAAATTGAAAGATGCATTCAATACATTCAAGGACACGATTAATAAATTAAAAAGTATTCGCGATTATATTATATTACGCATTATACCAATTGTCAGACGGGTGAAATATAAAATTCAGATATACGTAAGACTGTTTTGATATATTTTTCTTTTGCTCCGCTCACAAGTTGTGATATTGAGAGAAGTTTTCAGTAGTGAAATATGTACTAACATCAAAAGGGACACGTTTTACAGAAGATTGATTTGAAATTTAAGGTAATTGCGCAAGTATGATTTGAATGTATTTAATAATATTTATTACCATTTAGTGAACGTACTATGCTGAAATAACTTGCACTTAAAATTAATGCGTTCCTGGGTAATGTTTACGACATGTATATTCCTTATGTTTCTGTCGTTCACTGTTAAGAATACAATATAAAACAATGAATGAAGCAACACCCCTAATAGCCAAATTTAATTTTCCCACCACTATTTTTACTAACGTCAACGTAAAAGCATTAAAATAACTATGAATGTAGTACAAAATAGTAGGTAATTTTATATTTGAACGTTGAAGTTACTAAGAATAATTGCGGGAAATTTAAATTTGGTTATATGGAGCACGCACAATTATTTTAATTTTGGACAGTGAATCGCTACCGCTACTTACCGCTACATCGTCAATAGTTGGGAACGTATCGTACTTCTGCTGTTTGCACCGCTCCTAGAAGTGTATGTATCATGTAGCGTAGCGTAAGTAGCACAACAAAAGTTCGCTATAAAATATGGCCGTTTGCTCCCAACAGTTGTGAATGTATCATGACGTAATACTAGGTATAATACGCATCCAGCAGAAGCACTGGGAACAGTTGGCAACTGTTTGCTTCCGCTGAATGTGCCCACTGACATTGCTGTTCTGTGCCACTCACACAGGCGATATATTAAATTATAAAAGTATTCATTTGTTAAAATACTACACTATTAATAAATAACTAGAGAGCCACCAAAAATAGATACTTATAAACTAAAATGCTATAAATACTTATTTATATTTTCCCTGTTTATTTCCACATACGATTATTACATTACGACTAACTTCAATCATATTGAATTCTATTACTACATTTGTACAGAAAACTTCAATTGCGAATCAATGAAGCAACCTCTTTGGGCGATTTAATTAAATATCTCAGATGATCTTCGCTTTCGCTCTCTCTGCTATACATGTAACGCCATCTTTGAATGCAGCTGGTAATCTAATTTAAAGAGGAGCGTTACAGTACTACGATTGATACAAGTTCATTCTGATTTTATTGCTACATACATGGAAGAAAATGAATAACAAAATTAAAATGTTTCTTTCGAGCTTTATTTCGGCAAAACTACGGATCACTTTATGAAAGTTTTGTTTATGAACTTCGAGCTAAAGAATGTTTGTATCACTCAATTGTGTAATCTTTCTTGTCCCTTTGAATTTCGTAAATGTTTTTTATTGACCTTAATTCCGAGAACGATTATTCAACACTAGCCGCAGTGATGGGAATTATCAAAAACATATTTATAAGTTGTGCAACAGGTCAATTGTTCGATATCGTGTCTGAAAGTTGACCGAAAGCTTAGAATTCTTTGCAAATTTATTTATTAGATCCTTACTGCCACAGATCGGCAAAACAAAATACCACGGATACTTGGGCCCCCCGAGGCTGAGGCCGTCTGCAATTTTGCCACGCTTGCCATTCTATAGTTACGCCACTGATTTCTGACAAATCTAAATTAATTTTTTTTAGTAACTTCTTAAATAAAGTTAGGTGATATATTTATATCGGGGTGTCCATTATAGGTAAGTAATTTATTTGGAGACCACAGTATTGAGATGCATATTTGTAAGAAATTGATAAATACAACCTAGCAAACTACATACCTATATTTATTACAACTACGTCAAAATAAAAAAAAACATTTTATGTAACATTGAGCAATATAATACAATAAAATGATCAATGCAATGCAATATATCATTGATCTGTGCCAACAATTGTAGATTAAATTCTTTAATACATCTTGTATTAACAAAGACATTTAATGAATAGCTATAAATTACGGAGTTAATTTTATCCTGGAGGCCATCTGAGCACAAATATAGGCAACCCAAATAACACTAGGTGATAACGCGTCGTTCAGAATAAACTGAAGGTTCTGTATATGCATATTATATAAAAACATTATATTTTTTAAACATTCGTTGATTACAATAAGTGCTTAAAATAGTTAGGTTTTCGTAGATATTTTTATTACTATTTTTTATACACATACACACAATAATTTCTGTGAGGAGACAAAAAAAAATCAAGCTTATGTAATATGTGGATCACTGTAGCATATTATAGGTTGTCTATATCAACCAATATAAATAATTGATAAATATTTATTCGAAATAAAAACGAACAAGAATTAAATAATAATCCGTCGTTTGATCATAAATTGATATCAGATTGACTAAAAGAACATAATGTTGTTTATGAATAGAGGACTGCTATTTTTATACGTAAACCGCGATATTTCCGATGTTGTGGCTTGTAATGGTATTTACACAGAAACACACATCTAGGAAATGTGTTATGGTAAATTTTATGGTTTATAATATGTATTAACAAAAATAAACAAGTTGGCTTCAAATAATAACATTATTTATTGCTAAGAAATTTATAACATATAAACTTAATTCAATGTTGATATTGTATTTTTATTACTTTCGTTCTAAAAGAAAAAATAAAATAATTTTTAAGAAATAAAATCGCATTTCCAAGTATTTCGAATCACTTTCAGATGTATGTTTAATATTCAATCAAAAGGAGCTTTTTAAGGTAATAGCCATAGGTACCTATAGGATTTCTGCTATAGATAGTTTGATTTTGAATTCCCGTCATTGATTTAGAATATTTTACATGTGGTTATAATGCTAGAATCATAAATAATTTTGTATGCTTAATATTGTACCAGTTATGAGATGCTTGATTTTAGATAAAACATATTTTAATTCGAAATTGTAGTTGCTTGGCCAAACTTCTTAATCATTAAATGAAACTCCTAAGTTAGTGGCCTATGTTTCATTCTTAGTTATGCATATTTTTTTATATTATTGCTTTACATATTTTTTAAGCATGCAGTGTTTTATAAAGCAAAAACAAAATGTGTAAAGCAATAATAAGAAAAAGTAGATATAACTAAATTAAAACTAAGCTAAATAACTAAATTAAGAGTTTGATTTTAATAAAAGTATTTTATATATGCAGTTAGGTCATATTTTACTACTACTATGGATCGTTCATTTGAAGCGTTCCTTACAAGAATTACATGCAAATGAACAAAACTTTACGTTGGAACATTCAAAGATTCGAACTATCTTCATTCTTGTAAAATCGCAAATCGTAGCGTATTTTTCTTGTTGGTTACTCATCACTACAATTCATAATACAGACAAGAATTTCATGTAAAATGTTATATGAAATAACTAAATTGTAGATAAGTTCAAAGTGCATACTTATAGCAAACAAAAAAATTGTCATTAGCCAACCACAATAAACATAAATTATAATTAGTTCCCATTGTAAACATTGAAGGAAATTTCTTCGATCATGGTTTAGTAAATATATTTATCTTAATTTACCAAATTATTCCTATGACATACAGATAATTTTAAAGGAATGGGCTAATATAGGCGCAAATTATGTGCTAAACAGGCAATTATATATTTGTTTTATAATTATTAACATACAGGCCCATTAGTGTGTCGAACCTCGATATATCTGACATAAAAGTATCAAAAAAAAATTATTAAGGAAAGGAATAGGTATTCTCGAACTTCATATTTTTAAATTAGCTAATACAGGGTGTTTTGTAACGTCGTGCCGGACCAAACTTATTTTTTTTTTTTAAATGGAATGCTACACCTTTTTTTGCATTTTTAATTTCTGCTTACTTTTGCGAGCCTCCTCATACATGGTGTTTAAAAAGTTATGACCATCTTTATGTCTAAGTTGTGGTGTAAGAGGGTTAGTTCCGGTAAAAACTATATCATACCACCTTTTTCGCACCATTATTTGGTTTAGCTATGTCTTTTATTTTCGCTGGTTTGAGAATTTAACAAAGGAAATATTTCTTGTATACAAGGTGAGTTAAAACTCGGATCTTTAATTTTGGAACAGCTTATATTTTTTTTGATGTTTTGATAGATATTTACCGGCTCTTTCATTCTTGTTAACCACTCCCTATACTTTTCAAATAAAAATGAAAAATTGCGTTATTACTGCATATACCATGGTTAAATTATTACATTGCTATATTTAAGCTTTAATTTTATCAGGTAGCAGTAGCAGGTATAGTGAACCCAAAATGAGAAGTACATATGTCGTCATATCCGTTTAGAGCGCTGGAGTCGTCGGAAGAGTCTATTATGGTAGCTTTAGGGGTGTATAAGTTTTGAGTTCAGAGACAGGAACAACGGATCTGTCAAAATTCAAAATAGCACCTATCTTTGAATTTGCGCGAATTCGTGGAATTTTCTCTTGTGTATTTCATAATTTGTATTTTTGCTTCCTCCGTACAATGCTCCTTTTTCATTTATATTTAAGAACTAATATTTGCATTCTATTTTCCCAAAACCACGAAATATAAAATCGAAGATGCAGGTTCCTGTCACTTTGACAGATGTATTTACTATAATTTCTATCGTAAAAAATTCACCCCCGCCACTCACGACTTTAGTTCCTGTACTCTACGTCGACATTACGATCACGACATATGTACTTTTTCATTTTGGGTTCGCTCAACTACATACAACATACAAGCCGACCAATATCTGGTGAGAGCTGATGACGGGTTCTGCGCGAATCTCTGATGTATACTAATACAACATGTGTGGCGTTGGCCGGTCAACGTTACGAAGACAGCAAATGTCAACTGAGCCATGATACAAATATATATGGTATGCTCGTTTCGAGAACGAAAACTGACCAAGTTTGCGCACTTATCCAAGACGCGTCATCGGCCGCCATTATTGTTTACGTTGTCGTGATAGCAAGTTCGATTACACCTTGCTCAATAGTATCTTCGGATATCTCCTTTATTTTAATAATTACAATTTTATGGGGGAATCCACATAGCCAAATTTAAATCGACTAGTAAAATCCGTATCTTTATCTTTCATAGTATAAGAGATACAGAGCGTTTTCGTATAATATGCAATTTTAAAAGCCTTTGTAACTTTTTAATTTGTGAAAATGCTTGATTTATATAAGAACTTTATTAGGGCACTTTTTGAGGTAGAATTTAAAGCTTTATTTTTTGGTTTTCTTGACTCGTATTTTTTGAGATATTGACACCCTATATATTTTTACACTATTCAAAAGCACATAAAATTACCTTTAACATGATATATCACACTTGATATTTTATTTAATATGTTCTTAAAATATCTGATTTTCATTTTGTAATTTCACAGTATTTTAAGATGGCTATGGATGGTGGTGGATAAACAAATACAAGTTTTTAACAAGACAGCAAAAAATGTTTTTATATTAAAATGTTGTTGTTATAAATAACAATTCCAACAAACTAAATTAAAGATACCATTAATAGCGTTACTGATAGCTATAATTAAGAAGGTTTATCCTGTAAACATTCATAATGTATTAAAAAGTTGAAATTAATCATGGTTAGACCTAAAATACGCTTATTTCTAAAATGCTTACATATTTAAACGAAATTTTTACTATATATGTCAAAAAAAAATGCGTAAACATTATAAATTATCGCAAGTGTTCGAATCGTCCACCGTTCAGTATATCATTCATAGCCATCTTAAAATACTGTGAAATTGCAAAAAAGTCAAATAATTTAAAAACCGTTTAAAGAAAATATCAAGTGTGTTATATCATGTTAAAGGCAATGTTATGTGCTTTTCAATAGTATAAAAATATATAGGTGTCCCATATAAAAAAACACAATTCTTGATAATATCTCAAAAAATACGAGTTAAAAAAAACAAAAAACTAGAGCATTAAATTCTGCGCCAAGAAGTGCCCTAATAAAGTTCTTATATAAATCAAACATTTTCACAAATTAAAAAGTCACAAGGGCTTTTAAAAATTGCATATTTTACGAAAACACTCTGTACTCTGTATCTCTTATACACTGTTGAAAATATTACGGTGTTGGCGTTAATTTTGCGCTAGTCAAATATTTTAGTGTTGATTTTTCCAAACTTTGCCAGACTAGTTGACCACACGTATTGAATAGAACAGAGATGACTAGAATTTCGTGTGAATTCTTTGTTCAGATATAAGGATTGACTATTTTTCTAGACATTCAGAAGCGTCAACCAATCAGAATTTTTCCCTCGGATAAAAATATAGAAACCCCACCTATTCTAATACAGTATTGCATTATACGCACCACCTACATTGCATCTGTTTTCGTGTTTGATTCTTCGTATTAACATATCCAAACAAACCACCAAATGTGACTGACTTGCAAAGTGTAACCTCGTGTTATTAAACGTTAATTCCAGTGGGCATAAAAAAAATTCAATATCTTAAAGATGTATTGGGAACATCTATTTACGCAATTAGTTTAGACTTGACTCAAATAGCATAAACATTCACTTAACTTTATAATGGTTCTCAAAAAATCATTTTAAAATTGGTACGTTTAGTTGAAACCAAAACTTGTGAATGAGTGGTTTTGCATATTTATAATTGAGAAAACGTCTTAAAGAGAGAATATTATAGCACTAAGAAATAGGAGTTGCATATTAAAAAGACGTTGTGTTTAGAAAATGGTGTTAAAACACCCAATAGATCGCACTCATTTAGTTAAACAGCTAGTAAATTTGTCTAGTCTAGATCAAATAAAATGTGACTAGAAGTATTTTATAATTCCACGTGTCAGTTGGACAAAATAACTCCTTAGCAATAAACAATACTTGACTATCTTTCTTCGTCAAATGTAAACTTCTATAGTTCTCGACAAAATAACACGAAAACAGTGTGGACCTCTCCTGACTATTAAATTAGTCAAAAAAGTGTTAAAATTTTCATCAGTGTACTATGGAAGATATACAAATACGGATTTCACTAATCGATTTCTCTTTAAAATCGAGCTCCAGAAGCATAGGTCAGATTTTGTCTAATTCCTTTAGAAATATGAGTTCCCTATTAAAAGTGTCGAATTTGGCCCACCCTGTACATGTGTGCCAACTTATACTGTCAACTCCCTAGTGTTAAAATTTCTTTTCTATTTTCAATTCAAAATTAAGATTTGTCAGCCCAAGAAATATTGTATATCACACGGCCAGAAACTCTTCTGCGAGTATGAGTACGGTTAGTACCTTAGTATTTTGACGTTTCCGAGAATAAATCTTTTTCTGTAATTTTCTTTCTAGTTTAATATCTATTTACCAATAATAAGTGCAATGAAGACACTAGTTCATCTTAGCAAGGTTCAACAGTAGCTTAATGACAATTTATTACACGTCTGTCATGTGGAATATACACTGTTGAAAATTTTAACACTTTTTTGACTAATTTAGTAGTCAGGAGAGGTCCACACTCTTTTCGTGTTATTTTGTGGAAAACTATACTAGTTTAAATTTGACGAGCAAAGATAGTCAAGTATTGTCTATTGCTAAGGGGTTATTTGGCCAACGGACACTTGGAATTATAAAATACTTCTAGTCACATTTTATTTGATCTAGACTAGACAAATTTACTAGCTGTTTAACTAAATGAATGCAATCTATTGGGTAATATGCAACTCTTATTTCTTAGTGCTATAATATTCTCTGTTTAAGACGTTTTCTCAATTATAAATATGAAGAACCACTCATTCAAAAGTTTTAGTTTCAACTAAACGTGCCAACTTTAAAATGATTTTTTGAGAACCATTATAAAATTAAAGGCATGTTTATGCTATTTGACTCAAATCTGAACTAATTACGTAAATAGATGTTCCCAATACATCTTTAAGATGTTGAATTTTTTTATGCACACTGGAATTAACGTTTAATAACACAAGGTTACACTTGCAGGTCAGTACATGTTTGGTGGTTTGTTTGTATATGTTAATACGCAGAAACAAACCCGAAAACAGATACACGTGCAATGCAGGTGGTGCGGATAATGTAATACCGTATTAGATTAGGTGGGGTTTCTATATTTCTATCCGAGGGAAACATTTTGATTGGTTGATACTTCTGAATGTCTAGAAAAATAGTAAATCCTCATATCTGAACAAAGAATTCACACGAAATCTAGTAATTTCTGTTCTGTTAAACACACGTAGTCAACTCGTTTAGCAAAGTTTGTAAAAATCAACACCAAAATATTTGACTAACGCAAAATTAACGCCAATACCGATAATATTTTCAACAGTGTAGTGTAGCCAACTTTTAGTGACATTTTTGCGTGCCGCTTTGAAGTACTGCAAAATGAGCGTTTCTGGATGGAGGCGTAAAAATAATATTTTTTTTGATAACTTATAGTGTCACATATATCGACCTTCCACACACTGATGCGCCACCCTGTATAATCTAAGCTTAATATTAGTCTATTTTAAAAATTCAATAATAACGAACTTCTTATTTATCCGATTCGGAAAATCAACTATTTTAACCAATTTAAAGACGAAAGGAAATAAATGTAATGTGTATAACTATTAAACTAGCAAACGAAGTGTACCATAAGTTTAACGAAAAATGGAGGTTTTGAAACCTTAAATATTAAACAATTAAATTAATTCCCAAAAATGTAATCAAAACAAAGTAAATTTTTATTTAAATTTAATATGTTTTTAAGTGAATTTTGATGAAACAGCCTTTGTATACGTCAAATATAATACTATTAGGGTTTGTTTATTTAACATTCAATAAAAAAAAGAATTCGCCAAAAACCACGATAACTTAAATATTACAAGAAAGAAGCGACGGAAAAGAAAATAAATCAAAACAAAATGTTAATATTATATGTAACTATATCCATCCACAGTGTAAACTTCACAATTTGAAATAAATTCAATAGTACCTAGTTAACATTGCTTTACTGTGTGCAGTTTAACATGTTTTTTACTACACTATTATGTCTTCAGAAACTAAAAGAGCGCGTTTGGTATTATTGTAGGTATAAAAGCCTATCTACAGTTAGTGCTTTAGTTCCGGAAATGCAAAATTGATTCTATTTTCAAGAAATGTTGGGAATAATTACCGATATAGTTGAGTATGTAAACGATTACGTCACAAATACGACGATTTTATGCTTCACACACAACCGACCATTAAATAAATACGAAACTGTTACTCCGGCCCGGTCGCCATTTTGAATTAAAGTCACTCAATCGAATCTATCTCGTCTCTCCTCTTCTCCGCGTCGTCGGACCTGACGGAGCGGCGCAACTCGGAGGCGTGATGCGACCACGTGACGCTCCAAAATTTACGGATCCGTCTCTAGTACTCGGGGTAACGAAAATCGTCCGTTCGGGATGATTTTTCCGGTGGGAAATCGGAAAATCGGATCGTTTCTGGCCGAATGATTCATAATTTCGCACGAAAACGACGACGAATTCGATACAGAACGTTTTATGAGGCGTTTCCTTCCCACTCCGAACGCGCGCAGCTCATCCCCACCCGGCGAAAAAGTTAGCCCGGCCGCCAGATTCCAAGACTGGTCTGATGTCTAGAAGCTCGCGTTCTACACTGTTCCGAACAATCGCTCTTAGTAAGTTGAAAGTTTAGTGGCTGTATTTCGTTGATAACGGAGCGATAATGACTACGAAACCTGATTATCAACGCACATACGGTAAGTTTAGATAAAATTTTACACACACATATAGATTACGTTTCGGCGTTACGTTTATGGGTAGGTTACATATTACGGCGGCTCCCGACTTTTTTTTTTTTGTTTAAGTGATACACCTCGCACGTAACATGTGCAGTAGTAACTTTTGCGTGTCTATATAGATATGCGTTTGTGTATGTGAACATTATTTTGCGGTTATTATAATATAGGTACCTATGCATGCGTGCTTTCGTCTATTATGCGATATTTTCGTAACCGGATTTTGTTCGTCGCCAAAAAATGCACATATTTGCGCGCATACTTGATTAGTACGTCAACGAGCTTAATACCGACAATCGGAAACATTATTATTACTAAGAATTTGTACGCCTCTATTTGAATTCAGTCGATGCAAATAGACATTCATTTCTATTAGTGCAAGTATCATAAAAATAACTAAATCGTGTCAGTGATACGTGTTTTAATTGATCTTTTGATTGTAGAATTTGTTGTCAATGTACAAAGTTTTCTATCTGTAGTATGGTAACACTGAATTTTAATTATATTTACGTTATAGTTTTGAAACTTGTCAAACTGAGTGATGAAAGTGAGTGAGGTTGGCAATATAAAATTTGGCAAAATTGAAGATAAGTCTATGAGGATGGTAATGTTGGGCTGTATGATACGACAGAGTGTTTATTTTTCTGCGCAGACCACGTCTTCCACGCTTTCTTCTTAAAAAGGATGCAATTTTCAGGTTATGTCACCACACAAAAATAAGTAAACATCAAAATCAGATTGTCGGTGATTTATGTTAGCTAGCCATCAATGTACAAAAACCGAAAATTTTGAGGAATTTTTAGTATTTTGGCATTTAAACTTGTTGTTTCTCGCAAATATTCCATTATACCTACTGTTTTTGTATTTCTAAATGATTTATTGTTAATATTTACTATTGTATTCTTATCTTGTGGATCATTATCTATAATCACTGTAGCGTACTAAGTAAACGAATTAATACAATACTCTCAAAAGCAATTTGAATCGCTCAGTGTGTTGCTAAGTTTGACAAATGTATCTTACAGATGTCCAATTATTTCGTATGTAAGAACTAGTGTTTTTAAAGAATTATTGCAATACAATCTTTTTTATGTAATATGATATTTAAATTGAGCCATTCTCTTAATATATAAAAGAAAAATTATTAAATCATTGTGTTTTTACTTGTCATAGTAATTAATTTCCATTCTAACACCAATATAAAACTATCCATTAATAGAATGGTTCCTAAATTCATCAATGGCCAAAATAATTATAGTGTTATCTCTGTTTATTACATTAGTGAAATAGTGATAACGTATTATGTATGTATGGATCCATCGATGAATTTATGGACTATCCTAATTTTTTTTAAGGTTATACTCATGAATTTCAAAATGTTAAATTAGGGCTAATATATTAGAATCAAAATCGCAGAAAACAAATTTGATTCATGATATTCATTCTAACTTGAAAATAAATCTTTTAGTAATACCAAAATAAATATGGATATCGCATGAATGCCTGCGAACGCACGCTTATGTACGTGATTAGTAATTATTTTGTAGCGTCGTATTCGAGATATTTTTTAAAGTTTGTTAGAAAAAAATAATCAATGCCCTTATGGAATATTAACATATCAAGCAACTATTATGCTTTTCAAATTAGTCTGTTTGACAAACCATCACTGGAAATTACTTTGTTAGTATTTGCTAATTATTGCCTTGTGCCTGTATATATAAACATATGTTTGGAAACATATTCTTAAAAGTACCCACAATATTTTCCGGTTTTATAAAAATATTTACATATAGATGAATAATCCTTAATAGCCTAGAAATCATATTTACTGGTTGCAATACTCTTCATTGCTTTTTAATTTTACAATGGTAAAATGAACCAATATAATTTTGCATGGTATATATATTTAATTAACCCGGAAAGTTGAATCATCAGTGTTTACACCATGTGTCTAGTCTTGTTTGCTTTAAATGAATCACAATCCAACACAACGTACTATCTAAATTAGCTTTATACTATTTTGATCAATATCAATATTGTAACAATTAAGATAAAAAAGTTATCCGAAATTTGTACAAATTTCCACGAAAATTACTGCGGTCTGAGGATGATAACAATATTTTTCTCACGTCGCTTAATCGATAATTGTTCCAAGATTTTATTAATGAATAAGAATCCATAAAAGAAACAGTCATAAGGTCACCTCAAATATACATACTTACTATGCTTTGTGATATTTGCATATATTTCATAATACGGTTGCAAAGATTATGCAATTTTCATTTGAATGGACAGAAAAGAAAATTATTAATTCTGTGTACATCGGAAATTCCAAGAATCTTAAATATGCTTTATATTTCATATTTTATGGTGTTAGTGTTAATTACTTTGCAAGTGCGAACGTTTCGATATAATCCAATTGGTTAAAACAAATAAAACTATGTTCACCATGAAGGTTCATGTAAATCAGGTTTTTATTTTTTTTTAAATTTAATATCCTGCTGAACCCAATATTTGACTTAAAGTATAGTTCATATGCTCAATGTTGTTGAAAAGAATCAAACAAGGTTATATTGAGATTTTATATGTGTTCCTGCACGTTTGTATAACAACTAACACTAACAGAAAAATATGTTATTATACTAAAATATCGGTTTATGTTATCGTACTTATCGTCATGAAGTTAGGTGTTAAATTAACAAAATAGGGTTTAGTAACAAAATAATGAATTAATCAAAATAGTTAATCTACCACGAAAAAGACGTAATAAAAGCAATCATATGATTTTGCTATCTACTTCTATATTAAAGTGAGAGTTATGAAAGAAATAAGAGTTAGATCAACAAAAATTTACAGTTAATGTAATGTGATTATGTGTGAAATTACCTTTTTCTTCAAACTTGATCACCTACTTTTCTATAAACAATTACTCTGATCTAGACATTATAACAGCAAAGTTTGTATCCATATAGTAGCAATTAGTTAAATATATAGATTTTCCACGGGCTCCTGGTAGTTAAAAGTTTTCTGGCCTAACTAAAACTTTCAGTTTTAAAAATTTGGGATTTGTGTATTAGTTTGGTACTTACTTTCTTTCTAAAATAAGTAATAAGTTCCTTACTCTTACGGTTAATAGGAAGTCTTCATAAACTTTTTTAAATGGAGCACCCTATATGTTATATATTTTGACATTTACACTGTTTTACGTAATCTGAGGTACTGAAGGAATTCTATCAGAATTTTTTGATTTAGTTTCACAGCAATGTCTGTGAATGATTCATTAATCGTTTTATTTTATCATTCTTACCTTTATAAAAATGTGTCCCCATCAGGATAGTCAAAAAAGAATATTTAAAGAAAACTAAAGTATAATAGACATAAATTAGCAAATTGTTGGAAAGCAGCAATACAATTAACTTTCGATCAAAGAATAAAGAATATATATGGATCATCTTTCTAAAATGATAATTTTTTAGACATCAAAATAGATAGTTAGTTTAATGTTCAATTTAACTCCAAATAAGATTGCTGGTAGCAGTTAAGGCTCGTAATACCAAAATAGGAGAGGATCAGATTGTGTTATTAATTTTACATTTTTTCAAAGAAACACAAAAACTTGTACCAAAGGAATAAGGTTCAACCCAGAGGAATGAATTAGCTTTTTTTTGCTAAAAAATTATTGATTTTTTTTATAAAAGTTAGTTTATTATTTAAAAAAAACGCACTACCATACAAACCAGAATATTTTTTTGTGAAAGTATAAAATATTACATCCCTTCGAGAAGAAACTGCAGGAGATGGCATAATATCTACAATGTCATCAAAATGTCTGTAAGAGATATCCTGAAGGTCGGTCTTAAAAGTGTTTACCACCCAACTTGCAAGAAATACCACTTTAACTTACCATCTTCTTCTAGTTCTGCTTGAGCAATAGCAGCATACACAAAGTTGTCATTCCTATGCAAAGTAAGCCATTCTCAGGTCAAATCTATTCCAGAGGAATGATTATAGAAAAATGACGGTTTTTAATAAATTTTAATATAGTTGACTACATGTGGAAATCACCTACTCTATTTGCACAATTTGTTGACCTATATACCTATAAAGGCATAAACTGCACATTGCTTGCCGAAAATGCAACAGTGAATTTCAGTAGAATTTTGCGTACAGTAAAGCTGGACTGTTGGATCAAGAATAAAGGGGCCTTAATTTTAGAAGTTGATTTCATTAATTTATTTTGTTCTGTATGTGACGTTTGCAAATTCTCCTTCGCCGGTAAACACATCAACTTTTTATAACCATGTTTGAGTGAAATCGGAGAAGCGCCATCTTTACAACAATGGTTGTACCACATATACCTATTGAACGTAACTATATGGGTAGAAAACTTCGCTATGATAATAATGCATAGATCACAGAACCTGTTTACAAAAGTGTGGGCTAGGTTTGGAAAAAAATTGAACATAATTACATTAAATTAACTACAATTATGGTTAGCGTAACTCTTATTTCTTAATAAAATTCTATTTGTTAATTAAAGAGTACTTATAACTAACAGGAAATACCAATAAACTTCAGTCTCACAAATTCTTTAATCTTCAAAAACACAATGTACATTTCGTTAGCTAAGCTAACATCTTCAGGTGTACATGCAAGTGTATTGTCAAATACTAAATGGGTAAATATAGTAAGTATTTATAAGTAAAAATTAATCATCAGAACTACTATATTCAATAAATTCTAAATATTTGTAATTAAGGGGTGTTAAATCAGTATTGAGCAAGCTATTAATATGTTTTTTCATATAAATAGCTTCCCACATATTAAGATTCTTACAATTTGAAGACTTAATTAACTCTAAATCATCAAAAAAAAAGAAAAAAAAAAGAATTTGTGAGACTGAAGTTTATTGGTATTTCCTGTTAGTTATCAGCATATCTCACAGTGCTCGATTTACCTTCTATTTAATTGAAGAGTACTTATTGTTTAAGTGAAATTAATGGGTTTGTTAAATTAATAAACTAGAAGTAACAAAATAATATGATCGCTTTTTATACCAATTATTTTCTTAATTTTCGCAACATATCTAAAATAAACGAGATTTTTTTATTAGTGTTGTATTAGTAAATCTCGAGAGATATTGGCAGCGGGTGGATATAATTATTACTGCTCTGTCGACAGGCCGATGCCCGTCTTAACATCAGCTTTTTTGCTTCAGAAACAGCAGTACGTAAATTTTGAGGTATGTCCAAGATCTTGGCAGACCGACGTCAAAATAAAAATATAACTTTTTCCCACTCCATCATATGTAATTTACTATATTTACTAGTTGTAAAATATTAAAAACATTTCACAATATCTTCTAGAAGATTGTGCTACAATATTTTCTGACAATTTTATTGTTTTTTTTTGTAACCGTCGTATACAAAACTGCAGCGACGTTGTTTAAAAATTCTCAGAATAGTAAAAATTCTTACTATAATTTTCGTCCAACAGTAAAGTGTAAATATTACTATGCGGATTTTTCTGTGTGTATTTTGGGGTGACATGAGTTTTGAATTTGACTGTACACTAATATTGAGTTGGTCAATAACTCATATCTTTTCCTGATGAAACGGATTGTGGATTCGAATTCGAGAACCAGATAGTGTATTCGAATATCTGAATTTCTGGATCAATTTCGAATCCTAATATCCAGATCTCAATTTTATCAGATACCAACTAACAGTACTAGTATTTATCACTTTCTTCAAAAACATTTTTGGTGGCTGCAGTAATTCTTTTAGTAGGCATATTAAATGATTGCAGCAGATATAATTGGAAGCCATATAAACAGAAAAAAAACGTTCTGCAAATCAGATTTCTTTTATTTAAAATTGAGGACATAAAAAATAATAGCAAGAAAAAGCTTCCTATAAATAGCCCAAGATTAAAAGAAATATTAATTATCAATAATTGCTTAGTTAAAAATTCATTTTTAACGGATTATTATACAACATAGAGATAGGGTAATCGTCCGGTAATTACTACTAAATATCATACTACACTACAAATCTTTTGATAAAACGTGAAGCTCCCAGTGATGGTATATAAATGAAATAAATTACTTGTATCAGTTTGAGATAGGATTATCTTAGTTTATACTATTTACACGTTTTTAACGGAGTTTTATCTTCAAAGTTGCATTATCACGTTTGTTATTATGTATTAAATAATAATTAATTGTTCCGATATGTGTAAGAACATAGATAGAGATGTTCAAGAGGAAATTTACTTTTGCGAATGCATTGGTTAATATATCGAAAAAGAAACGTATCGAATTTGGAAAATTTAACTGATGTCTGCTCGATTCGCGTCCGTGTTTATAATCCATTTACGCGTATTATCTACCATTTTGCCTTACATATTTTATTATTGAAATAATTATGAAAATGCTGTAGTTGAAATAACTCGATTGCCAGATCAAAGTCTATAAGAATGTCAAAAGGTCGGGCTTTAACGACAATTATATGTCTCGGAAATTCGTCGTTCATATGCTGGACTTTTGTAATCCAATATTTATTCTATGTATGTAATATTAAATGTCTATGTAAATACGCGGTATGTATGTGATGTATGTGTTTATAGTTACAGTACATATTAAAAGGTTTTGAGTATCGCTTTTACGTTTCAGTATATAAGCGCGTTGCTTGTACATACATAATACATACTTGGTTGGTAACGCTGCTGTTTGTGCTGCTCAGTTGAAATGATTTATTTGTCATGGCCATTATCTTAGTGACGTAAATATGTCCGCGACTGTGGAGAGGCAAATGTTCAAGCAGAAGCCATTTATACAAAGCTACCAAGAGTTTTCCATTTGCCGGAATGAATGCAGTATTTAATTAAAAACGATTTACTGATGAATTATGTACCAGTGTACCTATAAACGAATTAATTGTTTTATTATTAACGTTAGAATATAACGAACACAATCTTTATATTAAGAAGTTCGATTATATTGTTTTAAAATTATCTAAAGACCTAGCAACCAAATAGTTTTTTCTTATGTTCTATTACCCATATTGGAGATGTGTAACATTTTTTTCATGCTTTCAATTGTCATTGCAAAATCATTGCTGGTGCTATTTAAAACAAAAAAACTCATATTGGGGTTTTATGGTTTATTTTATTCGTATTTTTTCCTCTGGATTCACACAAGGATCCGTTTATTAAAAAAAAATAAACATTACCCATCAGTTATCAATTTTAGAACTTCCTTTTATTTATCAATTGATAAAGATTCTTACTTATTTTATGATCGTTTTTATTATATTATTAATTATTTTTTTATAGTATTAAAAGCGTTTTCACGACAGGAACAACATAAGGCTTTGTATCAATGTGTCTGGACATTTATATGGCGATATTAAGCACAGTTATTCTACTCAGAAAGTGTGCATTAGGTTTTTATAATAGAACTTTAAACGCTTAGGTGTCATTTTTCCTTTTAGTGTCACATCAGGATTTACTTAAAAGTTCAAATAACCGGCCCAAATGATCTATTAATCGAATTCATTTGAAAAGCTACTTTAAATAGCACCATATGACTGTTTCTACTTTTTGTTTAAAAGTATTCATCGTTTTCTAATTTTTAGAGAGCATCAGTAATGTTGTGAGATCTAAGGTATGTAACCGTAAGATTATTTGATCCTACAGTTTTCAGTGCAGTGCAGGAAAAGTGCATTTTATGACGGGGTTTGGAATAAAAATATTTTTAAAATTAAGAATTAAAAGGAATATTTATGTATCAAATAAATTCAGAGGTTCTACTTCGGTTAAGTTGTTAAAAACCGTAAAAAAATGGAATATGTAATTTATTGGAAAAAAAATCTAATTTTTAGTTTCTTTCTAAAATGTTTGAATTCTGAACACCTCTTTTAAATAATTTTTTTGGATATCACGTCATCCAAGTTCACTTTTTGCCGATTCATTGCATGCTTTTTAAATTTTCCGCTGGTGGTCAACTGACATGTTTCAAAATAAATATTGGGGTTGCTAGACATGCTGAACCTATCTTCTCGAGGAAGATTTTCCATATTTTAATTAAACAATTGAGGCGTATTTTAGAAAAACAGCATACGTTCAAATCACGACCTGCTTAATGACTGATAGTACGGTTTATTCGACTTGTCAAATCATGAGTTGCGTGTGCTCACTTATATACAGGCAGTGGCGGCTGGTGCATATGTCAAAGGTGGAGCCAATATACAATGATTGAAGTTCGTGTGCTATCGTCCGAAATACGAACATATTACGAACTTATACGAAAAAAAATGAGATTATTGTAATGGCCCTTGTAAAACGTAAGCACCAGCCACCGCTGCTTACAGGACCATTTTTAGGAAAATATAACTCTTGGGTTGGCAATATTGTGACAGTAAAATGTTACTTTAAACAGGGAACAGATAAAACAAGAAGCGCCACTTGTTGTCGGCATCTTTGATGTTTTCTCGCAGGAAAATATGAGTTCTAGCGCTACTTCATTATTTTAGCACCAGGTGTATCGGTTGCCTTCCTGGTTTTTTTTTTACACCAATCATAAAGAGCGGGAAATACAATATCATCTCAAAATGGCCGCTATTTGTCATCAACTGTCATTTGCTGCGTTAAACGTATATAAGTACATCTTCTAACGGACTTTGATTAGTAATAGAGACATTATTAGTGTTATTAAATAACAATACAGCAAGAAACAATCAAAATAACAATGAGTTGAATTAAAAACGCGGTAGAACTATTCCAAGGATAACATTTAATTATTTTGAATTACTCCCAAGGACCGTTAAGATTAACGTCAAAATAAAGACTTGGTTAATATATCGCTGCAGTGGCGCCCTCTCTGTAAATTGACAGTGCTGTCAGAACGCCAGAGTCTTGCCTGTGGACCCGTCAAAAATGACAAGTGTCACTTCTTGTCTTATCTCTTCGCAGATTTAAATTTGAATAAATATTATGTTGATAAGTACCTGCTGAAGTTAATATTTTCCAAAATTATGTAATTAATCTGCTTGTTCCGTCAAAAACCGAACTAGGTATTAGATATTTAGTTTTGGTTATTTACATAAGTTACATGGCCATTTTGTTACATAGTTTTGTACTGTTTAGTTTTGATATAAACCAGGCTGTTATCAGCTGTGCCCGTTAATAAAATTTTTGTATTTAATTTGAATAAAATTTGGAAACACATTAACTTTTCTGCAATCTTTTTTAATTAACCTAATTTTGCTAATTAAAAATCCGTTATCAAAAATGATCACAGAAACCAAGAAGACCTTATTAGAATGTACTGTACTGACTAACTGTATCAAATCCAGTGTTACCTAGAATGTATTGTTTACCTAAGATACATAAACCAGGGAAGAGCATGAGACCCATTGTCTCCAACATTAATAGTATGATAACTAGAGATAATTAAAGATACAGACTAACTGTATCAAATCCAGTGTTACCTAGAATGTATTGTTTACCTAAGATACATAAACCAGGGAAGAGCATGAGACCCATTGTCTCATTGTCAACATCAATAGTCCAAGTTACTTATTGCCCAAATGGCTATCTGATAAATTTAATCACTTACCTGTGCAACTCCCGGATTTAGCAGTTAAAAATTCATTCGCGTTTAGTGAAAAGATTAAAAACATTGAACTTACTAACAATGAAGTTTTAGTTTCATTTGATGTGAGCTCACTGTTTCCCAGCGTCCCCGTTGATATCACTTTGACTTACTTACTAAGAAGATTTCTTGAAAGGTAATCAGTTGGGTACTAACTAACTAACCTCTTTATGGAAAAATTTGAAACCGATCTTCAGAATACTTTGCATATTTTCCACGGGTTTGGGTTAGATACCTTGATACCATTTTGTGTGTTTTTGATACTAGTAAGTGCTCAATTATGGATTTTCTTGCAACAGCTAAATTCAAAATTTCCTTCCATTAAGTTTACCCATGAAGAGGAAATAAACAATAGGATTGCTTTTCTCGTGTATATGTTAGTAATAAGAAATAAAAATAAATTAGAAATAGACATATATAGAAAGCCCATTACTAATAACAGATTTATTTCAGAAGATTTAAATCATTCATGGAAAAATTAATTAGCAGCTATTAACTTTTTGGTACACCGATTACTTAATTTTCCTCTATCTACAGAACGATATAATAAAGAGCTTAAGAAATTATTAAAATCGCTGCATTTAATGGATTCTCAGAAGACGTTGTATATAATACCATTTGAAAACATAAAAACAAAATAAGAATTAGAAATGTGAGTACTTTAGAAATTAGTGACAGGAAGAATAAGAAATATGTTAAATTACCATTAAAAGTAATTTAACCAGTTAAGTTATACGAAAGCTCTACAAAAAATGTTCTACAAAAATCAAGTAGATAATTTGAACAAATCAGGTATTTATAAAATATCTTGTAAAGATTGTAATCATGTATACATTGGGCAAACTAAAAGATCAATTAAAACGCGTTGCAAGGAGCATTTGGCTCATCTTAAATATAGAAGGTTTGACAAATCTACTGTCGCCCTACATATGCTTGAAGAAAACCATAAAGTTGACAATGTAAAATTAGTTAAGAACGTAAACAACTATGTGCAATTAAATTGTTACGTGGGTATGGCAATATATAGAAACAAACATGTTTTAATGAATTCAGATTTAATACCTTTAAATTCTTTATAGTTTATTAAGTAGAAGTAGTAGATCAGATGGAGTTACGATTAGTGACTAGTTAAGCATGACCGTGATCATTGTACCATGATCTTTTGTAGGTATAAATTAGGGTAGTTATTCAGTTCAGTGTTTCTGCTGGTGACGGTAGCTTTACTACTGAAATGTACGTCTAGTTTAGTGCAGTTTGTGGTGAGGGATCTATGAGAAGCTTGCAGTATTACTAGTGCCCCAGTTTGGAGTATTTTTGTCATGGTTTTCTTTGTGTTTGATTGGGGTAAAAAAGGCTTCTCATTTAGTAGGCGAAATCAAAATCACAAAAGTTTGTTGATATAACTTCAAATTACTGAATTCTTCTTATATATCTAATAATGATAAAATTTTCGTCTGTACCTCGCATTAGGGCATTTTCCTTAGATAAATTATTGTACTTTTCCAGTTATTGGTCCCTGTTATGTGTTTGTAAATATTTCCATTGTCTATCTCTTATACTGGATCTCTGTAACCCGTGACACCGAAATATACATATCTATACTGTGACATTGTTGCCCACGCATTTGTTCATTATAAAATTCGTGGTAAGCGCAAAAGCTATTGAAACCGCTAATTGCAATACTTATCGCTCAGTCTATAATTAATTAAATTAAGAACGGATGCTCGCGGATGTGTTAATGTTACATATTTGTATATGTATGCATGTATAAATTGCCATATCCGTAATGAAAAAATCGATAGCGATTGGACGAACGGAGAGTCGAGCAAAATAAATTTAATTTTGTAAATCGGTAGACATGTTCTAAATTACAATTTACTAACGTGCTTGTTTTACTTTCTTTCGAAAATTCGCCTTAAACGTTCCAAGGTCCGACGAAAGTTTCCATTAACGTGTATTCGTATTACATTGACATGCTATTAATAATGTTAAAAAATAAATTATGTGATTGTTTACTCGCTAAGTTGAGACTTGTAACATTTGACCTTCTTTGAAATTACATACATGTATTTATGTATGTGTACGCTGACCTGATCGCTGTGGATCGTTTGGTGCATGTGTGTGAAAGAAGATGAAAAGTAAGTTGTGAGTTAGTTTTATTCTACAAGTCAGTAATGTCGGGAATGTACATATTTTTGCATTTATATGATGTCTTTTAAATATTTTTCATCTCACAAAATCTTATACACTCAGACAAGTTCCTGTGTTGAATTAACAAAATGGTTTTTGTTGATTTTTTTTTGGTTATTATGATCAAAATTTGAATTACACCAAAGCAATTCCTCAAGTTCTATACAGTCTGTTTGATTTAAGGTGTCACACCCGATATCTCTGTTGTTAGAGATACGACAAAATGTTGAAGAAGAAAAGTTATTTTACATCTAATTCCCTATTAGATGCCTTGGAATAAAAAACAATTGAACATCAAATGTGTGAGATATAGCAAATACATATAAAATTTTGGAAAATATGAAGAATAGTCCGGGTGCCCTGAAGTTCGTAATTTTGGGTTGTATTGGTGTAGAATGACTCCAGAATGACGATTGTGTGTTTATTTTTCGGTGCTGATCACGTCTTTTGCACTTTTTTCTTAAAAAAGGACGCGATTTTCAGGTTATGTTACCACACAAAACACGTTTTCTTGAGAAAAAACCGCATTTATCAACTAATAACTGTTATAACCGAGTACTAAAATGTTTCAACTAACTTATTTTCTTGAAATAACACTTTTTCATGTAATATTTTTGCCAAAAAAGGAATACGTTTGAATTCGGAATAAGTGCCCTTAGACTAGGTTTTTTGATGTTGGTCCGTTGGTCATTACAAGGTGTCACAGGATCATGGTTGTTGTCTGTAACTGTGCTTTAATAAAACACGCTGTGTTTCTGAGTGGGAATTTCAGTTCATAAAGCGTTAGTTTCTGTTCAACATAACCTCCGTTGTTTGCAACGCTTTTTGCTGCATATATTGTGTTATTTCGCCTAAGGCCCTACGAATTTTTAAGATCATCCAGGTCTTGTGGACAATAACTTTCTGCTTCAGAAAGCCCCAAACAAAAAAAAATAAATAGAGAGATATGGCGATCCCGCTGGCCAATTCATGCTTCTCTATTATTGCCATTACATCTGATGTACACAATTAATATATTACTTTTTTCATCATTATAGAGCAATGATCACCTCATTTCGCGCTGCTTTTGATGAAAATAATAATAGGTATGACTTTTCTCAGTTAGTTTGGCACTAAAGCTCTACTAATTGTTTCAACCGCTTATCTTTTTAGGCGACGTGTTCAATTCTAAGTGTGCTTTTATAAAAAACTTTTCAATTTATGTTTTTAAATGATTATAGGTAACTATGACATATGATATATCTTCGAAAAAGATTTTGTTAGAGTTTTAAAATACATAATAAAATTGGTTACATTGCATATAAATTTTTGCATGTGCTTGCTGCTATATCTAACATATTTGATGCTCAATTATTTTTTATTCTAAAGCATATAATAGGAGATTAGATGTAGAAAATATTTTGTCGTATCTCTGACAACAGCCGACAAATCTGGTGTGACAGCTGAAATCAAACAGACTGTATTAAAAAAAAGAATTTAGCTGGAATCTGTTTAGTTAAATTAAAGTTTCAACTTGTTCTAATTAACAATGAAAATGGTTCCTTTAATATTATTAAAAAGTTAATACTTTTTTTCCATTCAACTAAAATTTTGTAATAGTTTCCTCCTCATATACTATAGCAAATACGTTAAATCCTTCTATGTATTACAAAAATTGACCAATAGATGGCACTTCCCCTATCTTATTTTAGTAACAGAACATATTATTTTAGTAACAGAACATATTTAGCACAAATAGCAAGGCAAATACGATTTTATAATTTCATTAATCTTGTATATTTGCGAGATAAACATCTAATAGAAGTCAGGCTTGCAATCAACCTCCAATACGCGGAACTTAGCGTGTTTTACAATATCAACCGCATGTCCTCCATATTATTCACTGAAATAGGTGCTTTGTTAAAACAAGAAAAGATTATAGTGCGTTCAATTAAATGTTTATTTATATGGTATAATTGAAATTTGGAAGTGGAAGCATAATATATATTTGAATTAACTGATATTATTTGGTTAGTTTGACTAAAATTTTGGTTATCATAGCTAAATTATTTCAACAAGATTATTATGTGTTCTGAAATATACATTTGCTTGCAACTATGTAAGCGAATAATCATCTTGGATAAGGTCAGATATGGTTGACGCAACCAAATCGATTTTTTTTTTCGTGTACAAAGGGAGTCGTTTTAACAAGAAATATTTTTTCATGTGACTTCTTGTTAGATATACCATAACAATATAATAACAACAAATACAACAACAACAAACAGTGCGAGTTGTGTTAACAAAAGAAATATTTTTCATGTGATACGTTTCAAAGGCTTCGATTGACTCCTTGCTAGAGTTATCATAACAATTACTAATTACTGTTGTACTAACGACAAATACTGAAGTGAACCGATTTTTTTTTTACGTTCCTGCAACAAAAAAATTTAGTTCGTTGCATACAACTAAACAGTATTGCTAAATTTTGGTTAGCTCAATGCAGGTACTTTTCTGAGTGTACTGACAAACTAACAATAAGTTATTTCATAGACATAAATATTTACCTGTCTTACCTGTTTGTATCAATGAATATTTCGTCCATTTAACAATTTCTTTTTCTCTGCCTATTCAGTAACCTATATAACATGTAGATAAATTAAAATATAGTATATACTTGTATGTGTATGAAATTTACAAAGCCAAAATTATTTTGGGAAAACAATAAAGAATCATTCTCTTCGACATTAATTGTAAAATTTGAAATTTCAATTTAAGTGGCATTCACTGATGCGATAAGGAAAATTCTTTTAACTTTTGGATGCTGTGTCATTACCCCCGTCATTCAAACCGGAAAAAAAATTATGAGAGTTTGAAATTAAAAACTGCAAGAACAAGTTATGGTTATTTTACAGACAATATTTACATTGAAATTGCAAAATGCAGTCAATTTTTATTAGGGTGTTTGCCTTGCTCTGCGGCATTTGACGTATGTTTACCATACTGCAGTTGTTTCCGCCTCGGCCGTTTGTTACGGATTTGTGGTACCTTCATCGTGATGCAATGCTGTATGCTTTACTAGACGTTGTATTTCTCTCTTTGCCTCCTTTATTATGTTTACCATGCCGGTGAAATAAATTATCAAAATTATTATTTGACATCAAACATTTTGGGGAACACGTTACCTACACATAAGTTTCCGTGTATTTGTTTGACAAAGGTGGTTTCACTCAGAAAGCTGGAATAATAATGTGTTGGTAGCCGTTTTATTTATATACTTTTAAATTTTAACTTGCCAGAATAGGTACGAGTTTTATAGATACAGATATCTCGTAGAACATTTTCAAATGTTTGTATTAGAAAAAAAAGGGCCGATTTCATAATCAAGCCTTTAATCAAGGTTGAAGAGACTAACTTTGGTGTTCTATCTGCTATTTTGTTACCGCAAAGCTTTACATTTCGATTAGTAGATGTTTCCTTTCTCAGGACATGCGAGAATTCTAATTGTAATCCATAATATGTCAAAAACTGCTGTTTTTTTTTGTAATAGTGCACTACATGAAAGGGTGGGTCACCACACCCGCGTCCGTTTATATACGAAAAGTAGTAACATATTTTCAAATTGTTTTTGTTAAGGGTTATACGGGTTCAGAAGGACCATATTTAAAAATTATTTTGAAGTATGCAGGGTGGCTCAAAGAAAAGTTACACACCAAAGTTGTGAAAAATTAAACGGAACACCCTGTATATTATGCCATATTTTGATAGTACACACTAAATAAAGGCAAGTTGGTATTAGGTTTTTTATACCTAACTAAACTCGTTACGAGATAATTAACTATTCTTCAAAATGTAGACCAAAATTTAAGAGACATGTTTGTCATACATATTTAAGCTAGATATTTTGAACTGTATTTATTCTTTAACTAAAGCTAAAGACTTGATAATAAAATAAAAATAATGCAAAAAAATTATACAGGGTGAACAAAAACATGCTTTTAATTTTCGCTATCTTTAAAGGCAAGTAACTTTCTTATTTTAAATGGAACACCCTGTATTTATTACCTTATTTAGATTCTAATTTTAACGATCTTTGAGATTGTATTTATCCTTTCTATACCTATCTCTTATAGTTTCTTGGTAATTTATATTTTTCTTTTTCAAATATTAATAAAATAAGTGTAATGCCTTAGTTAAAAAATAAATATAGTTTAAAATATCTAGCTTAAATATGCATGACAGGCGTGGCTCTTAAATGTTGGTCTACACCTTGAAGAATAGCTAATTATCTCGTAAACGAGTTGAGTTAGATATAAGAAACCTAATACCAACTTGCCCTTGTTTAGTCTGTACTATCAAAATATGTCATAATATACAGGATGTTCCGAAATGTTACTAGTGGTACTATATATTTGGAAATATTTTATCACAAAAGAGGTTGATATAAATGCCATGCCATATAAATGCAGATATGCCAAAAGTTACTTGCTAACTTGAAACCCCTTTGTGTGAATTCATGTTTTCATTACTATGCTGTGATTTTAATGTGGTTTCAAAAATACGCCAACATATGCGTTTGGTGATTATGAAATTTGATTCAAAGTTAGCCTCAAAGTTCACTTAAAATTTAGCGGAGGATTAATTTTGATTATGAAATGGGTCTATGAAAAACGAATTAAATTTGGTACTGATTAACATACCACCACAAAGCAACCACGGTGTTTTTAATAAAAATATACTTGAGTGTAAGAAATATAATAAATCTGACAGATAAGCTAATGTTTTTACGAGTTTACTTTATAACGTTGCGAAAAAATAATACTTTTAATTAAGCATTATTTGTCGTAAATTTGGTAACATATCTATGTATATAAATCATTTATAGTATGGTATCTTATTGCATTTAAGTACACTATTTACTTGAATCGAATAAATTCTCTAAAATAAAGAAAATACAATCTTATATTTAGTATTTTTTTAAGAACATTTGGCAATAGAAAACGTTTTTTCTGTGTGTATATGTCCAAAACGGTTTGGTTTTAAAGTTATTGAATGTTTAATAATAAATTATGAACTATGACTAACACGATATAATATCACAGTTGGTTCATCAAAAACTTTTGTGTTGAGAGGGAATTGTTTATTTTTCATTTTAATATTTGTCAATAGTTGTCTGAGTATTCATTCAGTTTATTGCCAGTTTCTGTTTTCTAAAATTAATTCCACGAATGCTGAGATGTGTGATATGCATTTCGTTTACGGTCTTGCCAATGGAAATTCGAGTGATGCTAGACGTCTTTATAAAGAACAATACCGGAACCGTATGATCCCGTATCATTCAATATTTGCCCGTCTTCACCAACGTTTTAGTGAAATGGGAAATTTTAAAAAACGGACGACTGATAACGGGCACCCATCTACAGTGAGAACTCCACAAGTTGAAGAAATGGTACTAAATGAAATTGAGGAACATCCTACTACAAGCACCAAAAAAATTGCGTTTGCTTTAAATATTAGTCAGGCCACAGTTTGGAGAATATTGAAAGATCAACTGTTGTATCCATATCACATTCAACGGGTGCAGGCACTTTTGCCGGCAGATTTTCCGCAAAGCGTGGCTTTTTGTCAATGGATGCAACACAAAATCCTGACTACTTGACTCAAATATTCTTCACCGACGAGGCTACTTTCTCTAGAAATACGATTATTAATTTTCATAATAATCACATATGTGTCACCAACATCAATTCTCTCGTCAATGTGTGGGCCGGAATTGTTGATGTTCACTTGATAGGTCCACATTTTTTACCGATGCGGTTAAATGGCGAGGTATACTGCAATCTTGAAGAGGAGATACCCCTACTGCTGGAAGAAGTTCCGTTGCAATTAAGATTACAAATGTATTTTATGCATGACGGTGCTCCAGCGCATTTTAGTTTAGTTGCTCGCGAGTTTTTGGACAATACGTATCCAGATCGGTGGATAGGACGGGGAAGTCCACAACCGTGGCCTCCTCGGTCTCCAGACTTAAATTCTTTGGACTTTTTTCTCTGGGATCACCTTAAATCATTAGTTTATATGACTCCCATTGAAAATGTCGATAAACTGAGAAATCGTATTATCCCAGTTTTTGAAACAATTCGAAATACCCCTGGTATTTTAGAACGGACTTGCCAGTTAATACGACGGAGGATAGAAGCTTGTTTTACATTTTCAACAGTTAGTATAAATTAATTATAATTATATATAATAATTTCGTTAATTTATAATAAAAACATTAATTATGCTAATTTACTATTAAACATTGTACAACTTTAGAACTAAGCGATTTTGGACATATGTTCTTATGAACTTTTATGATCAAAATAACCCCAGGAATCAGTGCTTAAAGTTTGTCGCATATATTGAGAATCACCCTGTATATCTACTTACTTTAAGGCTTAACAAAAATTGTATTCGAAAACCGAAAGAAACATCTTTTATAACGTAGAGATTTTCATCTAATAGAATATTTCCACTCAATTTAGTAGACAGCCATCATCAATTGTAAGATGAATGCTGTAATTTGTTTTGCTTTTATTTTTATATGCATATTTTGTTTTTTTTTTTTCTATTGCAAATCATGTGATAAACGGCAATACCGCTGTTGTCGATTCTCTTTATATCTATCATTCTAAATTAAATGAATTTTGAATCTTCAAATTAATAAATAATGCGCCTCTTTTCAAGAAATATCAACTTCAACATAGCTGAGTTTATGCCAATCCGCACACAGCAAACATGGAATTTGACGTCAGTTTTGCCTATGTAATAAATAAGGACTGGACATTTCACTTGGATATATTTGTTCATGTAAACTTAGATAGGCTGCTGCATCAAAAATCTAGCGAAACTACACAATTCGTAATCCTGAGAGCTTATTTATTATATTAGTGTTCATAGGTCAAACAACGGCAATGCACGCATTCGTATTGTTGGTAATAGTGGATGTTATACATACACATACCCACACATTTACAGCTGCAATCCTTTGTATTAAATACGCGCTTCATTGCGGAATCTAGATCCGTCACGTAGGCAAAATTAAACGTTTCTTTGTATTCAAAACGTTATTCATTGAAGAAGTGAGGCGTTGTCCGTTTATAGTTTTTTTTTGTGGTTTCTTTGAATGAAATTGACTTTTCAATTAGATATTTATTAAATCACTTGAATGATTAAGATACTACAATATTAACAATAGGGTGGTACAACTAAACAAAATTGTATAGAAGTATAATTTTGAATTATATCAATGTACAAGTTTAAATTTAAATTTGAATAAATCAAACAACGCAGTAGCTGTTGAGCAAAGTTTAGTTTGGTTTACGTCAATATAATAAATAATAAAATGTTTTTATCTAAATTATTGCACAATTAAAAATATTGGATTTTTATGTCGAGGAGATCGATGGTAGTTGGCATTATGCATTAGAAAGTTTTAAAGGAGGATGGTTGTCGAATAACGCATGAGGATCTATTACTGCCAAATCAAACATGTATTCGTAGCTAGTTGGTAATATATTTAACCGCACGTTTGCATAAATAAGAATGTTTGAATGTATATTCCACTAATTGACGCGCTGGATTTTATTTGTTGGTAGGCAAAGGAAAATAACAATATACAAAATATGTATAAAAATATAATACATTGAATCAACGATCTATGGTTCGGGGTACATTGACACACTTTGGTTCTTACACTGAAAAAACGATTTATTTGATAATACCAAATTTTGTTTAAGATAATCGGTAATTTTTTGTCTGTTTGATGAAATTAATCGTATTGGCGTTCTTGGTGGCAGCGGACGGAATGAAGTATACAATTGTTTGAATTTTAAATGTTTATTAACGTGACGTTTCAGCTATATGTATATAGCCTTTTCCTTGCTGTAAAAAATGTAAAGTTATCAATTAAAATTAAACTAAATTTAAGTTTTAGTTTAATAAATTTCGAAGATATTGATTCAAGAATGAAAAAGTGTAACAAATAACATTAATTAATGAAATATTATCTTTTGTGTTACTTAAATATATTTTTTATAAACGATACTATATGAAAAAAAGGGGAGAAGAATGTAAAAGAATGAATTTATCAACCTTAAAACATGATTCTATCGAACCCAAATAAATTGTTACGTATTGGTTGAAATTCAAAATTGTAAAAGAGAAAAAAAAATTAAAATTAATTAGAAGGACATGTAAAGTGAAAAAAATTCTTCAAATTTGTGCCACATTATCGTTATTAATGTTAAATGTGAAATGATGTAGGATTATAGAGAATATTTGCGTATTGTTTTTTATGGAATATATGGCTTTTGTGTGTGTACTGTGTACGCATATATTGTTGACAAAGTTCTATTGTGTGCAGTGAAATAGAATAGTAACATAATGTTTACGGTAATGTGTATTAGTAAATGAAAAGATACGAGATTTATTATATTATGGAAAAATAAATTGGCGATAAGTTGGCTATCTCTTGTCGATCGTTTACTGCATTTTGATGTTTTTTTTATTTGAATTGACTCTAATATACAACGTGTTTTATAATTTTTTTCGTTTAATAAGGATTTGATTGATCAGAGGACAAAGTTGAAACTAGGGTTTTCATTATTTATGTGTTTTTTTTGAGGGAGGTGATATTTCTTGAATATTTATGTCCTTTAAATCTTTCTGTTAAATGTTGTTTGATTTGCCCACTGCACACACCAACACAATCGTTGCAAGGTATCTTATAGATTACGTGAATTTGTTTTTCTAACGGGGTATTATCTTTAAGTTTGGTGTATAAAAATTTTAAATTATTATAATTTTGGTGTGCAACCCTAATATTCAGCGGAGATAAAATTTTGTTGATTTTTCCAAAAGATTTTTTAATATATGGGAGTGCAACATATTTGATGCTTAAATTGCTGTTTTGTTGGTGTGATAGCTGACATGCATTGTAATATTTGTGTAAGCGTTTTTTGATCATAGAATTGATGAAATGTTCGGGATAATTATTTTTCAAGTTTGTTTCATTTGATTTAAAATGTCTGTCTATTAAAGAAATAACTACACTTTTCCTAATTGTAAGTGGTTGATATAATAATAATAATAATAATAATATCAATTTATTGACATTATACAAATTATACCTATGTATATACATATCAAACTCATATATGCCAAAAAGGCTAAATCATCGTAAGATGCTCTTCCTTTAACCTCCAGTTATGACGTCCAGATTTTCACATTGTAATGTTGGCCAAAAGTTTAATTTATGCACTTGATATTCATCCAATTTATATTTCGTTTCATTTTTCGAAGACCCAAGCAATTTTAAACGTCCTCCTGTCACTTTGACAGATATACATGACAAATAATTTAGGTATCTATTAGAAGCAGTTGGTTTTTCTAATAGCTTGGTTAAAAATTTATTGCTGCTTCGAATTGTTGTTAGATCTAAAGAAAATATTTGTGAGTTTTGTTCATTCTCAACTGTGAATTTAAGGTGTGGGTGATAAGTATTAAACATATTTGCAGTACATTCAGTTTTAATTTTGGGGATATAACGTATGCAATCGTCAACATAACGTTCATGAAAAGTAGGTTTGCAATTTAATTTTGACATAATCTGTTTCTCTAAATCTTCTAACACAAGTTCAGCTATTCAGGATGTTAGTTTTATGTAATTTTGGTAAGCCATAAATTTTGGGGCGTAGAATTTTCAATGTATTGGTTAAGTCTGTTGTTATATATTTCTTTTGTTCCCAAGATTTTACTAGATCGTTATTAATTTTTTGGATTCTTTTTTTGTGGGATCGCGAGATAATTTAGTGTAAATGATTGTATCTTGTAGCAAGTTCGTCATTTTATTTTCGTAATGGTTTTTTTTTTTCATAACAATAGTCTTATTTCATTCTTAAATCAATATTTAACCTGAAACTTAAATTACTTTAATTTTAATTGTTAAATTTACATTTTTTTTGTAGTTAGAAATTCAAGCAATTGTATAATTCATTCCGTCCGCTATTACCAAGACGATTAATTTTGTTTAAGTTAACTAAATATAGACTTAAATATGGGCAAACAAATATTTGATTTATTTGTTCATTTAACCCTTTATTTATTTGCAATAACGAAATATTTTGTTGGATTAACTAAATTTTCATGATAAAATTTGTTTGTTGTCTTGAACAAATTAGTTTTTCCGTGTATGTTAGCAATCTCCTAAGGTGAAACAATTCTTGAATAAATACTTGTTCTTGTATATAGATAATGTAGATAGGAGCTTAAAAAAAATTTGGTAAACTTAGTGTCCCAAGGCAAGTCAAAGCATAGGAAAACCTCAGAATCACCTAATTATATTCTTCAGTATCTTTCATACAATTGCTCAATTCAAAATTTTTTTTGCGCCTCCATCTAGAAACACTCATTTTGCAGTACTTCAAAGCGGCAGGAAAACGGTAGTTTTCTACCGTTTTCCTGCCTAGGCAGGCAAAAATGTCACTAAAGGTTGGCCACACTAGATTCCACATGACAGACATGTAATAAATTGTCATTAAGCTACTGTTCAATCATGTTAAGATGAACTGGTGTCTTCATTGCACTTATTATTGAGGAATAGATATTAAACTAGAAAGAAAATTACAGACAGATTTATTCTAAATCAAGGCTAAAGGAAGAACACCATTAGGTGATTTAGTCTTTTTGGTTTACATACATCATACGGTATATGTATTTATATCTAGTTATGAGTCAATAAAGTGAACTATTATTATTATTCTCGGAAACGGCAATGTACTAAAGTATGTAACATGTGTGCCAACTTGTACTGTCATCTCCCTAGTGTCAAAATTTCTTTTTTATTTTCAATTCAAAATTAAGATTTGTCGGCCCAAAAAACAATGTGTATCACACGGCCAGAAACTCTTTTGCGAGTATTCGTATTTAACCAAGTTAACTTTCATATGTTGAAATATGAATTTACCTTATTTTAGAAAAACGGTTTGCATATTATACAGAAAAGATCTTTCTCTTTCTTTTTTATTATTTCCAATTCGATCTCATAGCAAATACTCTTGTTATTACAGCTAGGATTGATTGAGTTTCTCAATCGGAGCACCTTCTGGTGCCAGAGTAATTTTAAAGTAAAATTTACCGTTACATACACGTGACTTAATAACACAATACGTAAAGCCAATAAAAAGCGCGAAACAATGGTATGTTTGCCGCGGTTTTATGTTTCGTATTACAGCTTGTAACCTTCTTACACTTAAAAAAAAACCTAAGCTGTTGTTTACGCGCTTAGCGATACAAACGTTCATTTCTGGTTCAAAGAAGGAAATAATTTTATTTAACAATACTCGAGCAATCATTGCTTGTATGTTAGTGTGAGAATTTTGTACACCTGTCGATGTGTTTTGCATCATATAGTGAAATAATTACAAATGCGTTTTACCTTGTTACATTATGTGACTTAAATAAAATGAAAAAAAGATAGATGTGGTGTTTACACGAAGAAATGCTTCGAATCGAATTGATAATTTTGAAATTATATGGTTGTGTGCATCTATTCCTTCAGCTATTGTTATTGAATAATCCGTCCGCTTAGCAACTGATCCAATAGTCGCATTCAAAACAAACATACACAACTTATACTCAACACTCGAAGATTAATAAACAAGTCGTCAGTAGTAACATTTAATTATTATTATTGCACTGAACATGCACACTGTTGTCACGCCGTCTAGTTATGATAAACGTAAACACATGGAGATTATCTCTGCTACGCTTGGAATTTTAGCCACACTAGATGTTTCAGCATTGTCTACGATTTACAGAAAAATAATTTTCAGCAGAACTCTCGCAAGATTCCCCGAATACTTTGTGGACACCTCCTCCGCGGAGGTGCCACTTCCTGGTGCTCTCGTTTTCAGCGCGAACACGTAGAAAAACCACGGTGTACTGGCCTTAGAGATTATATTCATGGGGCACGTACACATAACAGATTATATTATCAGCCCCTTCCCCGGGCTGGGCGATAGCAAAATCCATAACTCGATTATCAAACTTGGTGATAATATTGTATGCACATCGTCATAATATACGTCCGTATCTTTTTGGTCGACTTGGGGCGATAATGGGAAAAACGATAAGTTATCACCTTTTCTGCTGTTGTTTTTGTCCGTAAACGTATACGAACGTATGTCGTGTATATGCATGTATGTTACAGCACGCACTTGTATAACGTAAACGTACATGCCAAGTCTGAGAGGCACAGAAACGTGTTATCGAAACTATGCGGTTACATGTGATAATTGGAGTCATTCATGTGTTCTGGACGTCGCCTTGACTGCTGCTGAAGCCGCTGGTGGTTCCTCTATCGTCTGGGAGTGTACAATCTGCTTTGGCGAGCAATTCTTAGAAATTCTTTGCTCTTTCGGATGAAATATATCTTTATTACCAAGTACTTATAAATGCTTATTTGGTAACAAAATATTCCTTACGATGAGTATACAAGGTCCTGCAATAGTTTGTCTGGCTTCGATAGCTCCTTTACCAATGAAATAAGGAATTTCAATCATGTGGCAAGTTGGCCCGTATTATTAAAAATGTTTTTAGTAATGTCGGACTTCGAATTGTGCCAAAAAATAGGTACCAACTCTGTTATTCCAATAGAAACTTTTAGATCCTTGTTAAATTTAAATGGCATGCACACATTAGATCTAAGACGCATTTTTAAAAACTATTGCAGTATCTCATAGTTTGAAAATATTTCCGAAGAATATGAAGTTAAGGATGCCGTTTTCAGTTTTCGCTTAACCATGAAAGAGCACACATTTTTTTATTAAACAATTGTTGTGTTTTCATTGCAGCGTTGTTAAATATGAATCTTTTTCGATGAATATTCTGTAAACAGGAAGAATTTTTTTTTAATGGAACGGTATAGCAATTTTTACATAGACAGATGTCAATTTTGTTTAACTTTAACAAAATTATTTCACCTTCGATAAAAAATCCTTTCTCCAAGCTACTGGTTGTCATATGGGAGGCGTAATCAGCCCTTCCATTACATAAATTGTCACGACCCCATACTTCACCATGTAAAAGCTAACATAGATTTTCAATTTCTATTTGTACTCCACATTCCACTATGTCGATATTCTTTTGGCCTTACCTGTCGGGAAACTGGATTACATTCTTAATATCTTCAACGAATTTATTCACAAAATTCGAATTTTAGAGGTGGAATCGGAAGTTGCGGTCCCGTTTCTTGATACTAAAATTCATAGAAATGTTAATAACTTGGCAAAGTTAGATTGGTATAGAAAATCAACCAACTCTAGAGATTTCTACATTTTCATTCTAACCACCTTTTGAAATATAAAATGAACTAATTCAAGCAATGAAATAAGTTAATTTTAGAAAGTCTTGAAAATCTACCATGTTTTTTCAAAATAATAGTTTGATTACATTATGATAAATTTTAAAAAAGGACTCTTATCCCCGTAGTATGGTTAATAGAATTCCTTTTAATATACCAGTTAATAATATGACTTCTGGCTCTATTTCACCCAATCATCATAATGATAACCCTACTGTCATCTACAGAAAACTATACAGTATAGTCCGCACTTACCTGATAAACTTATCAATTTATTCAAACAATACAATGCAAAAATAGATCCTTACCCTGCAAAAAAAAATAATTCATTTGTTTCCAGACAAACAGTTTAGATAAAAGTAATATTGTTTATTGTATTTAAGGGTTGCAACGGATGTTTCATTGGGGAGACATCACAAAAATTAAAAAACCCTGTAAGTACTCATAAAACCAATGTTAGAACACATTCTAACAGCACAGGTTTAAGTGCTTATTTTAACGAGATTTGCCATCTCTTCGATTTTAACAATGCAGGAATTGTGGATGTTGAATGTAATATGTTTGAACTTAGTTTTTTTGGAGATGTGTCACACAAATAAATTTACAGATGATGTCGATTTTAAAAAAGATATAGTAAATCTCAATAATATTTATATAGATTTAATTAATTTGTGTATTATGTTGTCAAATATCAACGTAAATTGTTTTTTTTTTTACTTTTTATTAGGCTATCTTTTTGTTTTACAAAATTTTAACCTACATTTTTCCATTTAGTTTATTTAAGTTCATACCTTGAAGAAGCCGAAAAAATATAACTTCGAAAATTTGGTAGAATAAAGTTTTAAAGTTTTTTGTGCGGTGTCGCGGGCGTACCTTCTCCAACAGCTGCACCCCTTGTTTGTCAATGGGGGCGACTGCTGGAGAGGGTCCGCCCGTGGCGACGCACTAAAAACTTTGAAATTTTATATCAGTTCCTTCATTTTAGTTTTTTGATTGTGGTATTATTATATGTTGTAGATTCTTTTCTTGCCTTAAATGTGTTATGTTGAGATCCATCTAAATCAATAAAAGTACCAATTCATTTTCTTCATTTATTGCAGTCTTTGTTCTTTGCACCGTTATGTAGTTAACGTTTCCATTTTCAACAAAGCACTCAAGTCTGGTGAAATTGATCGTATATGGACAACGCGTCGACTTTCTGGAAATTGAAGTCCATAAATTCTACTGGCAAGCTTCTCACTCCCACCCAATGCAAAAATCAATGTGTTTTGCCATTGAATAGTTCATTTGTATTTAACGAAACATTATTCATTTAAGTACGCCTGCTTATTTAGCCCAAGAAATGTCAGAATTGTCAATGGACGCCTCGCTTCTTCCCAATACGTTTTTATCCTAAAAAACTGAAAATCAAAATATTTCACTGTAGATAGACACGATGATATCTGTATAAAATCAACAGAAAATTATATTAAAAAAAAATGCTCCATCCAAAAGCTACTCACGATTTTAGAGTTTTAGAATTACAAATCCCTATATTATAACCTTGTAATTTAAAGGCAACAATTGTTTAATAAAAGCTCTGTCACGCTTAAGCGAAAACTGAAAACCGCATCTTTCTAACTTTCGCAGTTGTTAAGATATTTTCAAATTTCGAAGACACTGATGCAAATGTTTTTTTTTTTTGAAAAACGTTATGTAATTTAGAAATGCGACGTATTGTTAGATTTAATGCATGGCTACCAAAGCACCATATAAATTTTACAAAAATTCGAAAAATGCAAATTGCTATCTAATGCTGGTACAACCGGAAATCTGCCATTACTGAAAGTAATTTCCTGAGATACGTCCTATAATGCTATAAGTTGACAAGTTTTGTATGACATTCCTGACTTAAATTCATAAACGGGCTATAGAAAGCCTGACGATCCATTGCTGCACCATGTTTATATTTTAATAAATACTTTTGAAATGTTAATGCTATTTAGAAATTTAATCAAAATTCGCATTCACAATTGAATTTATTATGCTCTCCGATGAAACTACATTGCAAAACGTTGGAGTAATTAACAGGCATAACTACTAATATTGAAGTGAAGAAAATTCTCATTAGATCTGTACAATTGACAGAACTGTTGGGGGATTAATTTTTGGTGCGGAGTTATGGCTTCATAAATAATCAATAAACATTATCAATTCCAAAAATGAGGACAAATTCGGTTGAACAGTCCCATAATAAATGTGTTTTAAAGTAAAGTGAAGGCATTGGCTGTACATTAGGGTTCATAGAAGGGAATAGTGGGAACGCAGCTCAAATAATATTAATTTAAATTTCCTTATTTAATATCTGAACTTCTGGCGATGGTTTTCAGTTAATGTCTCTCAAGAAGGCAATAATCAGTGTCGAAAGCTCAGATATTAAATAAGGACATTTATTTATTCCCTTGCTTAAATTTCTTTTGTGAATTCTAAAAATTAATTTTACGAATAGGGGGTTTTGAATACGGAATATTAGGAAAACAATACCAACATTTCAGTGCGAAACAAGGGTCTAAATGCATTGTTTAAGGAACCTCTTCATGAGGGTGGCTATAAACAGACACCACAAGGATGTTTGTTAGCAAACAGAAAGTTTGCGTTACCTTCGCTGTGGTTTGTGTGGTAGAGAACAGGTAAATCGATAGACGCGAATCCTAAACACACGATTTACGGTCACGGAAAGGTAAATGATCCATTTTGGTACCACGTGCCTGTGATCCAATATAAATAATCAATGCTGAATAAATATACCTTTGGTCATGTGACAGTTTCAGTTTTAAAAGCTATTAAATAGCGCCGATATTTTTTTTTTATTTTGCGTTGGTAAATGTGTATACCTACACATACGTGGGAACTAAACGAATTAATTCAATGGAAATTGAAGTATTAATTCCTTATAACACGTTTTCTAGCCGCCATCTTGTAAAGCTGTTGCCGGGAATTTTCAAACGTATGGAGTAATTTATATTTTAAAGGAAGCAGGAAAATAGATTAGAAAAATCCAGGAATTTATGCTTTTTTTGTGATTTTATTGCAAATATTTCTGGACAGCTTATAGTAATAAACACAATTCTAGTAAAATAATTTTTGATTAAGTATTACATATATTTGCAATTGTTTTACAATAATTAAGTTCACATTCTTTCCTATAACTAACAGCTTCTTGCAGGTTTCGCCGTGTGTCAAAACTTTCGCTCGACGTTTCGCTGTTCATACTGACAGCTTCTTCAGGATAACAGTTATCCTGAAAGCAAGCAAATATTCTTCCAGGAATAAACATGTGTGATTCTTTTTTAAATAAATTAATACGGATGAGTAAACTAATTTATGTAGGAACCAATGTAAACAATAACAAACTGTCATATTGGGAGGCTGTTGTTTGAAGTGAAGTTAGGTTTAGAAATTCAGACCGCGATGACACATCTATTGTCGTTACTTTTTATACTCTGTAAAAACTTCCGTCTTTTTCAAGCTATAATTTAAAATTAAATTTAAAAATATGAGAAAACAGTATTGACAAACTAAAAATATTACCAGTTATTTAGTTTATCAATACTGTTGTCTAATTTAATTTTAAATTGTAGCTTGAAAAAGAGGTAAGTTTTTAGCGTCGGACATTGCAGACATCAATATTAGCCCAATTTTTGATTAATACCACATTTGAATCAAGGAAACAGCGTTATTTTTATCTTGTTACATAGTGTTATACTACTTATTATTTCGCGTAGGAAATGTTTAAAAATTACATATATGTGTATCTACTAATACATTGTACAGTTTGTTTTCACGGTGATTCGCATACGTATGCTTGTAGTCAATTTTGTAAACATTTTATCAGTTCTCGAATGACATTAAAACAATTGTTATTCACTTCGCTGCTGCACTCCGTTTAAAACAAGTCCATTTGAGCGGTTAATTACCTCGGGTAGTCGCCGGTAGTATTTTTTTTTTTAACTTTTCGCTTTTATAAACTGGAACCGTTTCGACCTAACTACAACTAACTCCTTATCGAAACAGGACGTGTTTGAAATTCATACGGTCTTATCGGTAACGACACGGGCTTTTCTTTTTCCTACGGATTATTATTGTTCCGGAAGCAGGTCGATACATTATTTAATAATACATATAACCTGTTACGATTACCGTTCGGGATGTCACGTGCTGTTTGCACGCAGGGACGGTCAGCCAGGCACGGCCCGAAATCGGATATTGTGGTGTGCTGCGTGCGGTGAGAACGCCTACGTCGTACCGCGTGAGATACTTCTGCTACCTCCGAGTTAGCTATTAGCTATAGGTGCTGCAGTTATATGGATGTCGTATGCACGACGACGCATTCCTTCCCATGCACGTAGGAGTGGAAAGTGTGCGAAAATGTTGCGTCATCGATCTGTACAATTACTACGCTTTATGTGAGTGCACTGATTTTTATTTCCTGTCGATTTTTACCTAATATTTTCCAAGAAAGCCTTTGCGCGTTTATGTATGACATCAGCGATGCTTCTATTGTTCCTAAGCTAAAAGTGAACACTTCTTATACTAGGCAGAAAGATATACATACATATAATCTTGCAACTCAAATACATATATAAGCATCACTTATACGGATTTTATTTCCGTGAAAATTTATTTATTTTGCATATTTTTTATACAATCAAAAACATGACTTTACAGTTTTTATTTATTTAAATAAAAAATGCGTGCTAAAAATGTAATGCAAAGGTACCATTTACATATCTAATACATTTACTTGAAATATAAAAACGTGCAACATTACAAAATTTTGTAGCAGTATTCTTAGTGTGGACGTGGGCTTTTTAAATATTATGGTCTAATTTGGATGTGTTTTATTCAATTTTTATTTCACCTGCTTCCTAAATCCGGTTGATTTCATGTACACTTAGAGAAAAGAAGTCAACAGTTTTTGAAGTATCATTTTTACATACATTGATGTAATCAATTAAATATTAAATCTTACATTTATTTGTTTTTGCCTATATTGAGAAAAATTTTGTGTGTATTTTTAATAGTGGCCAGTAAAACGGTCAATAGCATATAGTACAGATAACCTGTTTAATTGCCGCAAGAAAATATGTGTTTCTTATATAAGGTTCCTGAGATAAATAATCTAATTTCTGTAGTAAATAAATAAATATCCTTACGGTAAACAAACAAGTTAATTGCATTAATATGCATTATGCAATTGTACTATTAATTTTGCTGTAAAAATATGAGGATCTTTTATATTTATTTGTTTTTACTTAAATTTTCGGGTAAAACTATAGATATCATGGAAAATACGAAATTCATACGCCGCAATGTGATTGGTTATTGGATTATTTATCCGTGCGCGTAGGTAATTCTATTCGTTTGTCGAACTTATTATTGGCTCAATGATATCATGTACGTCACAAACAATCGTAGGTTTCGCGTAAGCGTGTTAATTCTTGATCCCTGGTTGAGCGATTCAGTATGACCTATTACACTGTAAAAAAATTCTTTTTCCATGTTAAATATCCTAGAAAAAACATGTAAAACAAAATTTACATGATTTATTGTGGTAAATTCACAACGTTATTACACGTAATATTCCTGATTTATCATGGCAAAATTACTGTATTTTTTTACAGTGTAGGTGCTATAAAAGAATTAGGTAAGTTGCTTGCTCTCTTTGTAAAAATACATATGAAAATTACTTCAGTGTTCGGTAAATATAGAGTTCATATAAATATTACATACTAATTTTACAGTACAATCTTTGAAAAACACATCAGCATGTGAAATTTACTAGATGGTAGAAATTTTACCTTATGAAGCAAATTTACCTGTAAAATTGTAGGCAAGTTTGTTACCAACGATTTTACTGTAAAAAAGTTGCAGTGAAATTACATTCACTGCAACTTTTTTACAGTGTATACGAAAAGGTAAAGTTTATAATTAGGCGACATGTATCGATACAAAAAATTGACGTTTACCATACGTTTCATACAGTCTGAAGTACTACGGCTGATATTCAAACAACCTGCATACTGCATATTCTTAGTTTCCACACTTCTTCATACCGGTGCGGTGGTAATTAGCAATTAACTCTATTACGCTTTGATTAGGAAGGTTGTGAAGACGGATTACAGAACTAGTTCTAGGAAATATCATTTTTATAAAACTCAGCAACAACACAATAGCTATCATAAGTAATCACAATATCATGTGTATAATTATCTGAACGCGACATCTTTCGTTTGGATTCCTAACCTAATTGAATTATTATTCAATAAAATTAAGTAGTAGAACATGTAAACATTAAAGGGTTCTATTACTTGCACTCAGTATAATTATTTTAGTGAAATATATATTTAAAAGTGATATCAAAACAGACAAATAAACTGTTTAATTAGAATAATATGTTGAAGTATTTAGAATAAAAATTCGTTTTTAGATAACTACTTTTATTTGGGAGGATTCAACAGGTTTAGTAAAAGATGCAGTGTGTGTCACGAGCTTCCCTTAAAAGTTTATGGAGAAGCGAGATTTAACATTTTTTGTAGTGAGCCTGTGGTTGAACACTACAGAGGATAACTACATGCTTACAGCAAGGCGGTAGAACTTTTGAACATTTGTAAAAAAAAGAATATATTGGTCATTTTTTTCTTGAATAAATATTTATAATTTTCTGTTACTTATTTTGTGTAGATAATATACAAGAGCAAGATACTGATGCCATCGTCTATGGTATTTATTTATTACAGGTGACAGTTATTGGCATTGTTCAATCATGGCCACCTAGAACCGACACATGTACTAGTAATGATTACGCTGCGACAGTTTTTCTGTAATATCTCCTAACCATTCTTTCAGCTAAAAACGGTTTTTAACATTTATACTATTTTTTGACGGTCATTCAATTGGCGCAGGAAACTTAAGAATTGCTATTTAAAAAAATGAGTTATCACAAAGTGAAGGTCTTTTCTTTGCCCCCTCTCTTCCTGCAGTCAGTTTAATATTTCTTAATTTCTTTGTTGGAAATAGATACCCATTGGTGGATATTATTTACAATGACAATGAAAAAATCACACTGTCCAACTGCAAGCAACTTAAAAGTTCGTGTACCACTGCATAATACAAAATTCTTTAAAAAATGCTTATATCTTGTAAACCATAAAGATTAAGGGCATGGTATGTTAGATAAACTTGACCTAAAATTCAGAGTAGAATCGAAATTTGAAATAAAAATACTACCTCTCCATTTGAAGTAACAAAGTTGGCAACTACTTCCGGTATTAGGGAACATACCGGAAGTCGAAAATATTTTAGCTAAACCAACCTACACCCACAGGCTCACTACAAAAAATTTTAAATCTCGCATTTATTTGTTTCTCTATAAACTTTTAATGGAAGTTCGTCGTGACACGCACCGTATATTTGCCACAAGTAAATTATTGCCAGCAACTCAGTTTATTTGAAACATTTTTCTGAGTGTATTAATTTTTAATATAGGGGAAAATTTTTAATTTTCAAACTTAAAATCAAAAATGTTTCTAAACGTTGAAATTATATGAATTAATTATAATTTATATTTTCATTTTTTTTTTTAAATTGTTTGTTAAATTTTTTCTTTAAATTTACGTTTTATCTTTCAATTCTTATTATCGCCAGTATTTGTACTTTGGTTTTTCTGAAATCATCAACTGCCTTATTTGTTTCAACTGCCAATAAAACAATCTTTAATATTTCAAAGCACTTAGTTCATCCTAAATGTATGTCTTGGATTACTTTGGAAACATTGAACAGTCTGCAATTACACTGAAAAACCGATTTGTTTGATACTACCAAATTTTGTTTAAGTTAACTAAATATCGAGTTAAATATGGGCAAAGAAATATTTGATTAATTCAACCAAATTATTTGTTCATTTAACCCTTTATTTATTTGAAATAACGAAATATTTTGGGTTAATAAAATTTGTTTGAAATTATTTTGTTGTCTTGAACAAATTGGTTTTTCCGTGCGTGGCTACATTATGTGTTTGGCAAAGAACAGATTCATTTCATTTCAGCAGTTGTACTTGTTTTTCATGGGAGTCTTCCAAATAACGAAGTGGTTATTAGTTTGATGGAAATAAATTGCTTTTATTTCTTCGCTAGGCGCTGTACCCTCTGTATGTTTCATCAATTCACTCTTACCAACAACAATTACACAGTTGCAAATTTTGAATGTGGAAATAAAAATAGATTTTGAATTACAATACTTCTGTTTACCTTTTTCTTACCTTAAAAATGTAAATACATATATGTATGCATATGAATATATTTTGAAATCGAACATAAACGTATTTATAATAGACATTTAGTATAATAATTGGGAGGATTGAAGGGTTGAGTAAACATCTTTTTCTGAAGTGCGAGTGCTAGTAAATAAGCTAATCGTTATATCTATATATAGACTACACCTTGCAGCTTGCGCAAAAGTGTTTATAAACAAAGAACTGTCAGTGTGTGGTTATTTGTTACAGTTAAAATTATGAAAATTGAGTTAATATTTTCAAAGAAATAATAATTTTTGTAAATCTCTTAAACGCAAGAGAGTTGAATGAACATAAAACGAATTTTGTAACATTCAGTTCAGTTTCCTTTAGTCATTATTTTACTTTAACAGTAAAAAGAATGAGCTAGTCGTAAATATTAAAAACCTTATTTTTCAACAAATGTAATAAAAATTAATATACCTACATTTTTTTTTAAGTGAAGATAATAATTTTACGCTCTAGAACAAAAAGTACTTGTTTAAACTATAAGTTCGTTATTTGCTTATTATTTTTTGATTGCCACTATTCGACATGATTGTTGTGATTGCTATTTTAAAGAATAAGGACTCTTTACAGTTAATCCAGGTAAATCCGTTATTGAAAGAATGATTCAACACCGAATGAATTAATTCCGTTTTACATTTTCGCATTATTGCAAAAGCCATTACAAAATAAACTTCTAAATTGCATAGTGTGACGGTTAATCAAACGTGCCTATTATTTTCCAGTAGAACATATGTACTACCTGGCAACGAACTTAATGTTTTCTTCAATAAAATCGATATCATGGCTAATCTTGACAGCTTTTCGAAGTCGCATTTCGCTCGTTCGTGCACAGCTTCGTATTTACAAAACAGATGAATGAACGAACGGTTTTCTCGTTGAGGTAGTTGAAGGTGGTTATTGCGTGTGTGTGCCCGAGTGGTGTCGGATTACGTAAAAAATAGTTCAGTACCCTGCACAGAACATTAAAACATAAGAATGGAACGTGTACGTGCATTTCCTTATTGCTTTGTTTCAATAAACTTCTTTGCTTACTGGCGTTCACCTACGCGCATTTATTCCTCTTTTGACTGTGCATTGCATGGTGGAACAGTTGAGAATGTTCGTGCTTATGTGTAAGGTATGTATGTACCTGTTTTCAGCTACTTTATGATGATTTCTGGTATTTGAAATAGAAAGTGACGACACTTATATAAGTGTCGATAGTTGTGGGTTAAAATTGTATTTTTTGAACTGGCATTTATTCTAGGAGACTAGATTACCTAAATTGATATTTTTTAATAGGTAACTGAGAAAAAGGAAAGTTAAGAACACAGAAACAAAAAAAGTTCTTTTAATAAATATTTTTTTTTAAGTGAGAAAATCCAAACATTGTTCTTTATCTTGATATTCATTTCTTGGATTTTTGGTCATTTACGTAATAATAAAACAGAAATGTATAATTATATTTCATTTTATTTTTAAAGCTTTTTTTCAAGTTACATTTGTAAAGATAAAGTTATAAATTGCAAAAATGGCATTAAAGCTATTCGTAAGTAAATTTTTGTTTGATAAACGACAAAATCAATATGGTTTTGTTTTGATGTAATTAACGGATTTCTAAAAAAATATTGTTTTATTTAGTACTAAAATTAAGTTATATAGTTTTGGTGAAACATAGTCTCATTTATTATTAACTGTATTTTTATGTTTATAAATTTGAAGTATTTCGTAGTACATTCGTGTTTAAAATTGTTATATTGTTAAAATTTGACAATAATGATATTTCCATATTAAAATTTTCATTCAAATATTCTTCCAAAAAGAGATTATTGGAAGAATATTTGGTATTTGCTAAATTATCCATCTGAAACTACAATATTTATCTACAAAGAATAACAATAATTGTAGGGCAACATTATCACTAATTAATATAATTAGGGCGCAATGAAATGTGTGTAACACTCAGTTTATATTAGCATACATATGTTTCACCTTACCAACTATCGTCAGAGTTATAGTCAACTGGTCAACCTATCTCATTAGTATGCTGATATATTTATTTTGCCAAATTGTAAATTCTAGTATCTATCGAATGTTACACACATTTAATTGTGACCGAAATGTAAGATTTTTGTTATATTTATGTGCTTTTATTCTGTTTTCTAAATATTTCAGCAATATACCTACAGCATTATAATCTTAACAGTTTATATCATATTCAATGTGTTTTGTTTTTATTTTCCTCAATTTTGGATTTTAATTTATATAGATTTGGTTTTGTCACTTCTCATTATTTTGGTTGGCGATTTTGAAATTATAGGGTTTGAAAATTTGATTTATTTTTTCAGATAAGTGTCTTACGTAATTTTTATATATTTTGCGAGTGTTTAACTATCTTCTATTACATCTTTTGTTGATTTATTAAATAAAAGGAAAGTTTTTGTGAAAAAAGGTTATGATGATTTAAAATTTAGATAACGTCCAGATCACGTTGATTTATCCACATCATTTAGTTAGAATTTGGTTATTATTTTAATTTTTGTTACGTGGCTGACATCCAATGCCAAACAACTTTATTGTTGAAAAATTCTTGCAAATATTCTCTTGTTGAGCCATTTTGAAAATAGCTTAGCTATAACTTATCATCAAATAATTGTGTCATAATTGTTCATGTAAGATTAAAACACATACTTCTATCTTTACGGGGTGTAATTCTGTTTCACGAATCCCATGAGGATTTTGTGCGGACCAAATTCCAAATGAATTAGAATTTTAAAGTTTATATCACGTCTTTTAATTCAAACCAGATTCATAGAAAAGAAGTAAGCTTAACGCGTTATCATTTCTTAGGCTAGCATTGAACCGATGGTAATAATCCATAATTCCATTTCTCGAAATCCAATGGCAATAATTGCTGCATCAAAAAAAAACAATAGTATTACTTTCTATTATACTATTTAATATGTGTATTGCTACTGGTTTGTTAAAAGAACTATTTTCTTCAGTTAATACATATATGATGATGGGTGTACCTCAGTAGAATGAACATTGTATCAACTTAACAAACCCTCTCCAGTAAATGCTATGTCTTATAACTTTATATCATGCAGAAGTACAGTCGAGGCTGCAATATGGAATACTGTTGTGGTGCTCATCTCCGGCTGCTCATAGGCTGTTTCTATCCCAAAAAGCTATTGTGAGATCCCTTGTGGGCGCTAATTATACAGACATGCAGACCAATATTTCGTAATTTTACCCCTTGCTTGTATCTACATACGCAATATCTATCTATGGCTTTCTAGGGCTGTGATCCAAAACAGCTACGCACGTCTTCTACTACATTTTCAGTTGGAATTAAAGGACGACATTGTGTAGCAGATATAAAAATAAGCGTATTTATATTGCAACAAATAACCAGGCGATACTGAGGGCACTAGTGAATTCTAAGACGCAAACAGGACTGGCTTGGGAATATATTCGAGAACTGAATAGTTGGAAAAAATGCCTTTACTATGGGTGCAATTGAAGGAAACGAAAAGACCGAGGAGTTAGCCAGAAAGAGATCAATTGGTTTCGTATATAGACCCAGAACCTGTTCTAGGAGTGACTAAAAACACAGCACGAGAGCAGGTAAAGAGTAAGGCCAAATAGAAAAAAAAAACACTGGAATAATACAACCAGGCAAATTCATGGTGAGATCTTTATTAAGGGACCAAAAGAAGAAGATTGAAGAATTACCAGGCAATTTTTGACAGGCCAGAAATGAACCTAGAGGACTTCAATCAACCAGCCAGAGAGAAATCTGTACAGATTAGTATAGAGTTTTAGGATACTGGAATAGCTGATATAATTTAATGGGTAAAAATTCAACAATCTGACAAATACTAGCGACATAATACATGCTTCTGGCCGAGGTGATTTAACTTTATTGGTCTTATTGGATTATTCAAGGGCATTTGACACTCTTAATCATCGACTCTTATTGCCTACTTTTCATTACCTTGGTCTGAGTACAGACGCAGTTTCTCTATTTTCCTATAATTTCTTAGGTCGTTCTCAGAGAATTAAAATTAGTTAGTTTAACAAAGCTACTTGAAGAATGGTGTTCCACAAGTTAGCATACGTAGTCCGCTTCTTTTTACTATTTACACTGCAGCTTTCGAATCTTATCTATCTTTTTCTAAGCCTCATTTCTATGCCGATGACACACAAATATTCTGTTTATTTTCTCCAACGAATTACTTAGATGTATGTCTTTGCTTAAATTCTGATCTCGAGCCAAAATAATATCAAAAATGCTTCGTTTAAAATTAAATTCCGCTAAAACAACAGCGCTATTGTTCGCTAAGGAGAAGTTGGTATATATTATATAACATATCAGTAAAAAACTTAAAACTGCATTTTCTATTCTGAAAAATCTTCATGCCAATCTTGAAATCAACACTCGAAAATTACTGATAGTTTAATACTTGCGCAATCTAATTTCTGCGACGCAATTTGTGGAATTTGTCTAGACAGTATCATTGCTAGGCGAATACAACAAGTACAAAATACTCGTCTTCGATTTATTTATGGAATCCGCAAATATCCGCAAAGACATTTATCATTATTAAAAAAAATGGGAGACGAAAACCAAAAAGTCAAGAGGCCACAGTATTTCCGGAGACTCTATTTCATACATTTCCCACAACAAGAAATAAAGAAGGGCGACCAAGTGATTGGTAAATAAAATATTACCGATTTCTCTGAAGTAATGGACAACCTTTAGACTAATGCTGAAGGAGAGTTTCTTTAGCAATTTATTTCTACCTCAGCAAATTGGTTTATCAATCTTACAATGTGCCAATCACCGCTTCGAAAATATGACTGAACTGAAGTTCAGTTATCCTGAAGAAGCTGTCAGTATGAACAGCGAAACGTCGAGCGAAAGTTTTGACACACGGTGAAACCCGCAAGAAGCTGTTAGTCATAAGGTAGATCATACTTTCAACGCAAATATAAGTCTTGAGCAAAATTGTATGTGAAAAGTAACAAACAAAATACAGAATGACGAAAAACGCAAAATTTATACACGAAACCATAGGGTGAAGACAATCTTTCTCAATCGGTCGGTATATACATGCCTGTATACCTACCTATGATTGAAGGTGCCTACAATATCTTAAAATTCACACTCTCTTGGCAAATTTCCCAGATCACTTATCATACATACGCCGTATAAGTACGAAAACTCACCACCTATTTACCCTTTTATGGTACCATACACGGCCATAAAAACATTACAAACCAAAAATTAACACCCAATTAGTGGAATGTGTTTATCTAATATTTACAACCCGGGGTTTTATTCCCCAATATTTGCCCTTAGCGACCCTAGTTTATCTGTCAAGATGCAGACGATAAATCCCCGGATAATTCTTATCGTTTTGGGAACAACTCTCTTGCTCTGGCCGTTATCTCGCTTTAGCACGTTCCTGCGAGCGCATGGGTCTAGTGCTCGCTTTTCGAATACTAGCGACGGTTCCAGGGCGACGAAAACCTTATTTACATTTTATTCGATCGCATGATGTGCTGCGTACGTGTATTCGAAAAGTGTATATACGCATATCGAAAACCGTCAAAGCATCTCAAAGATAGCTTTATATTATTGGGTGTTGACTGATAGATAGGGCCGCGTTGTGTTCGCGAGGCAATAAAAAAAGGTAGTTTGAGTGGTTATTCCTGTTTTTGACAAGATATTGATGGTTTGTTTTGTTTATATTTTTCGAGGTACTTAGTTTTTTTTTTATCTAGGCATATGGTGATCATATCGCATTGAGTGGCATTATTAGGTGCTAACGGGTTCCTACTCAATTGCTCAGCTATTTTAACGGGCAATTGCAACAGTTTGGCTGAATATAAATAAAATTATGGCGAAAGGCGGAAGCTGCAAAGTGGTTTACGTTTCGAATGAATGGAAAGATAAGTGTTCAAGTTTTTCTATTAGGAATACCAGAAATACAAAAGTATTGCCAAGTTAAGGGTGGGCAAAAAGTGGTGGGGACAATGCATTTTTAATTTCCTCAGTTTCTTCAAAAATTAGAATATTTAATTATGTTTTAAGTTATGAAATAAATCTGTATTTCACACTAATCATAATAAAGAAATAGCAAAAGGATCTGTAATTGAATAACGGCGAAGAAGAAAAAATCAGTTGAAGAATGTCATTATGATCCTTACGTTTTGTATATTATGTGTGTGTAAGAAAAATTGAAAAATATTCACTCATTTGAGAGAAACTCAGGAAAACGCATTTTGTAAAACAGTAGGCCATCCTATAAAATTTATGATTTCATGCCCATCATAGAAGTGTAGCACTTTATTCGAAGATGGCGCCACAGAATTTAAAAAAAAATAATTTTGTTAATGTAGATTGAATCTATTGCTAATAGCCTACATAGCATTTTCATTAATAACAATAATACCGAAAATTTCTGTAAATAAAATGGAAAAAACTGAAAGATAAATTGTTACATTCCAGTTATGTATTCCCTGCGTTAGTCCAAATTATTTCCTTATAAAAACCACTCACAATTGAAAGGTAATGCGTTATAAAAGTATTTATTTTTCCTCATAGCTAAATTGTACTGTACAAATAAAAATAAAACTGCGTATGTACAAATATTTTATAGTAAAGAAATTAATAATAGTGTAGTTATACATGTCAGAATAATAATAATACAGAAATTGCTAAATTCAAGAATAGGTACTTAATTATGGGCAAGCAATAATCGAGTTATTTAATGATCATCAATAATCGAATGATGCCTTGTCCATCATTCAATTATGTCCACCACTACCTTTTTATCAGTTATCTCCTCTGTCTATGTGTTCCATCTCCTCTAGCAATTAATTCTCTAATATTTTATTTTCACCCTTACGACAAACCATGTCTCTCCAAAGTACTAAATTGATTTTAAAAAAGTCATTGTAGAATATTCCTCGTGGTATAAATTATTATATCTTCTCCAGAAGAAAATATCCTAGATTAAATTGAGAAAAAATATGAGATGAGCTTAGCCTTTTTGAGGATTGTAGTATTGGCTATATGGATCTTGAATGACTGCAGATTTACATGGAATATATATTTTTCTTTGCAGACTACATTTTCTTATTTCTTAAAAGATGCGATTTTTAGGTTATGTCACTGCACAAAACACGTCAATATCACGAAAAGTTTGACCTTTTCTAGCAATAATAGCTATAATAATAATTAACTAACTTATTTTGTTGAAATAATTAACACTTTTCCACGTATTATTTTTGACAAAAAAAATATGCGTTTGTACTCGCAATAAGTGCCTTTTAGATTAGACTTACACAACAGTGCGATTCTCAGAGCGGCTGGGCTCATTTCAAATTTTTCCTAGAATTATTTCATTTCGGTAACAAAGATGATATAACCAACATGGACATTTGCCACGTATTCTTATCAATATATCCTACAACAGTGCTTTTTCTATAAAACAAATAAGTAATATAGTAAATAGGCAAGCACAGATAAGTCTCGAGCACTGGCATTTCTCCTGACAAAAAAAAAAAAAATACTCTGATTCCATTTCAGGTTCGTTTATGTTATGTTTATGTTCAAAAATGACATGCGAACTTCATATGCCTTGCATTCATCGGCAATTCCCGGCGCCGCGCCGACATGAAAATTTCCTGCTTTTTAGGCGGCAAATATAAATTTATTAACTTTTTTTAATACATTGAAATAAGTGTACCGATACAAAAAACAAAATACAAAAAAGAAACAATAAAAATAAAGTTTTTTTTTAATTTCTATTAATTAAATAATAATAATAGTAATATTTCATGTAATAATTCCCTCTAAAACCAAACTTTTTTCCGCTAGCTTCCCTCTAAAAAGGGATTTTATCTCTCATATACACAAAATGACTAAAAATAACACCCGACCTCGTGATTCACTCGACTTGACCATGTGATACATCCCATGTGTTTACACAAATTTACGAATGTATATATTGTTTTTCTCCCAAACAATTTTGAAACAGGCCGCGCCATCTAGATTTTAAAAGGTTGTTGATCTCGCACCTCTTTGACAGAAACGAATTTTTTTATGTTTGTACGTCCCCTTAATTGTGATGAAGCAACAATATTGAATCTAATTTAATTAATTTAATGCTCATTTTAAAATAGCTTGAAATGTGTAGAAAATATAAGGGCTGTTCGAACATGCAGTTCGCGAACGGTTCGTGATTACGTGAACCAATCAGAGAACAGATTGGAGTTCTCGCGAACTGGAATGCGTTGTCTGATTGGTTCACATGATCGTGAACCGTTTGCGAACTGCATGTTCGAACAAACCTATAGTATAGGAAGTCCGACTAGAATAAGGTGCATTTCTGGTTGCATAATCTACATGTGAAATTGAAATTGTTATTTATAACTATTATAATAAAGCATAATAAGCTAAAATGCTGTTTATAACGTTAAAACGTATTTTATTATCAATTTAAAGCTTGCAAGTCCAGATTGGTCTTTCTGAAATTTATTATTTTATTATTGGTTTTTTTTTTTAATATTTAACTAACGCGTTGATTATTTCTCTCTTTTTGGAGGAAATAACGGTCATCTAATGTCCGTTTCATCATTGGTGGACTGATCTTCGATAAACGGTCGATGCCAAATAACTGCTAGAAATTCCAAATTGAGCCATTCTTAATTTGACCGTGGGAGGGATATGCCGTAATATCCCAGTTGCAAACACCAATCAGTAACATCTACACTTATTCTTCCTTAGTAAAAACATGGAACAAACCATGCCTGCGTCTGGTTTTGTTAAGATTTAATATGAACAGTTCATATATTAAGTTTATATTTTTGGTGCATTAAAACTTTCATATACCACAATAATTTTAAAGTGTTAATTTAAGCAAAGGTGGTTTTAAATAAACAAAAATCGGAATTTACATTTTGCGGCTAATATTAACAGAATGCGGTTACTTTGCGTAAATGTTATACAGAGTGTACTAGACAGGAAGTGGGGAGGAATAGCAATACTTCGGCGTCACATGTATGTATGTGCGTATTTCATGTTACACGGTGAACCGAAAAATAAAAAAAATGCGTAGAAATTTTCGTATAATAATAATAATGCATAATTGTTTTCATATACCTACGCAATAAATGTATTTTTTACGTATTTGATCACTTAGATTTATTCAGCTTTTTTTATATACATACAGGGTGAGTTGTTTATCTTGAGACGACGGAATATCTCTAAAACACTGCATCAAATCAAAAAAAGATCTTAATAAGATTTGTTATAATGTAGGGGTGGTACTGAATGGTGCCGAACTCGATCCCCCCCCCCCCCTCACCCCCCCCCCCCCCAGAGTGGGAGGGGGGACAACTTTGAAATATTAAATGGGAACCCCCATTTTGTATTGCAGATTCGGATTCTACGCCATCAAGTATGTAGTTTTTGTTTGAAACTTTTTTTTCGATTCGTAACAGATTGTGCTGTAATCGCAAAAAACGTGATTGTGAACGTCTAGAAAAAATACACAAAAAAGAGAAACAAGCAAACATGATTTTGTTTTTTTATTTTAACATAAACTAGCATTTCAAAAAGCCATGTGTTCAAAACTGTGCCCCTTCACTTCGATACATTTATTTATTCGCAATTGGAATGCTATTCAACGATACAAAACCGTACTTTATTCAGTACATGACAAGCTGTGAATACGTACACATTGTCCGATCCCCATTTAGATTATTTATTATTAATCCAATACAAATTAGTTAGTGTTGAATATTTGAACAGTAATGGAGGCTAACATTACAAGAGAGAATTGAAATGATTTACATCTATGGAGAAAGTGGTAGGAATATCGATGATGCTGTTAATCTTTATTCACAACGTTTTCCCGACAAGGTGCGATCGCGCGCTTCTTTTTACCGAGTCGTTCAACAATTCTCTAGCGAAGGAACTGTACCGCCAAAAAAAACGTAATTGCCGAAAAAACAATTGCTGGAGAAAATAATGAAATCGCGGTATTAGCTGCAGTAGCTAATAATCTGCACATTAGTACTCGAGAAATAGCTCAAGGATCAGGAATTTCTCAGTCCACTATCTGCCTATCTTCAATATTTAAACGTAGGAAATATCATCCATTTAGAGTTTCCATGCATCAAGAACTTCATGGCGATGATTTTCAAAAGCGAGTGCGATTTTGTCAATGGGCGCTTCAACGGATACAAGATAATTCCAATTTTTTTGCTCGAGTATTATTTTCTGACGAGGCGACATTCACAAATCACGGTACGGTAAATCGGCACAACATGCGTTACTGGAGTATCGAAAATCCCCATTGGTTGCGCCAAGTTGGTTTTGGAGACAGAGTGCGCACTCAACAAAAAGTGTGTAATTTATTAAATGCAATTCATCCTCATTGACCTCCAATTACTAGATCTACTGTCAGCAAAATTGAATTGAAATTTGCTGAGTACGTTAGAGATTTACCTAAAGGAAGACCAGTAAAAATATCAGGAGATTCTCAACTAGACGTTTTATTAGACATTGTAAATAATCCCCATGTAACCGTTAGGACAATCTCCTGGAATTATAATATGTCAACTGAATCTGTGTCAAAAATACTGCGAAAAAATAAATAGCATCCTTATAATGTTCAATTAATACATTTCGATCGAAGAAAAAGTTTTGTGAGCAAATAATTCAGATTAATAATCAAGGATTTCATCAAAAGATTATTTTTTTCTGATGAGGCTATTTTTACTTTAAATGGGCACGTGTACAGACAAAACTGCAGGTACTAGGCAACTGAAAAATCTCACTGGAAATAAGGCTATCACATACAGTGTCGTCAAAAACTTTGGCCAAAATTTTTGGACAGTTATTATCGAAAATCTAATTCCTTATTTTTTTAAAGAAACTTTAAAATGGGGAGCGCTACTTACGCTTTGTTCAGTTTCAACTCATGCCCGCTTTCACTGTTGTGCTTCCTCATCCACAAGATCCAGGTATTCCTCACAATGACATATGGTTCCAATATGATGGGGCACCTGCTCATTTTGCAATTGCCGTACGACAATTTCTTGACTTAACTTTTTATAATAAATGGATTGGACGCAGAGGTCGCATTGACTGGCCACCAAAGTCACCGGATTTAACCCTAATAGATTTTTTTTATGGGGTTATTTGAAATCTATAGTTTATGCGAATAGCCCAAATAATCTTGATGACCTGAAAGATGGAATACGCTAGGAAATAAAATTTATTCCACCAGAGGTAATTGAAAACGTACAACAGGAAAGAATCCGTCGACTACAAAATTGTATTGACGTAAACGGAGAACATATTGAACATTTATAAAGCAAATGTTATTATTTCTTTCGTATATTTTATTAATAAAGTTCATTTATTTTTTTAAATTTATTACATTTCAAACGTCATTATTCCGAAAGCCGCTCATTTTGGAGATTTGGTATGATATACAAAAGGGATTCAGAATTTTCCGTACAATTAAAACAAATGCATAATATATGCATTAGAAAAAAATCTTCTTTAGACACCCTGTATACAATTTTCTTATGTCAAAGGATTCCTTACTAAAATATTAATTGATATGTCCGAGCGTTTTTCTGTAAAATATAACAAATTTTAAATGAATTTGTTCCTTTCATCATGAACGTACTGTATAAAAAACTGCTACACACAAAAAAATAATTACTCAATTTGAATATAAATGCATCACATTGAATATGACATAACTACCTACATAAGCAAGAAGATGATGTATTTATATTGAGAATAAACTTTGTTCAGTTTTCCAAACCCGTGAATTTATTAGACAAAACATTTTTTTTAGTTCAAATGTAATCAATATCTAAAATCATTATGAACATATAATATTTTCACCACAAAAATAATTATTTTAGATTTGAGTAAATAGATTTTCTCAACTGCTCAATTGGAAACATATTTATGCCTTAATAATTTATGTACATTTGATAGAAGTATATAAAAGTATTATTTGAAGAATTGTTGAAGTATATTGACCTGATAATACTTACCTGTTTAATCTAAGCATTTCTACTATTCAAGGGTAATAATTACCTACTAATTTTGTAATAAATAAAGAAATATTATGTAATTAAATAAATTTACTGTCATACTTTATAGTTTTACAATGTTCGGGAGAAGGTAGCGTATCGGGGTACTCCAGGAGTGCGCACGGGATGTTGATGCGTTGAGGTATGGATGTTATGCGTATCCGTCGTTGCGATCGGTGTTTTCGAGATACTTCCCACTCATTGCCTGGGCCTGGTATCTAGTCGGCGTTGGTTAGTATAATAATTTGCTGGTATTACCTACTGAAAACTAATAACTAGTAAATACCTACATATGTTTATTAATGTACACACCATACCATGTTCATATATTATCGACACAATGGCGCTGACTCTAAGTATTATTTATATAAGTTTTTTAAACCAGTAATCCTTTAATACTAGATAACACGTACGTACTTACCTTCGAATATTTTAATCGTAGCATCTGTGCATCAGCCCCATTCCGCCCCATTCTCTTAGTAGCTGCGCAACGGCTGGGATATCCATTTAGATTTACTTATACTCACAACCAACAACACTATTCGCTGGTCAATCAAAAAGTGAATAAAGCCTATGTATATGCAAAACTCCCTAAACCCCCCTAAAAAAGAGGGAACCAATGACAGATAAGGTTTAGTGCAATAAATGGTGGGGGAAAATTCGTTTCAAATGTTTCAGTATTATGGTAATTTCAATTTGAAATTTCATGTTTTCAGTACAAAACATTTAATAAATTTTATATAGTAATTCATTATACCAAACGTATAAGGAATTTTATTTTGAATCTACAGACTTTTTCACTATGATTGCATAGATTTATTCCTTACCTCAACAACAATGTTTATTTGGAGGAAGTATACTTAAAATGCAAATATTTATACTATTTGTTCTAAGAGAATTTACTCTTATGTTCTAACCAACAAGATTTAGTTCATTTAAATATATTTTAAGTTTCGATTTCTGAATAAATAAAAATATTCGGATTGATAATAGATTTTTTTGTGTGTAGCAGAAAATTTCATACCCTTAGCATAGCGTTCTACTTTAAGATTTCGCTAACCCCGGGTTTAAAGAATCAGTTTCTATCAGTGTATGTGGGCTAATTGGGAAATACTTTTTGAGAATGGTGTATATATAAAATTTAAAGTATATATAATTTGTATAAATATACTTGGTACTTTTTGGTTCGTACGATTACCATCGCAACGGGTATTTGACAGAGCTTATCAGTAACGAACAGCCAGTAACGGATTTCCTCAACGACGTTGATAAGGGTTGACTGCAATGGACCGTACGCACAATAGACGCGCCTGCTGTTGCCTCTTGGTATTTACACAAATCGTTGCCTTCGAATTCAGTAAAACGGAAAAAATACATACACACAACAATACAACGACCGCAGCGAGAGAGAAAGGCGAACGAATAAAGCAAGCCACCAAACCGCTATTCGTCGATAGCAATTTATTGTTATTTAGCGTCACAACGGCATTTGTTTCGTACATCAGTTTTATGCTTTCTTCGTGGCTACCCGATAAATCCCAAACGCATAATATAAGAATAACTGGTCGAACAAAAAAAAAAACCTAATTTATTTTTTCTTCCTTTCCTGCGATACGCCGATCAAGGCGAACGGAATACAGTGAGATATTTGTTTTTAATTTAGAACCCGTTATATACGACGGAGGCAATTAATGGGGTATTTCTTTTTTTTTCCGTTGGCAGTCGAGTAGAATACTTCTCCGTATGCGACTGCCGTATAAATATAAATCTGTCAGAATCGATCCCCACGGATGAATGTCTTGCGGCGGTAGCGAGCGACCTCTGACCTGTCGGGGTTCGGTTCCATTTATTAGAAACGCTAATAAGACGTTTAGAACTGTAACGAGTGGATTAACAAAACAAGCCGTTCCATTTAAAGAATCTTAGATGCCGGAATACAACCATTGATATTATATTATTACTACGCGAAAGAAAACAGAATTACATATTAAATGTTAATACTGTTTACATGCAATGCAATCAGCAGTGATTTCAAGAATTACCTTTTTTATTCAAGAATTACATTTTTTATTCCTTCAAAATTATCGGCGAAAAAAATTGCAGCCTCCAACCATGTACCCCATCTCGTAATAATCGGTTCAGGAGGCAACTTAACACCGGGAAGTCGCTCCTTATAAAATTGGATTCGTAAAGGTGTTTTTAAAAATACTTTTTTGACATTGCTAATTAAATCATTAATCAAAGGGAATTGATTCCTAATGTCTTCGGCTACACGATTGAACCCATGAGCTAAACAAGTGCTATGAATAATGTTACTATAATTTTTTTTTAAATTTTGCGCGGCTTTTATCATCAGCAATTGTCACATTATTTGTTTTTTGAAGTTCTTTTACAATAAATTAAATATGATTTACCTACAATATCTTCATGAAGAATTCCTATTAACAAACGGGCAATATAATGGCCACACTTATCCGTACTTTAATCTACCATGATATAAATAAAATTATTCTCTACCAATTGTTGAATTTCTGCTATTGTTTGCTGGTAACAAGATGTGACATAATTTTTTCGTAAGGTACTTTCGTCAGGTATATTATGTTTGCAATATTTTTGCAGAAATGATTTCAAATTAACATTGTTTAATTTTGCTAATGGTATATTAGACGAAATTAATGCGTTACACAGATCCGTATTATATTCTTCTTGTTCTGAGTTTCGTGAAGTTGATGCTACACATTGACGTACAGATTGCTGCACACATGCGGATCGCTTTAGTTTTTCACATTTTCCAATATGTGATGGAGTTTTAGCGTGTTGATCAATCAGGTATTTTCTCTCAGAAGACACCTACAACAACAATTGTCATTTTATATCAAAAGATAAAGAATTTAAAAGCAATTGTAAAGCTTTTATTAAAATTAAACTTACCAGTTTACTGCAGGCTCGACAAAATATTTTGTCACCATCCATAAAGAAATGTTGTATTTAGTATGTACGCACAGTATTTAAAAACGTAACACAATTACATGCTGTTTCGCTCCAAGATATTCAATGAATGAATAGTTTATTTGGGAATTAATAATAATAAAACGTATTTACCACATCCCTTCTGCTAGGCGAAATTAAACACGTGCATTTCTTAGAAAAAAATATTAGAGAAACCAATATAAAAGATTTATAGTTCTGAGAATTGTCGGTTGTCGATCTACATTAGGAATTATTAGGAATTTTTACTAATAGAAAGGATAATAAAAAGCTTAAATATGCAATATATGCAACTTTTGTAAAAATATGCATAGAAATGCCTAAATATGCAATATATGCAATCACTAATTAGCGCTAATTAGCTTCAATTAGTGTAATACGTCTACATATAGACTATAATTAAAGATATGCAAAAAATCAAATATATGCACTTTGCATATAATCCGGTCTCTACTTATGAGTCTTATGACAGATGCTTCATTTTCAAATTTCAAAGTGCTGAAAAAAGAAAATGCATTAAATGAAAAGTTTACAACTCTTGGTTTTTGTTATATTAAATGAAAAGGACACCGTTTCCCAGAAAAGTGTTTATTTCACTGCAAAGTAGTGTGTTGTTTTGCCGGAAAACTGTTTTCTTCTTAACTGCATGCTTTTCTACGAAAACTAACCGTAATTAAGTGAAATGTATCTTAGTTTTGATTAATATTTTATAACGGCTATTTCTGTTTAAGTTGAGACAATACACATTAACATATTGTATTGTTATTATAATTATTATATATATTGCTATGGAAATACATATATGAAACATAATTTAGAGTCATTAAAAACAGGTTTCAATGCCAAAAAAAGAAGTAATTGTAAGTTGAAGTGCATACACGGTTGCCTACTCAAGGAAATTTTGAATTTGTTAAAAATGACTACAAAGATTGACCATCTTACCAATAGATGCTGGTCATAATGTTATATATGTTATATATAATGTAAACTTGATTTTATGTAATAATTCAAGCTTACCTGGTATATATTTTTTTTTTTTTATTATATTTTATTTCGGGAGATTTTTCATTCTTCGGTAACTATTTCTGTACTCCCCTCAAACTAGACCAAATTAAATGTCAGTTACTGGTTATCCATTTGAATTCGATGTTGGTTTACCTGATAGCGATCACAATCGAAGGCAGGTTACTGGTAATTTTAGTTTAATTCATTCATTCTGCCTGGCAGCGTGACCACGAAATACGACGGCGGTTAGTGGACTCCTTAACAATTTTTACGCCACACACTCAGAAATATAAAAGTTCTACAAAGTATTTACTTAAAAAGTATCGATATATCATCTGCTTAATATAAATCCATGCCTTTCATCTGAATAATCGTCCAGATTTTCCTATAACATCTCCTGAGAAGAATCCTGGCTAGAATACCATTCCATGATTTGACAGTTATTAGAAGCCCCTGAATTGAATGCTCAACTTGACCCAGAGATTTACCTGCCACACCTGTAGTTAGTGTAGTTCATCAATTATATCCCACCTAAAAAACAGAATAATTCATTAGTTTCAATTCAATATTAACCAGATTTTTGTAATTTATATTCAGGATACGTTAATTTTGGGGTTAAGTTCATATGAACCGCCATTATTTTAGTCAGTTTAGGAATTTTTAATATTTAAAAATGGTCACTATCTATGATTGTAGGGATCTTTACATATATCGATAACACGGATCGTTTAAATATGATAGTTTTCTTACAAATTTAGTTTGGCCATTTACGGATAGATGACTCTGATTTAAATTTATCGAATATAATTTTGACGTTTTTTTAACCTCATTTATTTAAAGTGCCAGGCAAGTTTGGATACGGATTTTTGTATTTAGTAATTTTTTTATATAGTATTTAGGATTTCAACATACGTATCTGTGATCTTAGAGTCTCAAAGTTAGTAAAAACTAGCATTTTAGTATTTAAATAAAGAGTTGCGCTTGTATCGTTTTAAAGCATTTCTTTACTGCACGTTTAGTGTGTTTTACAACGATATTTGATAAATACATTTCTCCAATTTTAAACAATCAGAGAAGGGACTTTCGGGGCGCGCTCTTTAGGTAAGAAAATTGCCTATTCGTTAGCAAGCACTTGGAAAGTTAATTTGACAGGTGATTTGGTGCTCCTACAAGTGTCCCGTGCCACCTAGCAGGCAGAAGGTCACTGATCACAATATTCACTCATTCATCAGAGAGGTCGCTAAGTGAATAAAACCATTAAATTGTTGTTTTTTATTTTTATTAAAAAAAAAGAAAAAGAAAATATTGTATACAAATAAAGAAATTATATGTTAGTTGAAATTTTAGATCTAATTGAATTGAATTTATTGAATTTAATTATAACATTTTTATGAAGAAAAAAAAAAGGAAATTGAAATCCCGGGCATTTGTTCTGAAAAATAGATAATATATAAATATATATAGTAAAACATTAATATAAATTTCAGTTCCAATTACATTCAGTCTCAATCGTATATCTAATTTGATAAAATTATTAATTGTTCAGTTTTCCTGAATTAGTTAGCGTACTAACTATTATTATATTTATTATTTCTGAAAATTCCTTTCACAGTGGCAAGTACAGAAAGATGCTGGTACCAGTGGCGTGTTTTTCTCATAATATGTCACATAAATTCATTATTAACATATGCTTATTTTAGAAAGGAAATTCATTCAAAATCAGCATAGTATTATTAGTAAAATTTAGACATACGGTATGAACCTCACATTGTATATGCTTATGTGGAAAACTAGATAAAATAGCACTTTCCTCTTTGTTTTCCTGTTCATCAAAGTGAACAAGTAGCAAATCAGTCTTCATTTAGCATGTTTTCACAACAGCTGGCTTCATCTTCATTCATTACTGTTGAGGCTTTGTTATTATAATCCCTTAATTTCAATTTCAAAGATTTTAACTGTTTTAACAAAATTCACGCCATTGTCAATATTGTTATCTAATACTATCTTGTTGTGAATTTAATAAATTATTAAATATATAGCATACGAATAAAGTATTTTTTACAATTCCTGATGTATCATCTTCGTATGTATGTATTTTCGCAAGTTATATATAATTTTATTACACAAAAAATTAATTAAAATACGCTATGGACACTTGCATATATCTGAAGTTAAGTCTTTTTCAGTGTCTAACGTCATAAGAATTTTCGTTGTTCAGTGTAACTCTAGATTCCGTTTTCTAATTATGAAGTTAATAAATTATGATCAAACCTCTCTCATTTCATAGTGAAGGTGTATGCTTTGTATGAAAAAGAAAATGTTTATTGTAAAATAGATATAGTTATGACAACTATCTATATCAAAATTAGAGATACTTTCGCATTCCTTAAATCTAAAAACTATCTGGAAACTAAACTGTAGAATACCAGATTTATCAATTCTAAAAGTTCTAAATAGATGTCGTTGATCGTCACTACACTGTATACCTAAAATTTGATATAAAGTACTGAAAATATTCATCCATTGCGGGTCCAAAGAAAAGCCGCCAAATTTAATTGTATGCATTGCTTGTCAATGTGTTCACATCATTTATTTATTATACGAAACTTTAAACAACTAATGAAAATAAACTCCTTTTTTACATTCAACAGCCCCGTCAACAAAAACATACGATAATAACAACAGAAACCAACGTCTAACTGACATATTGCAACAATAAGGCTATTCATTACTTGCGTGTATGCATATCCTCCTTTCGAATACTTTTTTCAGGTCCAAATGAACTTTTCTATTTAACACAGGTTCTTCTTATGTATTATTCTTTTAGAATCTTTTGTTAAAAATTGCATTACAACCTATTCCAATAATTATATTTGCAAGAATTGTTGTGGAGCCGCGATATAAGGAAACTTACCCACTTCAAGCGAAAATTAGTCGAATGCTTTTATTATCGTTAGTACAGATTAATAATGACTGAGAGGAAATCAAAAACTTGTCGTAAAATCATTTTATTTTCAGGGTGGTTCCCTTATACTAACTAGCTCTAATGAAAGAAATAGCCGTTTATTCGCTTCAGGTTGGTAATTTTTATTATCTCGCGGCTGTACGTATTTGTATATGATACCGAATAGAAATAATCTTCTTACGCAAAATTTATCTAACATTCAAAGCGTTAGGTCAGTTACCATGATAAAGACACAAGATAACAGTTAATTAAGGTCAGAGAGTTAGTGATCCGTGCATTTTTTTACATACTTCGGTACTCATCGTAATTAACAATGTAGACAACCCGATAAACTGCGAGTCACTATTTAATATGAACCCTAAATACAATATATTGGCCAATTATACCCATATGGCCGATAATGCTGTTGCATAACCCACCAATTGAATAAGCCGAGTACGTTTTAAATATTGGTATTTTCCACGAATTCGACTGAGCTACTGTGAGTAATATTGCGTAAAACAAAGTAGGAATGGACATGCAGAAAAACACTTACTTGTCAGTAATAAACATTTAATTTTTTATTGGTTTTCCGTTGTCGTAAAATTATAATCACTATCGATGGAGTGTAAAGCACTAAAAGTAACTTTATTTTACGTAATATATAGAATAATAAATCAACTCTTTCTCTTCTGATAAGCGTTAGAATCGCGACAATAAAAGCGTTCGTGTATGTTCCTCTTTAAATTATAGTAATTGATTGCGCCACAGCTTCTAAGTAATAACTCGCAAAAATAAGCATTAATAATTAAGGATTTTTGTTTTGTTAATATAAATACTGAAGCAATTATAGAGACGTATTGACGCAAATAGAGTGGATTTCTACACCGTCCATGCATTCATGAAAATGAGACGACTGTGCAATTTAACGTTTGATCTTGAAATGGAATCACCTATCCTGACCTCCTTATCAAAATCTTGCCTTCAAGACTGCTATAAACAAAATATACAGAGAAATAAAAAAAGAGAGAAAATATTATTCTTGGGTTTGTATTATCTATTCTTACACACTGTTTCTTAGTCTTCTCTCTGTCTTAAAAACTAGTTAAGAACTTAGGACAAATACAAACATATTGTATTTTTTTGTTGTTGTGGGAGTCGTCTGACATGGTGTCTTCGGAAACACGGCAGTCTTTTAGATTTTTGTATTTAATTAGAAGTTCCAGTATCGCTGGTACCTTGTACTAATCTGTAAAAGCCTCTGGCTGGTTGAACGAAGTAATCCTCTGGGTTCATTTTTGGCTTTTTTGGTCTTTTTGCGTCAAAAGCCTCGCATTCACACAGAACCGTGGTAAGCGGTTTCTGTCAGCCCATTATACAATCTGCAATTAGCATCTCCAGTGGGGATCTCAATTTTCTAGATGGTCTTTTCAGAGTACAGTATCATATTAGAAGAGCTGTTATGTTGAAAAGATGATTTCTACTAATTGTAAGTTGTAGTAGTTCTTCAGTCTTTTTTGACGATCCCTTAATAAAGTTCTTCCCATGCATTTGTCTGGTTGTATTATTCCAGTGCATTTATATTTTTTTTTTGACACAGACTTCAAATTATAGGCGTATATGGTGGGTTTACTGCAAAAAGTGACTAAGTCGATGTTTGAGAAAATCGAGAATATGTGACTAAGAAACTGCAGTTACTTAGGATTACAAGTTAAATACCAACATTAACTAGAACGGAAACATATACAGGGTATTCCACGTAACTGGTTCATTAAAAGTTTATGATGTTCTATTATTTACTTATATTTGAGATTTTGGCACCAGTATCTGTTCGATTGGAACTATAAATGTAAAATACCTTAACCAAAATATCACTTCCGGTTGACCGGAAATGGATGTCAACTTTGTTATTTTAAATAGAACGATCTAATTTTTTATTCATTTTTGGATTATACAACTATAAATACGTCAGTTTTTATTAGCTATCCCTATAGCTACATATTGTCGTTTTTGAGTTATTTAAGTTTTTCTTTTGTTTTAGTCATAATCATTGCATCATTGAGAAATTAATATCTCGGTTAATACTGCAAGTAGAGACTCCAAATTTGCTATGTTATGAATGTAGATATTACTCTTAGAAACGGCAAACACACTTTACATTCTAACACACAGGGGTGTTCAAAACGGAGGAACAAAGTGACATATCTTCAAATGCAGAAAACTCATTTTTTTAAAATAGAACACTCTGTATTTTAATTCGGAATTAGGAAGTAAATATCATCCCCTATCGCTTTATATGAGCATTCCCTATACCTATCTTTTAATAGAGTTTTGAGATATGAGCGACTTTTTGTTAAACAGACTAAGTATTCTTTTTGTTTTAATAGAACACCCTGTATTTTAATTCGGAATTAAGAAGTAAATATCATTCCCTACCACTTTATATGAGCATTCCCTATACCTATCTTTAATAGATTTTGAGATATGAACGACTTTTTGTTAAACAGACTAAGTAACCTTATCTTTGCGTGTTTGTAGCTGGCTCTGAATGGGATTAATGCCAAATTCATTGACAAACCAGTGTTTATGTATATCATTGTAATTACACTTTCGTACAACGCAATGTTAATAGAAATGACTATTCGAACAGACATTCTTGTATGGTTATTCAAAAAAAAATACATGAAAACTCTAGTACCCACTACGCTTATATTGCACCTAGCAAAACCACTGCTCATTTAAATACCTTTAAACTCTACTACTTTATAGTTAAATTTCCTATAAAGTTGTATTAATATTTGAATGGTTACTTTAAGGTGGTAGTCAAATGTAACTTTTTGGTTAAAGGTACATATAGTCGCCCTAGGAAGTAATGATTACGTAATTGTAACACAAAAAAATGTCTATAACTTTGGTAGGTAATATCTACATGCTACTCACCTCAATTCTATCGAATATATTACTATTAGGGGATCATGATTACAATAAGGTCGGATTTTGGTAGCATATGTTAGTAATGCCGACTTTTAACCTGTAACTATGTGCACGAATTAACTTTAGTGACTCAACAAGTAAGAATGACGTACCAATTACTGGTATTAGCACCATAAAGTAATAAACCTTAATGTAATTTATTTGTGGCCACGACGTAACTGCAACTACAGATATGTCGTCTAAGTAGATACCACTTGGTAATTGTAGTGAAAATTACGTAACATTCACTATAATGAAGTAGTTGTGTCTATAGCAATGGTAATCACACCTAAATATGCTACTTGGATTGTTACTGAACAAACTAAAAAAAAAATGGCACACATTGAAAATTTGCTAGTTGTCAGGTTGACATGTTATTTTATCACAATTTTTACTCCGTTGAATGTGTGTTCACAGGTTATAAAAGCCTCGAAAACAGCCAAATGACTGTCAAGAATTGTTTTGACAAGAGTCGAGTTTGGATCCCTATTGCTTAAAACAAAGTCAGGGAAAGTGGCGCTTCCACCCAGTTAAAATTTGCTAGCTCTCCGTTTTTGTTTATATGCACCTTGCTTAACTACTTTGAGAACCAAATCGGCTGTCACAGAAAACAGTGATTTAAAGTTCTCTGCCGCCCTCCCCCAGGAAAAGAAACACCCACCCCTTATTACAATATTTTATTATAGAGCAATAAATAAACTTACCAGCTGATTTCTAGAATGTTGCCGATGTTACATACCTATAAGTGACTGTATAATGTTGAACTATATACATACCGAGAATAAGCTATCTAATCGAAAAAGTGTTAAATGATATTGTAAATGTGTATACAAGTTTGTATAATTAAATACTCGCCATATCTACAACACATGCAGAAGTGTAGGTCATGAATAGATAATTATGTAGATAGGCATACACATACGTTGAGTGTCTTGAATTAGTGGTTTTCAACAGTATGGAAAGTGTCTTTTTATATGTAGATTAGATTAGGTATCTCATGTCTGGAATATAAAGTTCTTATCCCACTTAATAGTAACGTATTTAAACCGCAACTACAAGTTAAAGATTTACATAAGTATATTTTCTGTAATTACATTGTTTTTTGATTGACTAATTGTATAGAGAGAAAGATTGAATGGTAACAGCAAACTATAATTGGTCGCATTACAATTATGTTAAGCTGTATATATAAACATTTATATAATCATAGTAATACATCGATAGAAAATGCTGTTTTGGGTATAATTGTAATTTGTTGTATGTGGTAATATTACATTATATTTTTTTCATTTATCAATTATTGGAAATATTTAGTATATTTTGGTTAATGTTTAAATAATGAATAATTCGGTTAAATTTCTTTAAATTTTAAAGAAGTTTTCTTTAAAATTTAGGCAAATCAATTAATAATATTAGGAAGAAAATGAAGATATAATTAAATCTAAAAGTCTCTAATATTTAATTTTCTACTAATATTAAAGTTAGGAATTAAAAGATCAAATAAATGAAAGGTTAACCTGCATATTTCTTATAAAAAATAACAATAGGGTAATGGACCTAAAACTCTATGCATGCAATCTAATTACAATTATCGTTATTGTAATTTAAAGTGGAGCATTGAAATTATAAAAAAAACCTTAATATCTGGCCTAAAGTTCAAGCCTAAAACAAGAATTGCGCACTACAAATTTTTAGAATATTCGTATACGGAAAACATGCGATTTTTCGGTAAAACTTTAATTGAATACCTTAAAGATTGTAGTGTAACATTTCTGTTTTAGATTTGAACTTTACGCTGGAAAATTTGAGTTTTCAGCAATTTTCATGTAGACGATTGGTAATTAGATTGCATGTTATCCGTATCGGAATTTCTGGCTAGACTGCAAAATTTTGTTAAGACAAATGTGCAAGCAAGTTGGGTCATTTTAACTCACATTTTAAACCTGAAAGCGATGATACTTCCTAGCTTTTTTTCCTTATTGTCGACGTTTTTTAGCATATATAGCAAACACGTTTTGATGTATGTACTTAGAGTAACGCAATTATCGCAAATATTCGTTTTGAACGGACAATTACCTAAATTCGATCTCCATATATGCAATGCTTTTAAGCATATTTAGAAAAATAAATCACAACCTTTTGAAATATTATCATGCAACCTACTTTTCAGTTTTAACTCTTAATTAATCAAGATTTGACAAAATTTGTTTGAGTAACAACCAAATTCACCGGTTATACCTACTTCAGTTGAGTTTAAATTTAAAACAAAGAATGGAAATATGCATTTTGTGTGATTTATTTACTACATCTTTTGAAAAATTGATTTTTGTTTTCTTAATATATTTTCAAAAAATTGCATATTGGATCTAAATTTAATTCTAAACAAGTTTTTCAAATAACTTTTTGCTAATTCATATACTCAACCAAAAAGGTAGGTAATACCGAACAACGTCTCTAAACATTATTTTTTGATGACCAACATATTCATTGATCAATACATAAACTTTATTCTTTTAACTGATAATAATTGATAATGTCAAAAACTATGGTATTTTTTGCAATGTAAATTTAGTGCATATATGCATCTTCAACTATTATACTACATTTAATAGTCGATACTAAATTCTAATTAAAAAAGAACTATTAAAATATGTACATCTGTCAACATACCGTTAAATAAACTTTTAAGGGGTAATAAAATTTAATAAAAAATCTGTCGATGGAAAACTATAATCGCAAAAGAAAGAAAAAAAAAAAACAATAAACTAGCTGCACAAAAAAAGAATGAATGCATGTCCGAAGCAAAAAAGGATAACAGAAACTTTCAACAAAATACTACATTCCTACTAGAAAATCATACTAACATAAATATAGACAATAGCATCGCCCAGAAAGCAAGAGAAGCGCCCAGCTCAATGGCGCAAAGTTGTTAAGAGCGCCCGACGGCGTTAAACCGGCAAAAACGCCAGACGGCGCCAAGTCAGCAAGAACGGCAGACGGCGTCAAGCCGACAAAAACGCCAGACGGCGTTAAGCCGATACAAAAACGCGACAGCACCTAGCCGGCAAGAATGCCAGATGGCGTTATGCCGGCAAATAACTAGATGGCGTCAAGCCGACAAGGACGTTGACAGGCGTTATAAGATACTTTTGGCATTGACGCTTTATGCTTTTAATTTGGGATATTGCCTTATAGATATATAAATATAAAGGAATAAACTAAGCTGTATGGGTAATACGGTCTATTTAATAAAACTACTTAATCACCTCAATATTTCGTCATATATTTTATGACTTCGTCAGGAGGAAATCTACAATATTACAAAGGATATGAACCAATAGTAATGAAAGATGTAAAAATAATACTTACAAACTCAAATATAATAATAAAATTAAGATTTTTTGAATTTTGAAATTTTTTAAAAAGTCAAAAAAACATTTTTGTAAATAAGGCAATGTTACTAGATTAATAGGTTAATAGGTAATAATATAAAGGTGAAACATATGTATGCTAATATCTACACCTAGTGTTACACACGTTTTTAACGTCACCTAATTATGTAAAATGTTACAATAAATATGGTTAAGTTGATTTGTGCCTGTTTTGAAATTAATTGAATTTTGATTACTGTTAATATGAACCATTTCTAGAAATAACCGCTTTTTGTAATTATTATAAATATAAAGATACTAGTGGTGGGCACTATCGATATTTTCAACTATCGATAGTACTATCGATAGTTATCGATAGTTTCAACAGTCAACTATCAACAGTTACAACTATCGATAGATGCCCACCACACTACTCAACTAATATGTCCTCAGAAATACATTTTGTTTTGTTTCTTGTTATTTACTATTTGTTTTTTTTTATTCCAGACTAATAAGAACTCTGACACTAGTATTTCATGGTTTCATCAATACCTGCTACTATAGATATTACAAAAGAAAGAATTAATTCCACTCAATGAATAGTTGATGATTGATAACACAAACGTTTTTAACTAACAAGACAATACATAAATAAACCTCTAAGCTACTCAGAAAGGGCAAATAAATAGCACTATACTTGTCGTGTTTACATTGAACTTGAGCATCTCTCTGCGTTGTAAACTAATAAATATCGATAGTTTTGACTATCGATAACCATCGATAGTCAAACTATCTTGACTTGAACAAACTTGAGCATCTCTCTGCGTTGTAAACTAATAAATATCGATAGTTTTGACTATCGATAACCATGGATAGTTGACTATCGATAACTATCGATAGCTGACTATCGATGGTGCCCACCACTAAAAGATACTAATTGTTAGATACCTCCCCGTTGCTCTGTTTCTCTTAAATGTTTACATAAAATATGGACTTTTGGTGTTGAATTCTTTGATATAAAGTTATAAAAGAAAATTTCTATGACGCTATAAAAGACTGAACATTCTGGAGAAAACTCTGGATTGAATAAATAAATTATCTTGAAACAAATATCTGCAGCTAAATACATTTCCGAAAGTATATCGGATGTCGTCGAAGTATACCCAAATTCCTCCAATCCTTAATATTTAGAAAACCTTCTTGTGAATCCGTTTTTCCCTTATTAAATCCCTGAACTTAATAAAACGCACAAAATTGCTGTTTAGATCTATCTCTATTCATATTAAAGCTATAGTTTCGGCCTAGGCCATCTTAGGCTTAATATGTCAATTTGTGGGAAACATCCATACAAAAATGACGTCATAAACTAAAACTTACATACATATTAAAATTTATATTTAAATAGTGAGACAGAAGACATCGGGTCCCTTTTATTACAAGGAGCCGATATTTTCTCTCTTGCTTGCTCAGGCTTGAATCGTTCGGTTATTATTTTCTTCAAGTCTACGTGTGCATTAGTTTAAAATATTCGGACTTCATATATATATTTACTATAAATTCTATCTTTTTCCTTGTTTCTACTTTTTCTTATTACTTCTAAGTGTAAAACCAAATACTTATTTGTATTTATATGTTTTAATTGATTATTTTAACCCTAGTTTCTAATTTCGTTTGTACATATTGCTATGACCTTGGTCGAAACACGTCTTGTTGTAAGTTCTCAGAACTCAAAATAAAATTAAAAAATGTCTCTTATTAACAAGAATTTACTAAAATATTGTAAAATTAATGAACAAATTATTTTAACCTCAGATTTTTTTTTAAAGTTTTAAAATTTTCGAAATTAATACTAATTTAATAAGAAATAAAAAAAAATACTGGCCTTTTTTTATATTAGTGATATCACTACGGTTGAGTGTACTAGGAACTTTCTAATGTAATATAAATTAATAAAAATTACTAGCGCGAATCAAATATCTTAAACACATATCGAGAAAGAACGGGACCAGGTGTTCAATGCAAAAAGAGTATGCACAAACAAAACCAACACCAATGCATTAGCTAAATGCAAACATGTTAAATTTAAATTTGAAAATATAAAAGAAAAACTTAATTTATTAATACAACATAATTCTTCGCTAATAATAATAATAATAATAACAACTTACTACAATTCATGTTTACATTTAGCTAATTATATAATTTTTTTATAAACAAACGATGTTTTCTTTTTTTGTTTTAAAATAAGTCTGCAAATTCGACAAATTATACATTAATTTGAAAAATAAATACCACAGCAATATGTATGTATACCTATGGGTGTTCCCGCACTTGACTTGATAGTTTATTTCTTTTTAGCTGATTATTAATTGGTATAAATATTACTTAAGTTATTAATATCGCTTTTATCATTAATGGCATTATTATGGTTTTTTTATATATCACATTTCTTTGGATAACCTTTTATGATAATTATATTCAATATTTAATATTTTTGTTTCTTCAAAATTAAATTTGTAGTTATTATCTATTGCATGTTTGATCAGTGCCGTTGCATTATTTTTATTAGAAGTTATATATCTACTATATCTATGTGCATAGAATCTTTCTTCAATGTACTGTTTGGATTGTTCTTTAGTTTTTGTGAACAAAGAATTATTGGATATGTGTGTTAAGAGCTATGTATTTATTATTCTCGTTATCTTTTTCGCAGTTATTTTTTCTTTATTTTGTAATAGTATAATTCTTTTTAACGTACGAGTAATAAATTGAGGTAGATAGTTATTAGTTAGTTGTTGTTATTTTTTTTTCTTTTTGTCTAATATTTTTTTAAATATTCCTATCGTATAACCCAAAAAAAAAACAATTTAAAATAATACTATTACAGAATAAACGGTAAAAGAAGAAGAGGATTTCTCACACAAGCTAAACTTATAGTCCTAATAATTTTCTCCAAACTCATGTTTTGTATGTCCTATTTTTACTTTAACTGTTATTTTATTGCTACCAAAAAAAATATTATTGTTTTTAATAAGATATTCCTAGCGAAATTTTATAATAATACATTTACTTCCTGTTTCATATAAAACTTGGATTGTCTATATCTGTAAACAGAAAAACACTGCGTCACACATTATAATTATACGACTGTAGTGTATTTTATACCCGTTCCTTATGCAACCGAAAGTACACCAGTGTATTCTTTCAGGCGTAGACGGCTATGGGGAGGAACAGCAAGCGCAATACAGCCCGCCCTCCCAGCACGAAGGGGCGGTGCCCTCGCCCCATTCGGGTTCGGACACACCTCTAGAGTGCTTCCCCTATCAAGTTGAAAATTACCCCAACATGAGGGCGGACGGGGAATACCAACAAGTGTACAACCGTATGGACGAGGTTCGTAAATAAAAACAATACCTGCGTTTGTTGCAGATAGATGGGCGAATTGATAGATATTTTTTTATTTTTCATTTTTGCTCTCCCGAAAGGTGGAATCGTCGGAAGCTCATTATTTACAATTAGAGGTGCCATCAGGGGTCGTTACGGAATCTCCTAACGCTAGCGATCCTTCGAACAGTCCAGGATCTCCTAGGAGGGTCGCTTTCCTCAACGTAGTGTCGCCCGGAGAGCAACAAAATTTAGAAACACCGCAATTGACGCAACTTACTAATCATATCAACTATGCTGGAGGCATAAATTCATCTCCAAACAGGTATTTTTTTTGTTTCATTAAATTAAAAATACTAATATAATATCCAAATGCAATACCTTATTATAGCGATTTTTCAAATAGGTATTGTTTAATATAGATATAATCTTTTATAAAATGATTAATTAATTCATTCACATTTGAGATTGTGAACAGATGATTTACTTTTTGTTTGTATATATATTGTTTAGAGTTTTAGAGTAATATTGATGTATTAAAATAATAAATTGAAAAATCTCCATTTACCGCCATCTGTGGAGGTTATTGTTAACTATTACATTACAGAATTCTACATTATTATTTATTTACACAGGAGCATTGATTTTAAAACTTTAAAACAAGATTCTGGATTATTTAAAATTTTCTCTTATTATTAACAACATAAAATAAACCAGAAAAAGAATTAATTATGATAACTTTATTTCTAAAAGTTTTATTGATCATTTAAATTATTTGAATTTCAATAAAAATGCTTAAACTGTAGATATTGCAAAAGCTGTTGAGAACAGTGAAAGGAATGGTGGAAAAGTTAATTGAGATACTAAAATTAACTTAGAAATTTATTTATGAATAGTGTTAACAAAATCAAATTGAAAATTTACAAATTACACCGTAAAACAACGATTTTGGCATAATTTGCATTATTTTACACCCATAAGAGATTAAATCATCTTCCCGCTAGAAATAAAACGTGAGTTATATTTTCAAAAACGGATACCATCAGCAGATGATATATACAGAATGTACATGTTCTTGTATTGATAAACGCTGAAAGAAACTGCTTCAACTAAGTCATTGTGCGAATACCTTAAGGGCAACCGTTTTTTTCTGGCCATTCATGTCATTTTCGTGCACAGTCGAACAAAATAGTACTTAGGATTTTGTCCGGGTTTAATATTGATTAGGTATTATATTTTGACATTACGAAAGTATTGGCGACAAACTTTGATTTAATCTGTTTAATAGTTTTTGTAAATAAATTATTGGAAATATGATAGCGTCATCTAGCGGTAATTACACAATACGGGAGTAGCAATACGTTGATCATGCGCAAAAATATGTATCTTAACCCACGGTATGTAATCTTAATAAGAGAAAGGGAAACCTGTCATGGCGGCTCAACTCTCCCGTACCAATAGATGTCTCTGGCCATATGTCCGTGACGTTGCCTAGATGCTATCTTCACGTCGAGGCAAATCACTTTGCGCAGTCTGAAGTTATCTTCATACTTGTTATCTGTCATGGTAGTCTCATATTCTCTGGTTTCTGGCTGTTGTGTTAAACGGTTTGAACCTTCGAACGTGTGTTGTGCTAGGTGCTCTGTTTATGTTTATTTGCGTTTTGGACTTTTCCTTTATTACTGTCGTGTTTATTTCTTTTTTTTTGTAAGTAATCTGCATAAAACATGGTAGAGATGTAGGATATAAACTGTCTGCAAATATTAAAATGAATATTTATTCCAGGTTTGCCATTACATTCGTGAATTTTTAGTTTCGCATATGCTTTTACCTAAATTTCTAATAAATATAAGTAAATAAGCATTTTTTTTTCTTTGTCCTTTTCAGTAGTAATTAAATCGCTGGTGTACGTGAAAGACGGGATAAGTTAGTTTTCGATTTCCACAAAATTAATGCTAATCGATAACGACTTTTTCCTTTTTCGCGTTCACCTGCAAAACCTAAAATTATTAACTATTATTAAGTATACAGTGCATTCTATTTGGTTATCTATGACTTAATCTTTAATAGACAAGTAACCCATGAGTGGGAAGTATTCTGGACGACTGGATGAGCCGTTAGCCGAGCACAGAAACTCCACGAGTGCGTTAGGTTTTTCTTCAAAATATGGGAGAAAGTCATAAATTGGTGCTTAATTGTTGTTTTTAATAGTTTGTGTGTATGTCATGGGTTCCTTAGCACTCGGGCTAATTGAGGCGACGGATGAGCTGGCCTGGCGAGGTTCGTCAAGGTCATTTGTTGGAGCTAACCCTTCTTTTGGCATTACCAACTCGCAAATTAAAAAATCCATCAATGAATGGATACCTAGGTACATGATCATTGGCAATAGTCACCGGGGCAGAGACAAACAAAAGGGTTTCTAAAGGAACAGAGGCATGAATTTTTTATGGATCTACTGAGTAAAGATAGGAAGGCTATCAAAATGTTAGTAGGTCTGCAGACTGATCATTGTAGACTAAATAAGTATCTGTACAGGCCTGGTAGATGACGCTACTTGCCAATTCTCTTAAGAGGAGAAAGAAACACCAGTTCATGTGCTGTGTCAATGTGGGCGGCCATGTGAGGACAATGTTTGTAGTAATGGCCGTGGAGAACCCCACAGCTAGCAGCTACACAAAGACCCGGTCTCAAAGATGATAGGCCTAATTAAGAGGGCAAAATTAGAGAGCGTCCTCTAGGAAAAAAGGAGATTACAATAGCTCTGAAAAGGTCGCGGTGAAACAGGTCCGTAGGCCACCCCAATCTTTATCTAATCTAATGTAATTGTCACTCACACACAAAGTGTGTTTCATGATTGATGGTGATTTATTAGTTTTCATATTTCTAATATTCTACAGAATATAACTTTTATGATATTGTTAGCTATATTTAGTGCAGATGTATTGAATATATAAGTCCACAATAAATAATTGAAACAATAAACAAGTGACGTAAGTGTACCAATATTTCAAGTAATTTCAAGAATCAAAGAATGTTGAGCATCTTAACAATCGAAAATTACCAAGAATCGTCGATAACTTACAGATAATCCTAGGAGGTGGAGCAGATACCTCCTAGGATAGATATCTATCGTGATGTCACTATTTGCTGTTCAGTAAACTCATTTTTTTCTTAAATTGTCAGATACTGAACATACTGGATCGAAACGGGAACACCCTTAAATAGGGACGTAAACTTATATATAAAAATTCGCAGCGGTTATGAATAAGCCTCGCCCTCCACTGTTATGTATGCAGTCGTTCCATACATGCAATAATATTAATTTGTAGCGTCCCTATTACACTAGAAGATATATATTAGCAATTAGTTCTTATACATTTCAAGAGTTTCTTGGCCATATGGCTGAAGCCAGAGTTGGATCTTGATGCACGATATTCTTTATTGGATTGTATGCGTTATTTGTGGTACTTTGTTAGTCTAAGAACTTAATGGTTTTTAATATACATTTTTTGTGTTATTATTATATTGTTGTTGACTTGTCCAATATCTCTTGTTCTGATCTATGGACGTAATAAATTATTATTATTATTTAAAGATGTAGATGTGCCAGCTCAGTGTAATTGGTGCTTTGATGAATACTCAAGTGACATTCTAGTATAATCATCAGGCAGTTGAACTTTATAAATATTTTTACTAAAACAACGTGTGCTTGTCTCCTATAAGCTGTAAACATTTAAGTTTTAAATACACAATAACTATTGCATAATAAAAAGTACATGTGTGATAAAATTTTGCAATAATGATGGTTATATTTTTGTTATAAGAAAGTTTAAGAATAGATACTTTTTCGTACTAAAGCCACGATATCACTAAATCTGCACAATCAATATAACATTTATTCCATCTGTTTACCTTACTATATATTCAAACAGGAAGTTATCCTTATCTCACTGCCATACTTCAACTATACCAATAAAAATGTCACACTTTCCTAGCAGTCCATAAAAACATTACTCATCTTACTGAAGCCACAGTAGTGCGTACATACAAACTGCATGCGCCACTAACAAATTCCAATTCACTTGATTCGGAATCATTTCATTTAACCGATATTTATCCCGAAGAGGTACTTCTTGGAATCGCAGTGCGTCAGGCAACTCACATTATGTTTATTAAGTCTAAAATTCACAGTAAACTGGTAGTTGTTGTATTTGCACAAGATGAATAAATTATCTTATCACATTTTTAACGATAAGTCGATATTACTATGTCGCTTTGCTTACTTGTACAATCAAAATTGGAGATATTCTTTCTTAATATCGATCGTGGTCTCATCTCTATGTGCACGCATCTATTGTTAGAGGATAGCCTAGCGTAATATAGAAGAGGTTGGGTGAGTAATTTTTTTTTTATATTTAACTTTGCTTGGTCGAATAACGGACGTATTGTTGCCCTCTAACATGGTGAAAGCTATTGTACGATTGGAGGATTCTGTAATATGTACCTCTTAGCGTTACAGGCTCTGGAGACCTTTGGCTTCTATTTTCATTACTATTAGTCTTTTAGTCTTCTTGTTTGATCATTCTTAAGCCACCTTTTTCTTGGCCTCCCTCTTTTCTTTTTCCCGTTTCCGTTTCATAAAAATAATTTTTAATAATTCTTTGCTCTGGAATTCGAGTAATTCTTTGTAATCACTTCGTGCTTTGTGTTCGCACTTTTTGTGTTAATTTGTCTGCCCTATTGGTCCATTGTCTTACAATTGCTAATGTTTCTTCAAAATTTATTGTTCATTTCCAAATTTTCATTTTTTGTTCTTCTTTTCTTGACTGGTATACACTTTACGCATGAAAAGCTAAAGAATTACAATTCATCCTAAACTCTGTGCTCCACCTAAAGATACTACACGAAGCTACCTATTCTAACATACGATATATTGAAATGTCCTACTCTAACTAATAATTTTCTATGATTATTAATAATAATAACAAAAATATAGTAAATCCATCAGCTATCAGTTGTTTGTAAATTGCGCCCATGGAACGACTTTAGTTATCTCCCACCATTCTCCAAGGAGTGAGGGGAAAACCATGAAAAAACTTTGTAAGCAGGACCTGGGAAGTAGGCCTAGACATTGTTACTGATAGTCAGCAAATTATTATCATTATTCTTCTGAGTTTAGAAGAGGCAGTCTCCACGTCTCCTCAATTCCGACAGCCCCATCTTCAGGTAGCTACTCTGTTCTTTGCACATCATGAATTTGAAATTCATAAGGCAGAAGGATGGACCAGTAATGATCTAAACTAGTAATCTAAGTAGCTGATCTTGTAACTTTCGTGCGCGGCCGCCACTCATCAGCGACTGGACATTCCAATAAAACATGCCCCGCTGTTTTACCCCACCAAATTCGCAATCCGAATCATTAACCCTCCCAATTCTACATAAAAATGATTTAAAATTCCCGTTACCTGTTTTGAATTCTACCGTCTGATACGACAAAGCAACCCTCATTTTCCTAAAACGTGTAACCTTACCGATAAATTTCCTAGTCCACCTCCCATTTAAACTAATATCCAACCTACCCTGCCAATCAGTATCAAGGTTATACCTAAACGCTTTGTTAACTACGCTAGCCGAAATTAACGTATTATTCCCCCACATATTACCTCTTTCGCTAATTGATCCGCCCTCTCATTACCGATTATACCTACGTGAGCCCTAGTCCAAAAAAAAGTTAAATACAATTGCCTAAATTATTTTGGGTGCATCTAGTTTCATGCAAATTAGTAGCTTTATTAGCATCTAGCTCATTAAGCGATCGGGAAGAAGTGCAGTAACACGTTAATCCCATTCTAATAGCTAAATATTTTATACATAGTCATCGTATAAATTAATATTGTGGATATAAAGGACAGAATTATTAGTATGTGACTTTTTTAGTTTTTGTTATTGGATGAAATGAGTAGTGACTATTTCTGAATTACAGATATGTTATGAAGTTATTTTCTAATTCTTATCCTGGTCATTTCGTAGCACGAATTCATGTTAAATGTAATTTTTTCAGCTTAATTTCGATTAAAAACTAAGCACTGACTATAAAATATATGACAAAATACGTCTTTCTGTGAATGAGTTATAGTCTCTTACATCATCTTACATTGAATCAATAAAACTTTACTTTCGCTCATGGAAACCTTGCTTCATTCTAATCTCCGCATGTGTACTTTGAAACAAATTTGACAGTTATCGATAAATAAACATACAAGTACGCCTTTATAATTTATAAATATAGAGCATTATATTCTTATTTGACTAACTGTATTTGTATTAGAAATTTCGTCGCGATTAGGATATAAGCAATCTCTTTATCAACATCTACAACAAGATCTGTTATGCGGGACAAGGTAACATATGTACCTACGAAAAATGCGAAGTTTATCAGACAGGAAACTCAGATTGATTTTTGTATAGACAGTGAGATTATGCATTTAGGGATACGTTTTCTAAGGAAATTGAAATTAAGGATAATTAAGTCATTTCACTGTTTTGCTAAAAACCCTAATGGAAATCCCACAAGATTTTGGTGTAAAGATTCTTTTATTGATACCATATGACCAAGAAAAGTGTATACACAGAAAAGGGTTCACCATTTCAATTGTGGCTTAGTACTGGTAAATTACTATAGAAGCATGAAGGAAAACTGCTATCTGCCTAATTTATGTTTCATTTATGAACAGAAACATGTTCATAGTACATACCTATTAATTTTTTTGTTTTGTTTGCCTTAAATTTTAAAAACGACGACTTCAAAGGAAGCGAGAACAGCGTTCTCGCATCCGTCTTCATCCAAAATTCACGTCACAAAATTTTCCCAGTTATACAGGGTGAGTTTTTTTTATCTTGAGACAACGGAATATCACTAAAACACTGCATCAAATCAATAAAAGATCTTAATAAGATTGTTATAATGTAGGGGACTCACTGAATGGTGCCGAACTTGATCCCCCCCCAGAGTGGGAGGGGGGACAACTTTGAAATCTTAAATGGGAACCCCCATTTTGTATTGCAGATTCGGATTCTACGCCATAAAGTATGTAGTTTTTGTTTGAAACTTTTTTTTTCGATTTATAACAGATTGCGCTGTAATCGCAAAAAAACATTATTGTGAACGTCTAGAAAAAATACACAAAAAAGAGAAGCAAGCAAACATGAATTTGTGGTTTTTTTATTTTAACATAAACTAACATTTTAAAAAGCCATGTGTTCGAAACTGTGCCCCGTCACTTCGATACATTTATTTATTCGCAATTGGAATGCTATTCAACGATACAAAACCGTACTTTATTCAGTACTTGACAAGCTGTGAATACTTACACATTGTCCGATCCCCATTTAGATTATTAATTATTAATCCAATACAAATTAGTTAGTGTTGAATATTTGAACAGTAATGGAGGCTATAACATTACAAGAAAGAATTGAAATAATTTACATCTATGGAGAAAGTGGTAGGAATATCGATGATGCTGTTAATCTTTATTCACAACGTTTTCCCGACAAGGTGCGATCGCGCGCTTCTTTTTACCGAGTCGTTCAACAGTTCTCTAGCGGAGGAACTGTACAGCCAAGAAAACGTAATCGCCGAAAAACAATTGCTGGAGAAAACAATGAAATCGCGGTATTAGCTGCAGTAGCTAATACTCCGCACATTAGTACTCGAGAAATAGTTCGCGGATCAGGAATTTCTCAGTCCACTATCTGCCAAATATTGAAGCGTAGGAAATATCAGCCATTTAGTGTTTCCATGCATCAAGAACTTCATGGCGATGATTTTCAAAATCGAGTGCGATTTTGTCAATGGGCCCTTCAACGGATACAAAATAATCCCAATTTTTTTGCTCGAGTATTATTTTCTGACGAGGCGACATTCACAAATCACGGTACGGTAAATCGGCACAACATGCATTACTGGAGTATCGAAAGTCCCCATTGGTTGCGCCAAGTTGAACATCAACATCCGTGGAACTTAAATGTTTAGTGTGGAATAATTGGCAATAAGTTTATTTATTGGTCCATATTTCATCGGTGGAAACTTAAATGGTGAAAAATATCGAAATATCTTGCAGAACGAACTTCTAGTGTTACTTGAAGACCTTCCCTTGGACGTACGACAAACAATGTGGTTCCAACATGACGGTTATCCAGCACATTATTCAAGAATAGCACGAGAAGTATTAGATCGACAATCGTCCATGGCTCGGAAGAAATGGTCCAGTGTCTTGGTCTGCAAGATCGCCAGATCTTACTTCCCCTGACTTCCTTTTGGGGACCACTTAAAGTCTGAAGTTTACACAGAAGTCTTTTATTTTTTGTTTTTTATTAAAATTTAAAATACAATTTGACAAATTTCATCATAGAATTTCACAGAAAAAGAAGAAAACATGCCTGAAGATGGCCTAGGCCGAAACTAGTCGCATCTAGTTTTGTAATTTAAAGGACTGCTATAAATCGAATAGCAGTTTTGTGCTATTTTACCTACCTATACCATTTCATACATCAATCCAAAGACGTAATGAATCGAACCATAATAATTGTTTTTAATCGTAAAATTAGAACTCACGCAAAAGCAAAGCTGAATATTTTCTGAAACTCTAGCCTAACACATTTCTTGAATTTATCATAGACAAGTCTAAACTATACTATACACCTATTTCCATCGAATTTATGAATTTGCGAGAATTAGAATCGTGGGAAACCTCATTTCTCCGACACCGTAAACATGAGATGCTGTCTGTGGGCGTCGGGCGCCTTCACACGGTAGCATTAGTGCGTTTTTAGCATTTAACACTCGTCCGTCTGAGCAATGGCAATACTTCGGCATTGTGACTTGGAATTTCACACCTCACACTTATCATATTGCACGCCTCCTGTTACTAGATATCTATAAACAAAGAGAGAAGCTCCTTGTTATTAAACCGTGTTATGAAATATGTAGTTTAATTATTGACGCTAGCGAGGCTTAACGTGCTAATAACTGTAGTTTGATACTTTGGATTAATTACATCGAATATATTTTTCTAAAGGTAAAGAAAATGTTTTATTTTATTAATTGTAAAGTCGACTAAAGACGTGGCACACTTGCGGATATTAGCCAAACATTAATAACATGTCCCCCTGTGCTCCTGAAGTTTATTAAAACAATTACGTATCACGAAACGATGGCTGGTTCATTGCTTTGGAAGCTTCTAGTAATCATAATGTTTGTTTTTTTTTTTTTGCTTTATTTTGTTGATTTAGTCTGGTATCAGAAGCTTAACACAAATTAAATCCTTTGATACAAATTATAAGACATTTATATAAACAGTGACTAAGTTCATGATTAGTCCATGTGTGCGATGTTGTATAATAATAATTTTTGAAAATCTATTCTTATCTAGTTGTATGTTTATTGTTTGAGAGAAAGCTACACACATTTCATTGCTTCCTTCCTTGTATTGCTGTTATTATTTTACATACTTACACACGTTGGTAGAATGAATTTTTAAGATACAGATGGAATGAGAACCTTGATGAGATATTTTGGCGTGCACGTTTTACTTTTTCCAAATACGCGCGATAGATAATTTCCTGAGAAAAATGTTGTTCATTAATCTACAAATTTCGTCGCCCAGGTGACTGTCTCTGCAATAATCGGGGACAAGAATTCTAGAGTCACATCTTCGCGGAATTCTAATCGATTAAGTTCTTCGCGCATTACTAAGTTCAAAATAATTAAAAAAAAAAAAAAATCGTGATTAGAGTACGTAGCATGCCAGTTGCATTGTTGGTCAAAGTGTCGCCCGTTCGAGGTATGTACCGCATACGTACTCAATGTCTAATCTTTAAAACGTTAAAACGATGCAATTCTGAGGAATGAAATTAGTAGATAAAGGAGTTGGAGAACCAGTAGCCAGTATACGATTTTAGCGTAGTCGATAAGCGTGTCTGGCAAGCCACAAAATTAATGTCTTTTCTTGTCGTACACCAACTGTGCTCATCTTTATCTCTATAGGTTAAGTATGTTTTTATGGTGTGCGAGTTTTCGTTGCCGTTTTCAAAATAGTACATTCTCTTAATGAACATTTTTATTAGTTTACTTGAAAATATTAGTTTTCCGTTTACGCTTAAATTGTACTACAAGTTCTTCTGCACAACAACAACTTGCAACAAATTATAGACAAAAATTTAAATTAGAAGTTTTTTGTTAAATTTGACAAGTGCTATTTTCTAGTAGAAAATAGATACACTGAGAAAAGAGATTGCATTGAATGAAAAGTTTTATAACTTTTGGTTTTTATCATGTTCAACGAAAAGGATACCTTTTCGCAGAAAAGTTTTTTTTATTTGAAAATAGCGTGCTGTTTTGCCGGAAAACTATTTTCTTCTTAACTACATGCTTTTGGACAAAAAGTAACCGTAATTTAATTAAATGGAATGCACATTAGTTTTGATTAATATTTTATAATATCTGTATAACTTTTGTTTAAGTTCAAACAATACACATTCATATATTGTATTGCTATTATTATATTAAATTTACTTTAAATAAAAAACCTGTCGTTTTAGTTTATTTGTGTGGAAACGCATGAATACATTGATTTAAAACTTTTGGCTTTTACCGGAAAATGCAAGCGTTTGCATTCAAGCTAAGTGCTTTTTACGCGAAGGTATTTTAGTTTTATGCATGTTCCCACGTGCATAAATCTCAGATACACAAATTATAGTAAACAAAGATAAATATTTTCGTGCTAGATTAAAATAATTTCAGGAACAATTGGAATCTTTTCAGTTACTGTTGCAATACTTATAAGCCAACGCACTTTACAAAAGTATATAGTGTTTGAACGTTTAAAACTGTTACCCACGAAAAAAAAAACCTTTTTTGTTAACGCATTTGATTACTCAATTATTACTTGATTGAAATAATATCAAAAAATAAACCTGTATTCAATCAAGCGAATAATTTGGTTAGAGGGTTTATTTGGAACAATATAATATCATTTTCGTATAACAGATTTCTACCCATATAGTTCAGCAAATATACTTATGTGTAGTACAGAAATTGTCACATAGATGGCACATCTCTTGTTTCATTTCAGTAACAGAACATATTTCATATATATTATATACAAGCACAAATAGGGTGGAATATACGATTACAATCTATTAACCTGGTATATTTACCAGATTAACATCTGATAAGAGTCGATCACCATTGGATGGACGATTTGTTTAATGGCGCACTATGGTATTGAGATGGTCGCTCTGCAGGGGCAAAGGCTTGGCGGTTTTACATCCTAACTGCGTGTCCTCCAATAGATGATAAATACGGAGTGCATGGATTTTTGAAATTAATTCAATTTTATTTCAATCAAAAATGATCACCGATTTTGTTGTGTGTACGCTTATCGGTGAAATCGCAAAAAAATTCAAGTCTAAAGTGAATAAATGTTATAAAAAAAGGAAAAACCTCTTCATTCAAAATGCTTACGGTTTTCTGCCAATGTGCAGAGAAGTGCTTCAACGAAAAATATATTATTTTCGAATAAATGCGTGGGTTTAAAATTATATTCCTTTTCAGGGAAACACTAAATCATGTTGGCTATATAGAAAACGCAAAAACTTTTGGTTTAATGCAATTCCTTTTAAATGAAAGGAATACTTCTATCAGTTTACAATGCAAATACTTACATAATACCGTAATTTTGACTTTACATTATATACTAACTTGGTCGAGTTTACCCAGTTCGCTAGTGAGGCCCTGGATAATCATCAACAAGACCATGAAATCCAATCAACCATGAAATTCTACTTCCCAAGCTCTCGAGCTTAGGTTTTACTCCGAAAGTTATAAACTTTCTTCAAACATATTTAAACAGTAGTCATAAACGAAACAATGCCTCAGTCTTCGTCTAAAATTTTTAGGCTGCATAGTAGATAAAAATCTATCTTGGGAGCACCACATGGATCATGTTTTCAAATCTGTATCAACAAGAATATTTGCAATCTAGGGGCTAAAGCAAAATGTTACTACTGATTTAATAGTTACGTATTACAGGGTAGGTATCAAATCACGTCTGAGGTTTGGCATAATCTTCTGGAGTTGATCCACTAAACTTAAGAGGCTATTTATTATATAGAAAACTAGATGCTGCGCATCTAGGAGTCGAGGAAGGTGGTACTTGAGGAAGGTGGTTTCTTGAAGTCGGTCCCCAGTCACTTGAGAATCATCTTTTATAATGCGCAATACGCTTTAAGTAGTTTTCTTTTGTTCTTACTTTTGAAACACCCTGTATAGTCGAAAATATGTTTAGGTTATGCAGCATTGAAACCTGTACAACTTTTGTAGAAAAGGTTAGTTCCTAAAAGCAAAATAGAGCAATAATGAAAAAACTCAGTCGTCCTAAACACCCCGTATATTTGAAAATATTTTTAACTTATGCACTATTGATTTCTATAACACTTTTGTATAAAAGATTTTTTCCTAAAAGCAAAAATAGAGCTATAATGAAAGAAATCCAGTTTTTTTGAACACCCCGTATATTTGAAAATATTTTTAACTTATGCACTATTGAATTCTATAACACTTTTGTATAAAAGATTTTTTCCTAAAAGCAAAAATAGAGCTATAATGAAAAAATCCATTTTTTGAACACCCCGTATATTTGAAAATATTTTTAACTTATGCACTTTGAATTCTATAACACTTTTGTATAAAAGATTTTTTCCTAAATCAAAAATAGAGCTGTAATGAAAAAAATCCAGTTTTTTTGAACACCCGTATATTTGAAAATATTTTCAACTATGCACTATTGAATTCTATACACTTTGTAGAAAAGATTTTTTCCTAAAAGCAAAAATAGAGCTATATTGAAAGAAATCCAATTTTTTTGAACAACCCGTATATTTGAAAATAATTTTAAACTTATGCACTATTAAATTCTATAACACTTTGTAGAAAAGGTTTTTTCCTAAAAGCAAAAATAGAAGCTATAATGAAAGAAATCCAATTTTTTGAACACCCGTATATTTGAAAATACTTTTGGGTTATGCAGCATCCAATTCTATAACACTCTTGTAGAAAAGATTCTTCCTAAACGCAAAAGTAGAGCTATAACGAAAAAACCCAGTCTTCCTGAACACCCAGTATATTTGAAAATACTTTTAGGTTATGCAGCTTCAATTCTATAACACTCTTGTGGAAAAGATTTTTTCCTAAAAGCAAAAATAGAGCTATAATGAAAAAAACCCAGTTTTTTTGAACACTCCGTATATTTGAAAATATTTTTAGCTTATGCACTATTGAATTCTATAACACTTTTGTATAAAAGATTTTTTCCTAAAAGCAAAAATAGAGCTATAATGAAAAAAATCCATTTTTTTGAACACCCGGTATATTTGAAAATATTTTCGGGTTATGCAGCATCCAGTTCTATGACACTCTTGTAGAAAAGATTTCTTCCTAAACGCAAAAATAGAGCTATAACGAAAAAACCCAGTCTTCCTGAACACCCGGTATTTTTAAAAATAATTTTAGGTTATGCAGTATTCAATTCTGTACAACTTTTGTAGAAAAGATTTGTTCCTAAAAGCAAAAATAGAGCTATAATGAAAAAACCCAGTCTTCCTGAACACCCGGTATTTTTAAAAATAATTTTAGGTTATGCAGTATTCAATTCTGTACAATTTTTGTAGAAAAGATTTGTTCCTAAAAGCAAAATGGAGCTATAATGAAAAATCCCAGTTTCCTGAACACCAGTATTATTAAAATAATTTTAGGTTATGCAGTATTCAATTCTGTACAACTTTTGTAGAAAATATTTCTTCCAAAACGCAAAAATAGAGCTATAACGAAAAAACCCAGTCTTCCTGAACACCCGGTATTTTTAAAAATAATTTTAGGTTATGCAGTATTCAATTCTGTACAACTTTTGTAGGAAGGATTTTTTCCTAAAAGCAAAAATAGAGCTATAACGAAAAAACCCAGTCTTCTTGAACGCCCGGTATATTTTAAAATAATTTTAGGTTATGCAGTATTCAATTCTGTACAATTTTTGTAGAAAGGATTTGTTCCCAAAAGCAAAAATAGAGCTATAATGAAAAAAACCCAGTCTTCCTGAACACCCAGTATTATTAAAAATAATTTTAGGTTATGCAGTATTCAATTCTGTACAACTTTTGTAGAAAGGATTTTTTCCTAAAAGCAAAAATAGAGCTATAATGAAAAAACCCAGTCTTCCTGAACACCCAGTATTATTAAAAATAATTTTAGGTTATGCAGTATTCAATTCTGTACAACTTTGTAGGAAGGATTTTTTCCTAAAAGCAAAAATAGAGGTATAACGAAAAAACCCAGTCTTCTTGAACGCCCGGTATATTTTAAAATAATTTTAGGTTATGCAGTATTCAATTCTGTACAACTTTTGTAGGAAGGATTTGTTCCTAAAAGCAAAAATGAAGCTATAATAAAAAATCCCAGTTTTCCTGAACACCCAGTATTATTAAAAATAATTTTAGGTTATACAGTATTCAATTCTGTACAACTTTTGTAGAAAATATTTCTTCCTAAACGCAAAAATAGAGCTATAACGAAAAAACCCAGTCTTCCTGAACACCCGGTATATTTGAAAATATTTTTAGGTTATGCAGCATTCAATTCTATAACACTCTTGTAGAAAAGATTTCTTCCTAAACGCAAAAATAGAGCTATAACGAAAAAACCCAGTCTTCCTGAACACCCGGTATTTTTAAAAATAATTTTAGGTTATGCAGTATTCAATTCTGTACAACTTTTGTAGGAAGGATTTTTTCCTAAAAGCAAAAATAGAGCTATAACGAAAAAACCCAGTCTTCTTGAACGCCCGGTATATTTTAAAATAATTTTAGGTTATGCAGTATTCAATTCTGTACAATTTTTGTAGAAAGATTTGTTCCTAAAAGCAAAAAGGAGCTATAATGAAAAATCCCAGTTTTCCTGAACACCCAGTATTATTAAAAATAATTTTAGGTTATGCAGTATTCAATTCTGTACAACTTTTGTAGAAAATATTTCTTCCTAACGCAAAAAATAGAGCTATAACGAAAAAACCCAGTCTTCCTGAACACCCGGTATTTTTAAAAATATTTTAGGTTATGCAGTATTCAATTCTGTACACTTTTGTAGGAAGGATTTTTTCCAAAAGCAAAAATAGAGCTATAACGAAAAAACCCAGTCTTCTTGAACGCCCGGTATATTTTAAAATAATTTTAGGTTATGCAGTATTCAATTCTGTACAACTTTTGTAGGAAGGATTTGTTCCTAAAAGCAAAAATGAAGCTATAATGAAAAATCCCAGTTTTCCTGAACACCCAGTATTATTAAAAATAATTTATGTTATACAGTATTCAATTCTGTAACAACTTTTGTAGAAAATATTCTTCCTAAAACGCAAAAATAGAGCTATAACGAAAAAACCCAGTCTTCCTGAACACCCGGTATATTGAAAATATTTTTAGGTTATGCAGCATTCAATTCTATAACACTCTTGTAGAAAAGATTTCTTCCTAAACGCAAAAATAGAGCTGTAATCAAATAGCAATGTTCAGAAACAGCTGTATTCAAATATATTTTTAGGTTATGCGGCATTAAATTCTAGTAAACTTTTGTAGATAAGACTGCTTTTCTAGAAGCAAAAATAGAGCTGAAATTAAATTCTATTCCCTTTCCCTATTCTCTTTTTCGTTATTGTTTTCCCTTGTCTATTTTCCTATTTCCTTTTTATAATATCCCATAAGTTACAGCTTTAAAAAAATAGTTGACGATTTTCCCTATATTTCAATTTCTTCCTATTTTTATCCGTCATTTTATTTTTCCAAACAATATTATCAGCATCAAATGCAACGATCCAAGCACCCACAAATGTCTGTTGCAAAATATCATTTTTTAATAATATTCCTCCATTTTAGACGCGCCATCTAGTTTTTAATGCTATAATCGCAAATAGTGGCTCAAAAAATCGCAATCTCAAACTTAAAAAAAAAAAAATGCGTTTCTACACTTCTAGTACTACCAAGCTGCAAAAATTAAATTTCCCGCTATTATTGTGATAATATTTTATAGTGTCTTCAACATACTCCACTTTTACGCAATGATTGAATTTCTATTTTGTTTTAATACACACTATTAATAAAAACGATAGATATACTTCACGCGTAGAGTAATAAATCGAAAACACTGTAGATTTCATGCATTAAAAATATTTAGGAAATATAAATGCCACATAGTATACGCGGTTTAAAAATCATAAGACATAAGAAGTACATAAGTACTCGACATTTTCCGACAACAAATCCGAACTCGCCCGAACATGTCGCGTCTCACTGTGTAACCGGCTAATATAATCTATATAATCTGTCTCATCGGCGTTCATAGAATATGTCCGCAAACGAAGTAATAAAAATAATGATTTTAAAACCTCTTTAAGTAAACATAATTAAGTTACGTGTGCTTTCGAATTATAAAATCGCTTTATGAACAGTTTACCAAATACGATTTCTTAGAAGCGACAAATATATCATCGGCTGAACGCATTTACTCGTCAATGTTTGAACGCGCTTATAATTTTTGACGTTTAAACGTTTTTACGGTCGTGATTGACATGCATGCATGCATTCCAACATATTTTTGCTGTTAGTAATTGCTCTGAATGATGGGAAGCGTCGTTAGATATGAAAAACGACCTCAGTAAGTTTGTTAGTGAAGATATTAGGATTATTGGTAATTAAATTCGTTCTTCTTTTAGAATTGTGAAGAATGATTCCACTGCGGATGTCTTTAAGTGTCGTGCAGTATTGAATATAAAAATAAATTGAAGACTGTTTTTAGTCAAGACAGTGGTATCACAGGATTACCACAAATTTCTTCGGAGGGGGATCATAATGGCTCGATACTTATTGGGAGATGTTTTACGATAAACTTCTAACACATCGCTCTGCTGTTGGAGTATGTACATTCTGTGGTGCTGTGATACTATATTGATAATAAAATCGTTAGATATGAAAAACAACCTCAGTAAGTTTGTTAGTGAAGATATTATGGATTATTGGTAATTAAATTCGTTCCTTCTTTTAGAATTGTGAAGAATGTTCACTGCGGATGTCTTTAGTGTCGTGCAGTATTGAATATAAAAATAAATTGAAGAGTGTTTTTAGTCAAGACAGTAGTATCCGTGAAATATATGTGGAATAAATACAGTTGTGTCATTTGATGGTGTATAGATTTCAATAGGAATAAAAACACTTGTAAAAATTAGTGTATCTTGTTGATATTTACAGAAGAATTATGTCTTGATAGCTTAGACTCTTTTAAATATAATCAATATAATATAATTAATATTTATTGGACCTATTTAAATATATGTGGCATAACAAATGCGAGCATTTGAAGTAGCAGCAGAATGTGAGGAATGGAGTTGTACATTACCCTATGATTTGTCTGAAAGTATTTTATCGTACAACTTCTTCTGATACAATTGCTCTAGAAAGATAAATTTGAAGTTTTGAGATGTATCTAGCAATTTGTTGTTTAAATAACAGTATCATTAAGAGATGTCCGTTAGTTTAATTCTACGATTAATATTTATAAATGTAATTCAAGATTTAGTTTATTGATTTTCGGTTTAATTAAAACATAACATCATTTTATTAATCCTTTATTTGTTTATTTACATATACACCTCTCATTTTGATGAAGCGTAGGCACAAATACTACTTCCTGCCATATGATCATCGATCAATAATCTGAGTCAAATATTTCTTCCGAGTAGTTGTTTGATGAACTTTAAACACATCTTCAGCTTTGCTGTTGTAGTATATTCTGTGATGATGTGATATTATATTGATATCTAACTCTAAAAAGGTAAAAAAAGAAACGTCATATTAGTTTCATCGGAAAGGATTTTTTGGTCATCGGACTACCCTCGACAACCCAAATGACATTTCTAGGGGTCGATTTATATATTATATCGTGTTACTGTTTATATATTCTTGTCATCATAGTTGTAGAAAGGTTGAAAAATATGAAATTTACCTCATTAAAAGATATATATTCATATCAATTTATCTTTGACAGGCCAGTCGAACATGACTCCATAAATCGAATCGTTCTGTAGAAATGGACACTTTTTAGCATCAAAGCGGTAATATCTGTCACGTAAATCTTCATATCGGCAATAATTTTGCGGTAATGTATACTTTTCGTGCTAAAATTAGCGCGATATGTTGACGCTTTTCGTGGTTCGATAGTTTGACATCTTACTTGATCCTGGCTCAATAATTTCGCTAAAAACTGTATAATTTTAATCAGACACATACCTGGGCGTGTATTACGAACCTTTTCAACCTTCCAATAAATGTTAAATTATCTTAAATCGCTATTATTGTTACCCCAAATAGCAGATTAGGTTATAAAATTAATACCATCACAAATGACTATTATTCTCGAATTATTCCACATTTTCTCATATACTGACGAATCATTCAGGCTCTTAACATCTCTCTGATCACGTTTCGACTCATTTGTCCTTGTACCCCTTTTTACGTTCAAAATCGTCTCCCGAAGTTCGCGTCATTTTACCGTGTGACAGATGCCATTGACAACTACGAAACCGGCCATATTCCAACCTCATCGCCGGCAAAACATGCCTCTACAAATCGACTCGATTTGAGAAAATAACGCATCTCGACCCCATTTTAGGGTTCAATCAGTAAGAGGAACATGTGAGAAACTTTTTCGACATTAACGCACTCTCAAATATAATCTTAGCCTCGCAGCGAACATACGAAATTGCCCAACTTTGACAATGCAAAATCGGTCGAATCCGACTCATTGACATTTCTCGGTCTTCAGCGACGTTCGGCCGCGCCCGCACCATCACAATTTACATTTCCGCGGAATTTTCTTCCCCTTTCCCTATTTTAACGATAAACCTAAATACCCGGGGTCAGTGCGACGCCGTCGCCGTCGCCGGCGTCTAACAATTTCCCTTTTAATCTGTTCCGCTTCCCGATCCTTAGCGTAATAGTTTTTTCTCGCCGAATTTACACGGTCTAGATAGGGCGACGCCTATGGTGTGCGACAGAGAGTAGACAAAAACAGGCTGATCAAGTTTTATTATTATTAAAAAGCTGTAAGTGCAATATTCGGTCTTAGTAGTATGGATTCATGTAAAGAACACTTTATTTGTAGTGGCATTCTAACATTAACTAGTCTGTATACACTACCGACCATTAAAGTTATGACAATTAGTAAATTGCTACTAACTAAATAAAAACGACAGGATTTCGAAAGAAATATAAACAAATAACAAGAAGAAATAAAAACAACAAAATATTCTCATTAAAATATTATACTATATACTATAATTATATATACTTTCTTCTCATCGAAGAATCCTCCTTTGGCTTCCAATACGAACCGGATCACTCGCGGCATGCGCTCTGTTAATTTTGTCGGAGTTTCCTTGGAAATATTGTTCCATTCGGCTTGTAGATGTTGCCACAGGTGCTCTTTCGAAGTTGGGCAGACTTTCCTTACTCGCCTGTCAACTTGAATATCAATTCGCCTTGTCTTCATTTTTGTGGTCTCTGAATCTTTAACTTCTGAACTATTGATGACTGACTTTGATAGCAAAAAATATTTTTTGTTACAAACATCAGTACAACAGGATGGCATAATTATTTCTTGAAAAGTCTAAAATGTGGAAACTAACTTAATTCAGGGTAATCAAGTTTGTTTCCACGATTCTTCAAAATATAATCTCTTCTATCTACGTTATTTGTGACGATGTTAGCAAAATTTCTAATGAAATTGATATTTTTAATTTTCGTTATTATTATTAAATTCGAAACTATTGAATAGGAAATACAAATAGTTTTCCCCGTCATTTTATAACTGGTATAACACCTTTTGTTTACAAAGGAAGTTTTAGTCTCGATAACTCGTTAAAATCCATTTATGAGTAGACGTTCGCCTGGATTCTTACAGTAAATGTTGGGAATGTTGTTTACTACGGGTTGTTATTGTCAGTGTCAAGAGAGCAACGTTCGAAACAAGAACACTTATGCAATTAGAAGTCGATTATCAAGTAATGAGACAGAAATTCGGTTCGATGCGCATTAAAAGGTAATTTTTAGAAGGCTGTTTATGGATTAATTTTATGATACTGAAAATATTTTAAAATTAAACTAAAAAATAAGAAAATCAATTGAGTTTGCCACTCAAATATTGAATATGTAAACGCGTGGAGAAAAGGAAATGTCAAAGTTATTGATGCGAAGGCATCCACGTGCCCCGTAGACGCCAGACAAGAAAAATTCCAACCACCTTGGCTAACACAATAAACGAAGGAGTAAGTAAATGTGCTTGTACCGGTAATGCTCTGGAATGCCTTCAATTGCTCGTCACGCGGGGCACGTGGGGTCAACAGGGCGCAGTATAGACTTCCTTCCGGTAGAGCACCAGGCATGAGTGTTTGTACTTTTTAGCGAAAAATGAGTAATACCAGCGTTGTAGGACTGAATTATATCAGTATGTAAATTTATTCTTTTGCAATATATGTAAAAAGAAATTAAATATTTCAGTAAATGTTGTACTTTCACTAAAAAATAAATAGAATTGTTATTTAGCAAATAGCTATTTTTTTTTTGTTTTGGAAAGTTAAACCCAACATATTAACGCAAACATTATATACTCTTTTAACATTGCAAATATTCGTAACCTGTAATTTTAATATTAACATTCGTTGCGTAAAATAAAAACTCGTCACCATTTAGTGTATATATTGGTGGATCCGTAAGCGACAACAGGAAAATAACTGATAAGATGAATATCCGGTTATTTTTATAATACGTAAATAAGTAAATTCTCATGCCTTGAATTATTTTACACAACTAACCCACACATTTTTCATAAATAAACAGAAGTTCTGATTTTGTGCCTGACGTGTATGCGCTTGTTAAGCCAATCTTGTCTTTAATGCGGGATCAATTTAACTAATTTAATGCGTTTTTCAGTAGGTGGCTCTACTAAATTATGATATACTAACGATTAACGATGCCCACTTCACCTTAGATTGCTACTTTATCCATATTTCTCTTATACCTCATCTAAAATATGAGTTTAAGTTTGGGCTATTTCGTTCTTTCTCCCTGTTATATTCGAGATTGTTCTCCTTATTTTCTTTTGTAATGTCCCATTGCTTGACTTCGATATTTCGAGTAGACTGTCTATAAGTATATAGATATACATACAGGGTGTTTCAGACCACTCGTCCACTATCTTTTTCTCGCGATCTATTGCAGCTAGACTAATGCGACAAAAAATTTAATAACAAAACCCCACCTAAAGAATCATATCTAAACAGAGAAGAACTAATTCGAGTTCATAAGAACTTTGAGGCTAGACTAGAGGGATGCATAGAACGAAACGGTAACATTTTGAATAATTTATTTTTATTTAGTTATTTTACATTAAGTTCAATAAATATTTTATGGTTATTGTAATCTATTTTTTTTAATGTAATAACTACAATCCTTTTATCTGGCATCTCTAAATTATTGAGTATCATCCATTCTCTTCCACATAAGCAATAAATGTAAAACATCTTTTACAATACTCGTATCAACCACAACATTATAACAATAGATCAGCAATGGGAAAATCTTAATGATGAAGTAAAGTAACATTGCTATGATGACTGTCAAACCTACTTGTCATTTTCATAGCCCACTGCAAGAAATGCACTAAAATTTTCATAGCCGAGTAAATGTCTTGTTGAGTTGATGTCTTGAAAACGACTAGGAATAGGTACATATATGCATCCTTTATATCTATCGACGGAGAATTTATTTTTGCATTGAATGGTATAAATAGGAATATAATGTTTATTATAATTTAAAAAAAAATTATTTTTCTAAGGTTAAATGTGTCCGAATTGACAATCGATTTATAAACATTCTGTATAGAATTTAGTGCTTCTTTTGACATAATTTGGTACGGACAACTATTTTTCTTGGGTACTAGTAAAATGACATCATTATCTTTAATCGTTTGCAAAATATGGTACGTTTTCGAAAGAGATGAAAACGTCATAATTTTGACAAAATCGTAAATATCTCAAAAACGATTGAATTTAGGGATAGAGAACTTTAGTGAAAAGTATATTCAAATAATCTATAGAATCCATTGAGGTAAGAAAAAACATATGATTCCATTTAAAATAAGAAAATTTCTATCCACTTCCGTTGTAATAGAACGTTTCCGGAAGTTAAAAATATTTTTTTGCATGATTCCTTAGGTGGGGTTTTGTTATTAAATTTTTTGTCGCATTAGTCTAGCTGCAATAGATCGCGAGAAAAAGATAGTGGACGAGTGGTCTGAAACACCCTGTATATGAAACAACCGGTGTAGATGTAGGGCGTGTAGTTCTCATATTTTTCCCCATAGATAAATTTCATCCATTTCCCTCTGTTGTTATCCAATTTCCTTGCTTCTTTCCTATCCACTCCCATATGTTCCAGGATTTGGTTGATAGTGTCGTCGCAAGTTGTTATTGGTCTACTTCTGCTTCTTTTTGTAGGTCTTAGCCTCCCATATCTGCTTCATATCTACATATCTGCGTCATTATTCATTCTCACTAAGTGTCCGTACCACCTTAGCTGGCTTCTTTCTATCGTTTTTGATATTGGTTCTACCCCCAGTTGTTCTCTGATATGGTCTTGTAATTTCTTTGTCCAGTACCCAGCTCTCTGATCCATATGTAAGTATTGGTACAAACACTGACTTATATATGTTTATTTTTCTTCTCCTAGATATTTCTTTTCTCCCGATAAATGTGTTTTTAATGGAATAGTACAGTTTTGATGCGTTCTCTATTCCCTTGTTGTCCCCCTGTCTTGTAAACCTTTCTCGTTAATGTATACTCCTAAATATTTGAAGTTCTCTACTCTCTCTATCTTTTTGTTATTTACTTCTATGTCTATTGTTCAATTTTTGGGGCGCAGATCATTACCTTTGTTTTTTTTCTGCATTGATTCGTAAGTTCCGGTTTTTTAATTTTTCTCTCCAAATTTGCAAATTATTTTTTATTTCTGTTTCATTCTTTGCGCATATGACCAAATCATCCGCGTCTATAAGTATGAGTGTATACAGGGTGATTCTCAATATATGCGACAAACTTTAAGCGCTGATTCCTGGGGTTATTTTGATCATAAAAGTTCATAAGAACATCTGTCAAAAATCGCTTAGTTCTAAAGTTGTACAATGTTTAATAGTAAGTTAATATAATTAATGTTTTTATTATAAATTTAAAAAAATAATTAGTAAAACAAAATTAACTTATACTAACTCTTGAAAATGACCGCCCCCAACTGCAATACAAGCTTCTATCCTCCGTCGTATTGACTGGCGAGTCCGTTCTAAAATACCAAAGCTATTTCGAATTGTTTGAAAAGCTGCGATAATACGATTTCTCAGTTCATCGACATTTTCAATGGGAGTCGTATAAACTAATGATTTAAGGTAACCCCAGAGAAAAAAGTCCAAAGAATTTAAGTCTGGAGACGGAGGAGGCCACGGTTGTGGATCTCCCCATCCTATCCACCGATCTGGATACGTATTGTCCAAAAACTCGTGAGCAACTAAAATGCGCTGGAGCACCGTCATGCATAAAATACATTTGTAATCTTATTTGCAATTTTTGCATTTGTAATTGCAACGGAACCTCTTCCAGCAGTAGGGGTAGCTCCTTTTCAAGAAAATTGCGGTATACCTCGCCATTTAACCGCATCGGTAAAAAATCTGGACATATACCCACTCATATGAACTTTTATGATCAAAATAACCTCGGGAATTAGCTCTTAAAGTTTGTATTGAGAATCAATACAATACAAATCAATACAATTGTGTATATTGAGAATCTCCCTGTATACATATCGAAGTAAATTTTTGATAACCGTTAGTACATTTCATTTTGTATTATAACCATTAATTGTTATTCTTAAAAAGAAAATCTTTAATATATTGTTTGATATGGTATTTTTAAAATGAAACGTAATTGTATACGTTTAAATTAATGGAACATGCAATAAATAAAAAAACAAAAATGTCTGATAAAGGATAGGATTAGTAGTGTTTTGATGTGTTTTAAATTATCTATGTCATTTACCTACCTTTAATTGTAAAACATAAAACACATTACAATGAACAGGACCTCCTTACACATTCGCCCCAAAATGTTTGACAATTCTGTTCATAATACTGATAAATAAGTACTTGATTTTGGTGCACTTATTGCTGACATATGATTTCTTGATTATGTGTACAACTTTGGCCAGTTTAAACCAAATAACAAAATAATTAAAGAAACATTATGAGATTACTGAAATATAGCATCTGATCTTTAATAAAACGACCCCGTAAATTAAAAATTAATAAAGCAATTTCCCTTTAGTGAAATTTATAATCAATACTTTTATAGGTTCGTCCCTTTAGAAACTGTTTGTCAGGTAAAAGTAGGTAAACGCAACTGAATCTTCGTTTACAAACAACTTGAAACTTTTCAGTTTTCATATCACCATTTATTTAATTGTTCTGATATCTTTTGTTAGGTGTATGTAAATCAGTGTTAATAAATGTCGCCCATAAACTGAAAATTACGGCCATTTTCCTGCATCGCTGGCAACGGTACATAGGTCTACTAATAATTACTACCATCGCGGCTTTTACTTCAACTTCACTCCATTTATCGTCTGTTTGTGCGTGTTATTGGCCCGTTACCCCGTACGTCGCTGATAACAAGCCAGCATGTGTGTTCGTAATTATGCTGGCGGAAAACCTAGCGAATAAGTAAACCACATTACAATAAAAAGCTGTACCACAGAACATCGTGACACTTCCACATTAAATTTCTATATGCGTAGGTAGCAGATCATTTTTTACATAACTTTGAAAGTTTTCTAATAATAAGAATTAACGTTACATTCTCTTGAGTAGAGCTTTCGTTTAGTAGAAGATTAAGGGAATGTCTCTTGGAGTTGATTGTTGTTTCAGCCAAAATGACATTCGATATATAATTGTTAAAGGCTGTTATCTTTTCTTTTATGCCAGATGTCGTAGGATTTCAGATTTTTTAAAGCTTTTTTTTGTCAATTGTTCTAAAGTGGCTATTCCAGAATAAATCGTTTCTATGTGATTTTACAAAAAAAAAAAGGTCATATGAAGAGTGGTCAACTTTCATCTGCTCTCCGCGCGAGCTAGTACTAAGTTTCATATATGCGACGTTAACATTTAACACAAGTGTACAACACAGTGTCGGGAAAGAGTAAAATTAATTATTTATTTAACTATGACAATTATATATAAGCCCCTTACATTATTTAAGTAGCAGAAATGGTGTAGGATTGCTGAAACGTTTGTAGCATTGTTGTGTTTCAAGTTTTTTCTCACTAAACCGGGTTCGTCGCGATGACAAAACATGTTTATAATCCTGGAATTCACCGATATACTTTTCTACATTATGAAACAATGGTAGTTTTTTGGGATTCTCTACGCCCGGCATTGTATTACATTTACAATGCGTAAAACGTTAACGGAGAGTTGTACTATCTCGCATCAAGACTCGACTAACACTGATACTAGATACCAGACAGACGACGCCGACGGGAGTGATTTTGCTGCCTTGAAGATATACTGTGGCTAAACGTTCTGCACAGCGCGAGGCGAGTGCGGCCCGTGTAAGCAGACACGCCTGACCCTCTAGTCATATATACTCCAACATTTTTAACAGGCGGCTGTTAATATTAATCTGAAAACTGAACCAAATATTTATTATCGCATATGTACACTGGCTGACTTATTTAATGTCGTTGTCTACAGCGCAGTGACTATCAAAACTACTTACCAGGTAAATGATTTATTTAGTTGTAAAACGCTTCGCAATTATGCATATCAGGTAGAAAAAATGGATTATTCAATATTACAAGTAAACGTTGTATATAGTGGTTTGAACGCGTTTTGAATTGAAATATCTCTTTCATAACTTGGACTCAATTGACTCTTAAAACTCATATAGAAATGAAATAAATAAAGTGTGGTATTCATAGTCAATATTATGTATTAATTCTTTTAAAAATTTAGGATATAGGAAACATCAGAGAAAGACTTCATAAAACTATAGCTTCAACAAATATTAGCTACTGTAAGCATTTATTAATTACTATTTTCTTAAATGAATACTTCAATAATATTTAATTATTAGCATTTACTATTGCAGGATCCACCTACGTGTAACTAACGCATAAAATTGCTATTCATGAAAAAATTAAAACTATGTTTAGTCTGGTTATATTATTTATTTAAGTAAACATGCTAATTCCAAATATAAACAATATAAAATCTAATTACGTAACTGTCATTAAATATATATACAAACAAAAAATGGTAATATAATACGTAACCAAAAAAGAAACGCATTCTGCAAAAATAAATATACACTCTAAAAAAAACTGAAAAATATATAAACAAAACAATATATCCATAAATTAATAAAAGAATAATTCTAAATGAAAGGATTTAACCCTAATTGTAATAAACAACAATATTAATAAAGTATATTAATTATCACATCACTGAAAATCAAGCTTTTCTTTGAAATTTTAAGACACAAATAAATTATAAATTCATTACTTTTATGAGAATTGCCTAAATTTGCATTTGCCATTTACCTACAATTACAAAACTCGGCCGTTTACAATAATTACCACTAGTCCTTTATGTAATCAAACGACGCCTAGTGTTTTTGAATGACGAGCTCATATATCCACATAATAGTGTTTAGTTGAGCAATAAATTTTTAAAAACATTTTTTTCATATTTATGTTTTAAAATGCATATACATATATAAAAAAATACATAAATCTGTAAAAGAAAATCATATAGACTCATGTTGTTGTCTTTACGAAAATAAGAATATTTGAATGAATCCATTCTCAATTTTATAAAATTTTTAAATTGTACTCATATTTAATTATACTTGTTCTAATTTTATTAATAATTTTGTGTTGCAAGTATTTTCCTCTAATTCTGAAATTAGGAACATTAGGAGTATGTAGTTTTGTTAATCATTTAAATTCATTCCTCAGGTAAATATTAAAAAAGAAGTTTTTACAGAATTGTTGCTCTGCCACATTTAAGTATATCAGCTCATTATTCAATAAAATTTTACTCGTTGGATTACAATGAGGATTCATACTAATTATGGTAAGCGGCTGAGTTTTATAATTGCCCGAGATTGAAATGCATATAATTAATGAGTTTATAATTTGGCTATTGAAATTTCAAAGGAAACCTTTATTCTTAGTAATGTGATAATAGTTTATCTAGTATATTAAAATTTCTGTTTAATATAATAGCTCTATAAATAGCATCATTTAACAAAAAGTTTAACAAAGAATGTGTGTGATTTTCTTAGGAACACAAATTTTAGGATGTTTCTTACCTGTGGGTTATTATAATAATAATATTTATTGAAACTAAAGGTAATGAACTTAGGAAGTATTATTCTTTTGTTTTCTAATACATTTCCTATTTTAAAAATAAATTATATACAAATAAAGTAAATAAAATTTAATAGAAATAACCCAGCAATTAATATAACTTGATTTGTTATTTATACATTACTTGATTATTTTTAAATATAAAATAAGAGCTTTAGTTTTAAAAGTCACTTGATCTCAAGCTGTAAAACAGATATTTCAATTCAAACTGGGTTCAAACCACAATATTAAAGGTTTCCTTTCGATATCAAATAATCTTAGATCTACCTAATTTGCATAATTGCGAAGGGTTTTACAACTGTATACCCCAATAAATCATTTACCTAGAACAGCCGACGCCAGCCGAACGCGCACCTATGCAAATGGTAAGTAGTTTTGATAGTCACTACGCTGTAGACGACGACATTAAATAAGTCGGCCAGTGTACATTCATAGATCTTTTAAAAGGTGTTAATTACTAAATTCGCTGCCATGAGGTGATAGAATATTAAGGAATTGAGTGCTCATTGTAATAAAGTGTTTTTTATGAAAATAATTGGCAACTGCTTTAATTAAAAAGAATTTGTGATAAAGTGGACCATAGTTCTAATTCCATATTTCCTTATTAATTTACTTTCACAGAGTCAGAAATGGATTATATAATTGGCCATTCATTTTTGACTTTACCATTCTTATAGCCGTTATGTTGTTAGAACAATAAACACCTTGATATTATCGTATTGTTTGTCGTTAGTGCCTTTTTATCTAGGGAATTTGTTACGGGAAGTTTTTTACTGTTTTCTTTTTAATTTTCAGTACTTAAACGTGACTGCTTACCATCCCATAGTGGTTCGAATTTAGTTGAAAACGGAATTAATTATTTTTTTCATTAAATCGACTGTTGATTAGTTGTAGCTCTTGGAAGAAATGTTAAAAAAAATAGGTTATTTAGAGTTAACTTCTCTGCATTTTAAAAGCTTGCAAAATACACTATTTTATCAGTTATTTTATACAGTACGCTAGACAAAACAAAAATGCTAACGCAACTTATGTTTTAATCACGGAATCTTTTAATATTATTTAGTTTTGGATTATTATAAAAATTGTGACACAAAATTTTATATTGGATTAAATCAACCATTTTTCTCAGTCTAGAGACTCAACTGATGTAACATTACAGCCTGAAATTCATATTATAGTTAAGGATAAAATGGTAATGCAGCACATAATGAATAAACCGGATTTTTTTATTTACATTTATTTCTCGACCAAACAACTTACACGCGGAATTATACATAAATTATGCCATGTTGAGGAAATTGCAGATAAAAGGCGTAGATAAAGTTAATAAAACATTATGTTTTTATCTTTGTATGTGGATTTAACATGTATTTACATCTTGATGTACGAAACTACATGTTATTTTTATCGTGAATATGTACAGGCTTAAATTAATCAGTTAAAAAAAATGTTTGTCGATTTGCTGCTTGTAATTTTCCTTTATTTGTTGTATTAGTTCTTCATCAAGAGGAAAGCTATCAAGATGATTGCCTCTTTCAGATTTTATTTACTTAGTACAGACTTTGTTATATATCGAAATTTTATAGAAAATATTTCGTAACATTAATGTAAGTAAGAAAAATACTGTGTTTATCGTTAATATAATTGCAAAAATCGATGTGATAACACTTATGTAACAATTGAAATAAAAATATGTTTTGATAACAACCTTCTTCAATATCTCTTTAGTTAACAAATTCAATAAATTGTTTCGTCAACTTTAGGGAAACTTTTAAGAGTAGAATCAAATAATGCAAACGAAAGTGTTAATTCTTTGCAGGCATAATAGAAAACGAAACAATGCTGTTGATTTTCTAAAGCGAAAACGAAATGAGAACGTTCGAAAATTAATTATCGCCAGTTGGATCTTTAGAACAATGACGGGGAAACATGCAGCCGTCCTTGAGGGAGGTCATGTTGAAACCTATAACATTTTTAGTAACATTTATTCCTGTACGGTGCATAAATGGATATAGGAAAAACCATTTAAGCGGTAGTAGCTAACTCGCCTTTTTATTTTTGCAAGAGCAATTAACAATACCGCACGTACAATACGGAAACATGACATCTCTGTAAACATGCGCGAGACCCGTACGAGGAAAAAGATCGTTTTTGAAGAATGACGCGAGAAACCCGTGGCATAACTTAGCGCGAATTGCACGATCTGTTTCGGTTCCAGCATATAATACAGTTGCGTTACATAATGGGAAATACGTTAATGCATGCGTACATACGTATGCATGCGTTCTATGGCTTTTGTGAGCGGTTGCAAGGTAAATTTTACAGCTTTTCATATTAGAGGTTGACGAATATACGAGACAAGCAAACTCGACACTACAAATATGTGTCAAGCTGAAAGCAAAAGTACTGTTGGCATACTTTAAATTTATAACAGGATTTAAACTGATTGAAGGAAAAGCATATTCAACTGAAAAGGAAAGAAACCGTTTTTGGCCAGACCATGGTTGCTTTAATAGTATATTAAAGTACGAGTTTCATAAGGCATGATTTTGTCGCACGAGTTCAAGTTTAGAAAACGAGCCGCAGGCGAGTCCTTTATACTATTTTTTCTATTTTGCATTATAAATTGATAATAAATACTTAATAAAAATCTCATTAAAAATGTTGAGTTTTATTTTTATATGAAGTTGGTCACATTGACATACGATTGACATTTGACGAATTCAAAATTCAAATTCGGCTATTTAAATTGTTTAAACAATATATTTCATAATATAGTCTCTGTAAACTGTAAAAATGAGTGATACTGAGACAAATTTATCTTGTAGCCACCACAACTGCGTGAAATTGCGGATAACGCGTCATAAATTTATTACCGAAAAAATCAAAAGCAGTATATGAAAAATGCTACCATCAATTTGAACTATGGGCTGTACAGAATAATGTAACACAATATCTGAAAACATTTTATTGGCATATTTGAATTACAAGGTAAAAATAAGAATCTTCTACCTTATGGTCTATGTATTCATGCTTCGTTCTTGCTTTCCATTTATAAAATACAGACATATCAAAATATATTAAATTACAAGCCTATTTAAAACGATTCTCTGAGGGATACGAGGCTAAGAAACTAAAATTTTATGCATTGAAGATATTAATAAATTTATAGAAGAAGGTTCTGACGCATTGTATTTAGCAATAAAGGTACGATATTATTTGCAAAATGTAATTTTTATGTAATGGATTTAATTTTAGATCGTTTTAATAATGGGTTACACAGGTGCCTGTAGACGAGATGAATTAACAAATATGTCCATACATGATTTAGAATTTAAGAGTGATATTATTTTGGTGACAGTACTAAAACAAAAATAATATCGTAAGAGTTTTTGCAATTACGGATGAAAGATGGATACTTTAATTAAAAATATGTCGCCTGCGACCAAAAAATATTAATCATTCAAGATTCTTCCTTACATATCGCAATGGTTATTGTATATCGTGCCGATTGGAATTAATACGATTGGCAAAATGCCTAAATTAATAGCTGATTTTCTAAAATTGCCCAATTCAGAGCTTTATACTGGACATTGCTTCAGACGTTTAGTGCTACACACTTAGCAGACGCAGGCAGTGATTTGCTGATATAAAACGTCATGGTGGATGGAAGTCATCTGCGGTAGCTGAGGGTTACATCGAAACATCTATGAAAAGTAAAGTGGCTGTAGCGCACAACTTATCAGGCCAAGTACATCTGGTCATTCTAGAGTTATATCATCGAATGATTCTCAATCACAAGAGTCTACCATTAAAGCCAATAACATAACTCAGCAAAACTTTGTTACGAAGAATTGCCTGGCATAACAATACATGCTCAAGATACTTGTTCCGTCAGTGTAAATGTATACAGTAATTCCACATTTCATAACAACAACAATGTAAACTAAATTTGTATAGAATTTTTGATTAAAGTATTTACAATTTACATGCATTAAACGTCAATTTTGCTTTCTGTCATAATGTATTCAATACAGCCAACCTATAGAAATGAAAAAAGGCGTATCACAATGAAGCACTTTTCGATACGCAAAAGCGTGTTACAATTGCGTTTTTATGAACGCAAAATAGAAAAAACTATTTATGCTGCCGCTTATTTTTCTTTTAAATAAAAAAACCCAGATTAAAAAAAATCAACAAATTTTTAAAATATCACTTTTTTAACATATGGAGCGTTTTCTTTTTTTTACCTGATTAATGGTAAGCACTTATACCATCTGCCCTAGAATGAATTCTGAACAAAGGGGTTGAGTTATTTATTTTATGCTGCAAGTTAAGTAATGAAAAAAAAAAAAAAAAAAACAATTCTGATGGATTTTCAGTCAACTCCGGACGGACAGTATAAACCAAGCATGGGCAACCTTTGACATGTTGTGGGGCAAACTTTAGTGTGCAAATACGTTCGCGGGCCGCGTTTAAAAGTAGTGCATTTTAAAGTAGTGTTCATAATTTTTAGCGATAGATATCAGACATGAAATAAATACGACAATGTTATTATAATGCAAGAAAATGAAATGAAAAAAATTGGTACAACATTATAATTAAATCGTGAAATTTGGAATTATTACAAACTACGAAAGTTAAATAGCGACAATGAAATCAATGAGACCCTTGAGCTTGAATTTTGGAAACTAATCAAATTTAGATTTTAGGATCAACTCCATTTGCAAGTGTATTGGAGCATTTTGTACATTCCTTTTTGTTGGAGCAGCTAATAAATCGAAACTGTCTTCCATGTTTTTAAAATCGCTAAATCTGTTCGAAAATTGCTCCGACAGTAACTTGAGCTCTTCAGCATATTGAGCATAAGCAGTATTTTCATACGCAGAGAGCGTGGTGAAATGGTAACTGTTATCAGACAGCAACTGTGCCTCCCAGAAGCGGATTTTGTTTTGAAACGCTTTCAAACGGCTGTACAAATCATTTACTAACTGTCCATGTTTTTGAAGTTTCAAATTTAAATCATTCAAATGACCTGTAAGGTCGACCAGAAATGCTAAGTCACATATCCATTTTGGGTCACTCAATTCAGATAGTGGTTTATCTTTTATTTGCATAAATCTGCTATCTCATTTCTAAGCAAAGGAAAAATGCTGAAACGGTTTTATTTCAGCATTTTTCCTTTGCTTAACCATCTGACTTCACAATAATATGTTACGTCGTCATATTCGGCTGATATTTCATCCAAAAACGCCTTTAACTGACGATAGTTTAAGCCCTCGGGATCGAATAAAATTGACGGTTTTTCCTACCACATTCATAACATTCTGAAGTCGAATGGACTTAGAACACAAGTTCTGTTGGTGGGTAATTCAATGAAGGACTATCAAATCATCTTTTTGCACATTTAATTCAGTTGCTTTTTCATACAAAATTCCGATGAAACCTTTACGTAAGCCGACCATATAAGGTGCACCATCTGTGCATACACCAACTAATTTTGACCATGGCAAACCAAAACTTGTGAATACCTTTTCAATTTCATTCAAAATGTCCTCTCCTGTAGTGGTTCCTTTTAGCGGCTGTAAAGCAAGCAATTCTTCAGTAACAGTGAACTCTTTATCAATACCTCGAATAAATATAGCCAGTTGAGCTGTGTCAGACAAATCGGTGCTCTCGTCCAATGCTATGGAAAATGATTCAAAACCAGCCATACGGTCAGTCAAACTTGTTTTTATATCATTAGCCATCATTTCTATACGTCGGGCAACAGTTCGTCTTGACAAACTAATTTTTTTAAATTCATTTTTCTTTTTAGGACACAAAACACTGCAAACTTCTAACATACACTCCTTGATAAATTCTCCTTCGGCAAATGGTTTTAATGACTTTGCCAATTTTGAACTAACTATAAAACTAGCTTTCACAACATTATGAAGTTGTGTTCTTTGTTTATGAAATTTATTGCTGTTTTTCCAAATTTGCGGTAAGCTTCTGGATTTTGTCTTTTCTTATTTGTCTTGTCAGTGAGTGCAGCATAGGATGCTTAGTTGAGTAATGCCTCTTTATATTGAATTCTTTCATCACTGAGATTCATTGCACAGTAAACAAATAGGTTTACCATTGTGCAAGATAAAAAAGAATTCTTTAGTCCATTTTTCTTGAAACTGGCGACCCTCTGCATCTACTTTTCGTTTCTTTCCACCAGACATCATTTTCGTTCGTTAAACTTAATAGTAAAATATAATTAGTAAGCACTGAAGATGCACACAAAGTCACAAAGCAAATTGACGGCACTAGCAGTTCGCTAGGATATCGCTTGTCGAAGTTATCACCTCGGTAGCTCAAATCGAACTGAACTAAAGTTCGGGCCATCCACCCGCTTATATAGGCAAAATGGAGGAATGATCTAGAATCGTCTAGTGTAGAACATTTGAGAAGCTATAATCTTTTGTTGCGCCGCCAGTGAGGCGGCAAACATCAAAGCCTTTGATGATCGCTGCCACTCGGCTTGCTCGCTCACTAGATTCCGCAAGAGCAAGCGACAAACCCCATATCACTCGATCTTCCTCATTTGGAGTGAGTATGAGTAAGTAGTGTAATATTTTTTTTCTAATTGGCTTTTTCAAAATGTCTCGCGGGCTGGATCAAATCTTACAGCGGGCCGGATCCGGCTCGCGGGCCGGTTGTTGCCCACATATGGTATAAACGGACAACATAAATATTTGGTCTGTTGTTGATCGATTCTTCCTAAAGCCACATTGATACTCTCCCAGTCATGTCCCCGCCTGTTCTTCTAATCTGGTCTTTAACCAAGGAGCCAGCATTTTATACGTGGTGTCTAGCAGTGCAATACCTCTATAATTTGTGCTCTCTGTCTTATCCCCTTTCTTTTATATTCGGATTATTATAGCTTTATTCCACTCCTGCGGCATCGCTTCATGTTTCCATATCTCTTTTATCAGTTCGTACACCTTCTGTCTCAAAATTTCTCATCCGTATTTAAGATTTGGACTGGAAAACATATCTTTCATTATTATGTCATCTTTCCAATTCTCTTTATTTGGATTAAAATCTTGGTTCATCAATTAAGTTTTAGTGCATAATAAAATTTTAGTACTAAACACTTTATACACACATACATATTAGTAACTGATATTTCTCTATTATTAGAATGAATTGCCATATATTATATAGATTTTAATATATAATACTAATGCTCATCAATTGTTTTCAAATGCATACGCATAACGACTAAATACGTAGACAACGTAGGTACATAAATACACTATGTTATTGCCAATGTTTCCAGCTTTGTCTTAGGTTTGATGTTTAAATACTATTCTTATCAATGAGATAAGGTCTGTTATGTTTTTATCTCGATTAAATTATTCTCCGTTATGAATAAGTATGAGTAATTATTGCGTTGCTTGAATTTATTGCCTCCATATAGTATTAGTAAAATGAAATGATATGATTGAGATTATGAATACATGCATATACTTATTTCGGAATTAAACAGCCAGTTTAAAAACTGCCTACTAGTAAAGTACAATTACTAAGTGTATAGAGATTTCCTTCCCACTATACGGTTTTGGTTTTTCTAGTATTGGTATAATTATATATTATTAGTATTTGCATAAATTTACGTTAAAGATGCAAAACATATCTGAGAATTTTGTGAGAGTCATCTTCTTCTTTTTAGACTAACCATCGCATTTTGTAACTACCGGAACGTGGTACTGATGTTAACGTACTTCTTATCGATGTTCGAGACGCTACTGTGGCTTGACCGAAAGATGGCGCATAAAGAAACTTATAATGATTGTTTTGGGATTTCTTCATATGATTCGCATGAAGACGATACGATTTAATATTTACCTGGTATAAATGTTGCTTTAATTTTTTTACGTGATCTAAGTAAAATATTACTGATATCAAACGATAATCGTTTTGCGTCAAACACAATATTTTATATTGTAAACACACATATGGTGTTACATAAAATTAATTGTTGCACCAAGATATTTCATGCACTCAGTTAATTATTATATGAGGGATCGAACCCAACATGCACTGACGAATAAAGAAACCGTAGTGTACCCTTTTCTAGACATAGAGGGCGCTTTTGACAACACTCTACACGAGTCTGTCAAAGGAGCATTAATTAACAGGGGGGTAGATGGCGTGACTTCCAGATGGATGTTGCAGTTGTTGTCTATCAGGTCGCTGGAGGCGGAGGTGGGACATAAGACCATCTCGGTCAGTACGACCAGAGGATGCTCACAGGAGGGAGTTACATCCCCAAATACGTGGAGCTTAATAGCAGACGAACTCTTATGCGGGCTGACTGATCTAGGTATACCTTGTCAAGGATATATTGATGATATTGTCATATACGTAAGAGGCAAATTTGAAAATACCTTCTATGGAGGGAAACTTTACGAGAAGATGGTGTCAATCGGTGGGACTTAATGTTAACCCCACCAAGACTACCTTAATAGCATTCACTAAGAAAAGAAAATCCAATCTTAAAACCATAAAAATGGATGGGCAAAATATATATTGGAGAATGGAGGTTAAATACCTAGGCCTTATCCTAGATAATAAATTTCTATGGAAGAAACATGAATTTGAAGTAATCAACAAGGCCAAGAAAGCCCTGATGGTGTGCAGAAACTTTGCAGGGAAACATTGGGGATGTAACCCAAACATACTGCTTTGGGTGTACACAGCGATAGTGAGACCAATCATAATTTATGCTTCGAGCAAAAGAACTAATCTGGCCACCGCGAAAATTAACCTCTCGAAAGTGCAAGGATTAGCATGCGTATGTATAACTGGAGCTATGAGAACTTGCCCAACAGCAGCTATGGAGGTAGTATAAGATCTTACCTCTCTCCCTGTGGTAGAGGCGTGGCAATAGTCAAGGAAGGAATGATTAAGCATAGGCCTCAATCTCCTGACGGCGTTCAAATCTGAGACATGCCCAGGGGGATAACATGTCAAAAAACTTCCGCTTTGTGAAGGAATTCACCATAATTAGTAAGAAGAGCATGTGGGATCATAACACCATCCTGAAATTAAAAAGAAATGCCATCAGATGGTACACGAATAGCTCCAAAACAGCAGAGGGAACTGGAATAAGAATATATGGGCCTAGAACCAAGTACTTCGAAAGCTTGGGAACATCTTCCAGGCGGAAATACACGCTATTGAAAGATGCACCCAGTTCAATTTTGATAGAAATTATCGAAACCAGGAGATTATCATCATATCTGATAGTCAAGCAGCCATCAAGGCGCTGAGCTCACATGAAATCAGTTCCAAGATTGTGTGGGAATGCCTAGGGGAATTAAACGAGCTAGACAAAAGGAATAAAGCAACTCTCCTGTGGGTTCCGGGTCACAAAGGAGTGGAAGGAAACAAGCTAACGGATAATCTCGCAAAGAAGGGTCTGGAATACCTTTTGTAGGGCTTGAACCCTTTTGCGGGTTAAGTAGCAGTACAGTACTGAAGAAACTGAAAAGAGAAATGAAGCAGAGAAAAATCTAATTATTGGGAGAATCTCCAGGTAATGAGGCAAAGTAAAATTCTCCTGGGAACCTATAACCAGAAGAGGTTTACAGAATGCATCACAATGTCCGCATATTAACAGGAATACTTTTAGGCCATTGTAAACTGAATAGACACCTGAGTAAGCTTGGATTCGCAAAGGAATCTGAATGTAGATTTTGTGGAGAACAAGATGAAATACCCATCCACCTCTTCTCAAATTGCGTAGCATTGTGCAACTCAAGGGCGTTGCATCTGGGAGCATGTGAAATCGAAGAGGGAGACTTGTCAAACCTGGGGTCTTCTGGTATCCTGCACTTTCTGAAAGGAATAGGATTGGAAGGCCAACTGTAAAACAGCAAGAATATGGGACAAAATAGATCTCTTATAATTATTATTACGTACGTAATGGCAATAAAATGCATTTCAGAACATTGTATCAATCGGCTGCATAATTACCTTTAAAGTTAATTTAGATAAGTTAATCTACTTTGTATTTAGCGCCTCTTTTTTGGTTATTTTGGTAACTTTTCCTTCCTTTCGCATCAAGGTTACCACACGTTAAGTTGTCCAAAAATGCCTCGTACCTAACTTCGAAATAGCACTTTTTGGTACTTTCTTGTCATCTGTTCAAAAAATGAATTCGCATTTTATCACTCAGAGAGATATGCTATTTCGTTGAACTGCACATGAGTTGCTAAATCAGTGCCCTTATTTCAAGCTCTTAATATTTGGAAACTTGCACATAGTGTGTGTTCAAAAATGGAATCAATCCTTACATAGATTTGGGTCATTTGTTTCTAAAGTAGCCTGCTATGCATATAGTACTAAATTTCAGAAAATTTTAACTTTGCAATGTTTATAGTTTTCGAGTAAATAACTGTTAAGAATATCCTTTAATATGTAGGTTTATGTACCAGTCACCCTGTATATTAGCCAAATCCATGCCGACTTTATTAGCTTATTCGGCTGATGTCTTCGTATGAAATTTTGGTGGCATTCTCTTGCTTGCATTTTATCAATCTTGATCTCTGATCTCCTAAACGTATGAGAGTGACTGAAAGTTAGTAAACTGCGAAAGCAATCTCTAAAAAAACCATATGCAAGTTTGTATAATATTTTCTGGTCTTGTCATCGCATTATCGCGATCACTCAACTGACTCCTTATCGTTTCGCCGGGCGAAAATAAATGACAAACGATAAATTCGTTCGTCGTTGCTTCGACAACAGCGTTTGTTTAAAAACAACCGAAGAGGGAATTTTGCGGTAGCGCTCAACATCAGCGATAAGACCACACATTACGGCGTTCCGTGACGTCACCCTCGGTTAGGCGTCACGTGGTTGGTTGGCCGGCCTGGCCGTGCAGAAGGCCTTGTTTAAGTAAGATGGTACACGCCAGTAATTAGTTCCATCATAGCCGGCTAGTGTTAGGTCTGTTTGGGAGTGCTTGCGAACAACAGTGCGCTGCCACACCGAAGGACCAGTTATCGAAGAACTCGCTGCCGTCCGTATCTAGACGTTTCATCTGTTTATACACGATATATACATGCACGCTACACATCTGAAGTGGTTTTAAAAATTCGCGCTCTCTCAATCTGCCGGAAGGGACGATAATATTAATTATTATCATCCATACGTAGTTGCACCTATATAATATATAAAATTGTGTTTTGATTGTGACGAAATAAGACACCATTCGAATTTTTGTTATTGTGTGAGTGATAGTTTTATTTTAGTTTACGTAAAATCCGGTATACAGCTTTCGCCCTTTTTAAGATTTTTAATGACAATTATTTGACATTATTTTTTTATTATTCCAGCTCTCTATACAAAGAATCTGTCAGCACGTACCCTGGAACAATGTACACCACAGGCTCACCGCAAGCTGCTCAATTTTGGGGAAACACCGGTAAGTTTTTTTTTTTTTTTTAATTACAAAAAAAAATATTGTTATATAAGTAGTCTGGATTATGGGTGTCTAAATCCATTCGTATAGATTACTATACCGTTTCATTTATAGAAAGTTATATCAAGATCAACTTTGGAATTTAAAAGAATGTTTGTGTTGTCTGATAGCGATCCACGATTTTTGGTTAGTAATTAGTAATTAGCAGACATACGCAGATAATGCGTTGAATTCTTGAGCATTAATTTATAAACATTTATAGCAATTTAATGTCATTGGGCTGTGGGTGTTATAAAATATCATTCAAGACTCCTTGCTCGTATGTATGAAAGTTTTCAATTTGAATATCCTATTCATATTAAAAAATGTTATATCTTGCTTTAACTAAAATACGGTTAGAAAGCAGAAAGATCAGTTTTTCTTTGGAAAATAGCATGGATTAAATCCGCATAGATAATGATTTCAATTGTTAATTTATCATACCATTTCTTGAATGCAGGTTGCTTAAAATTTAATTTTAAGTTTTGTATTTGTTTGGTATTTTGGCAACTATTGTATGTTTGGATGAATATTTAACTGTCTAAATTTTTGTTACTCACTTAGACTGCTTTCTTGAAGGTATATTATAATGTCAAGGACATATCAAAGAATAGTGATTATGAATTATAAGAATGGAGTTCTATTACTACCTCAATGTAGAAATCAGATATACAATAAATACTTTTAAGTTGAAAATGTAAAATGTAAAAATTTATGACATTGAAATTAGTGTTTATAATTTTATGTTCTATATCATAGATGATGTGAAAATTTTATTTATATGTGATTATATTAATTAAATGATAGAAAAAAAGGTTATCTGTGTATACCTACTATTAACAAAATTATTGTTTATATTTTAATATGGACTAGTTCTAACGTGCATCTTGCTTTATGATCGTGTACTTGAAACCGTTTTTTCTGAATAATAATATAATATTACTTCATTAGATCATACATATATAAATACCTATTAAGTATGGGTTAAAAAGACTAAACGACCCAATTTGTACTCCTTCCTTTAGTTTTGAAGTCATCTAAGCATATACAGTGACATTCATGCCGAATGTTGCAACGTATAGGATTTTTCTTGCAGTAAAAGTATGGAAATTTTCTTTGGGTGGATAAATTTAACGACTCTAACAACTAAATTTATTTGGACAGACTTCACGTGAACACTTAGTTTGGTGGCAAATTTAAAAGTATGTATATTCATAAATTGGCAAAAAGTGGGGTTATATAACATGGTATCCGGTTTCTCCGAATTCAATTTTGAAGTCACATGCAAATATTTATAATATATTAAAAAAAAAATAAACATCGCAATTTTGTTAAATAACTTACATATTTCCATTTTTGTCGCTCTTAGTGGCTCAAACGAAGTAAAGTCTCTGGATTTGGTCTATACTGAAACAATTTTGCCAAATCTTATCTAAGTAATAGAGCTAGAACTATAAGTCGGTTTTCACTATGTTAATTGCTGTTGTAAAGGATTACATCTAAGAGAAATAAATAAATTTTCCAAATATTTCCATTCTAAACTACATTGAGAATAGATCACAGTATAAAAGTGTTGCGTAGGCTTTACAGTAGTTCACAGTATAATTTTTAGTCAATTGTTTTTTTTTTTCAAAGAAGTGAGTAATATTATTTGAATATTTATGACTTTTTAATTTTTTATTACTCTATCACAATTGAAATTTTTAAATTATAATAATACAAACACAAACTCGTAGGAGCACGAAAAACACAGATATTAAATATCTTTCTTTACCATATGCCCAAAGTTTTTCAGAAAAAAAATCATCAAAATTTGAATTCAGGAAGTAAACCAACTAAAGTTGATTCCTCACAAAATTCTTTAATTCCACAAAAACGACCATTTCGTTCTAATCGAACATCATCAGGCCAGAATTTTAAATCACTTTAAGAATAGTCAAACTATAAAATTAAATTTTGTACAATCCAATTTTAATTTAATTTTAAATTTGTTTATTCTTAAACTGATTTAAAATTCTGGCCTGATGATGTTCGACTAGAACGAAACTGGCCGCGTCTGTGATATTAAAGAATTTTGTGAGAAACTACATCTTTTATTTGATTTAATTCCTGAATTAATTTGACTCAAATGTTGAGAGTCAAATATGGATTATAAAATTTGAATGCCTTATAATGTTAGTATTGTCCATGGAAATTATATCTTACTCGAATTATTTGCCTAACAAACATACATCATGTGAAAATTGTAATGAATATACGCTAGACAAATATTACAACATCTTTCCGAAAGATTAAAACCTAATAAGTATTCAAATAATATTACTTCTTTTAAAAAGTATATAATTAAAAAAAAACACTTTCAATTTTAACTATAAAGCAACATCAATTAGAAAATTAATAAATATTAAAAAAGAATAAAGCAGTAATTTTGCTAGTAGTAAACAAAAAATAGGTAACCTATGAAACTTACATTTTTCTATAATTTAACTAATATCCAACTAATAGGTACTAATACAACTCACAGTTTAACTTTAGCAGTAAAAAATGCGAAATCGTCTTTAAAAATCGTCGATATCTTTCAAGTTGTGTAAAAATTGATTTTTTTCATCATCGACCACACAATGATAAGTCTTAAAAAGACAAATTCCTTACGTTATCATTAAAACTTCTTTCTAGGCAGAAAGATGAAAAGTAGAATTGCAGCTTTGAAATTGTTACGAAAAAATACGGAACGAATGCTTTATATATTTTTTATTTAAACGCCATGGAGAATATGCAATAAATCTTGCAAATGCGACAAGAATAAAGTCTTTTAAGCTTATATATATTCCGTTATTAAATGGCAAATGAACAAAATGATGTAACCTTCTCTCGCAATGTTACTCACAATTGCATCGTTATTAAAAAGCACTTAAGCTTGCATAAAATATCTTAGATCAGGAAGTAGGTTTAGTATTATGCAGGAAAAGTTGATCATTGATTGTGATCACACTTTTTCATCAATTGACCCTGAAAGTCATAGAACTCCTGAAGTATTATTTGATTTTCTTTTGTAGTAGTGTTTTAAATAAATACTTTAACTTTCTCATTATTTTAATTTTTTTTTTAAACTTCGGATTGACGTTTGTACCTGAAGATAGCATGTAGGCCGAAACATGTTGTGTAAGATAGTTTAAATATATTGATCAATATTGGAACACGAACTTTATACATATTTCAAACACTAAACTTTGCGACATTTATTAAATTATTGTAAATGTTAAATACAATTATGTATGAAACTAGAAAGTTATATTACTAAACAATATTGAATATAATTTTTGTCTATGAAGTTATTGGACTGATAAAGAAATCTCTTGGTTTTTTTGTAGTGAGTTGCTGGAGCAATGAAATACGGCATTGTTTGGTATTATACCTACCCGGAATAACCAATCTATTGAGGATAACAAAATAATTTCAAATAAATTTATCATGAAAAATTAGTTAATCCAACAAAATATTTCGTTTTTTCGAATAAATAAAGGGTTAAATGAATAAATAATTTGGTTGAATTAACCAAATATTTGTTTGGCCATATTTAACTCAATATTTAGTTAGCTTAAACAAAGTTAGGTATTATCAAACAATTTTTCAGTCTATACATGTTATATCAACTATCTTTGCCTATATTAACTGTCTGACATTAGTATTATATATTATCATTATCAGACTGAATAAATATTAGTAATTAACGATCTTGAATTCTTTAAGAGTGTACCAATTCTTCTGTTTTTTTTTGCTACCTAAATGGATATCAGTTCTCTTTGTTTTGTGCCCCAAAAAGTTTTCTACAAACGTTTCTGAAAAAGTCGAAATTTGTGAATTTTTATTACAAGAAAATTATATTAATCTTGAATACTAGCTAAAACGATGTTAGTAATAGACACATAAAATATCCGGCCACTCCGCGCTACAACAGTTTATTAATTCTGAAAGATTATTTTATCGGGATTAATTCGTGGATTCTCATTTTCAACGAAAGACCAATTAGGTTTTCAATTAATATTATAATTTTAATTAATAAAGTGTTATAGCATATTTTATGTGTCCATTATTCCGTTGCAGTTCTAGACCATTGTAATTATCAGTCGTCTAGGCAGGTTTTCAGTGCTTTACATTTTATTTAGTTTAGCACTTGTAGTTAAATTGCCTATTGGAAATTCAAATTATGTTTAGTCTAGACTCATACATTTTACAAATTGATATCGTTTGCCTACATACCGAAAAAGTATTATATTCAGTAGATGTAAATTTACTATTACAGATTTTTTTGACTGGATCAAATTAAACATTTTTTCTAAATACGTTTCGATAAAAGTTGTCTTTCACTTGCTGCAAGCATCATCATAGAAGCCTATTTGAACTTATTAACTCAACAAGTACATAACTAAATATTTTAAAATTGTGTGTATTATGACATATTACCACAATGTTTATAAAACTATAAGCGTGTAATTATGGATAAAAGAATTTATATATATTTGATAAGCATTTAAAGTCTATTACTTTCTCATTTTTGAAGATTATGAAATGAAAGAGGAATAACTAAGCTTCAAAATTAATGCGTGCGGGTTATGATTTCTAAAGTTTGGATTTCTTTGATTTTAATATATTTGTCATTATGTTTTTATTTATTTACATAAAAGAGAATATGATCGTTGTTGTATTGTTGACAGAACTAACAATGGGAAGCAATCCCTCATCCGTGTTTCAATTATTCTTGAGGTCTTGAATTTTTAAATTATTTTGTTTATTAAAATCTAAAATTTAATAGATAGATAATAATTCTTTTTATATGATATAAGGTGGCGTAAATATAAGTTAATATTACGATAAATAAATATAGTAATAAGTAAATTCGTTTATAAGTTTTAATATAGATATATAAAAATATGCGATTAAAATGCATGCTGATTTTTGGGTGTTTGCAATTAAACAGTTTTATTGTGTTACCTAAAAGGTATATTTTTTCCAACAGTCGTATAAAATGAAGATGATAATAATACAGTAACATGCAAAAGATCGGTTTTGTCTTCTTCTCTAACGATTAGAACAATTTAATATCTTCTCTGATAGTTTTAATTACGTATTTTTTTGTTTTTAGATTTTTTAAATACAGTTATTTATATTACAGCTAAAGCTTAATATTTTAGGTTCAGTAAGCAGTATAAATGACTGCTATTTCATAAACAAACGACGCTAATGCAAACGACTAAAATTCTTAAAACAATAAAAATATATCCGTTTTTGCTTTTTAAGATCATCGTGAGAAATAAGCCACAAAATTATTTATTTTTGATATCTATGATTGCTAAATAAATGTAGCTAGTATATCAGACTATTTCAATTGCATGTAATGATCTAAAATTCAAATTCGTGTTTGATAAGAAAAAAATACCTGGGCCTCCTTGTACTGGATTTTTTATTTACTAAAATTATTATTTCTTTACAAAACATGGATGATGTACTAAGAATAAACAAGAATGGGGCTCTCTTCAAAACATAAGCTGCAGCAATAAGTTTTCTGAGGTTAAAGTTTTTACTTAGCGCCAAGTAAAAGGATACAGGTTTATGTCTTCAGTGCCCTCAAATTATTAATTTTAATTATCTTTCTCTTTAATCTGTTTATTGAATGGTTTAGTGGTCGAGATTTCGAACGTTTTTAATTATTTCAGATAATTGTAATGAGGTGTAAATAATGTATGCCTATCTACACCCCAAATCAGAACATTAAATAATATACCTCAAACTTAGTTTCACTAATCTGCTGTATGCTATTTATATTTTAGGAAACCTTTAGAAGAACCATATACCAATTATCACATACTAATAAAAATAAAACTTTATTCATTTAAATTTAATCTAAAACACACACAATAACTGATCGGTTTGATAAGAAATATATTCCAAAGCAATGTTATTTATTTCTTTATTATTATAAAAAACCTCAGTACTTCCTCAATTAGATTGTAGCTTGAATAGCAAGCAATAGAGCTGACGATAAAATATTTCATTTCTACCGAACTAAATGTGTGTGTGGCCGTCCGAATTTTAAAATTAGGATTAAAAGAATAAGGTAGCTACTTGAAAAATTAAAAATTTTCCATTCTTACGTAAAATAAAAACGCGTAACTTTTCCAGCTTGTTCCGCTAAACTATTTGAAGCCTATATTACAATTTTCAAGGTCTTATGCCGGTACAGAAACAATAATTAGTTTAAGTATAGTTAGTACATGAATATTTGTATTTTGTATACGGATTGTTTTTAATTTCTTATTCATTGGAAAAGTTATTCAACAGGTCTAGAGAAAGAAACTTACTCAATGGTTGTCTAAAATTAAAATATGCAGTACATACAAAATAAGATTTCATAATCCATTGTGGCTCTGTGTGAGGGCATATAGATATAAATTGAAGCCTATTTAGTTCACAAATTCTAATTTAATTAAAGAGTTTGCTGGAAAACAAACTTATTTCCTTATATCTATGAAATTTCAGGTTTAAATATGTAAAATTTGAAAAGAATATGTTATTTTTTTTATGAGTACTTTCATTACAATATTAATTATTTCTGGATTTCTGTCTACTCTCCTATACTAAAATTAGTAAATTTGCTTTGTTGTGAAATTAAAAAAAATCGTTTAACGTATATGTTTGATGATCTTTAATCATTTGTAATATTATTGTATATTCTATGCTATTTTTTATGAACGGGGTCTAAAGTCACTCACTAGGTGAGTCATAATTCATTTGAACTTAGACAATGTTTACCGGAGGAGTGTCAGTTTGTGCCGACTCCACTTTCCTTTAGTCTTCTTTTATTCTTATTTACGGTATTCCCTGAACTTTGATTTCTTTTACTCTTAAGAAATTACTCACCTTATTTAATAGTTTTAGAGTCGGTGTAAATATATGTAGCCACGACAACAAAATCCTCTTACTTCATGTTCTTTCCCTCATGCGTAAATAATTAACATCTAACCAAAACCAAATTTATAGGCACAGAGAGGGGAATACCATATTTATACTCCAGGTAGTTTTTTTTTATGATTTATTAATGCAAAATATATTTTAAAAAAATATCACTGAAATATAACAGATATCCAACACTTGAGCAGTTATCAGGACAGACAAAAACCGCGATTTATCTGTTAGTATTGTTAAACTTTAAACAATGTGTATTTGATTTCCTGTGTGTGGCATCTTTTGCAATAAATAATATTATAATATTTCTATATTTTTGCTTCTAACAAGAAACAAAAATTATATAAATAAACGAATAACAATTTGTTTATAAAAATATCTACTTCATTACTAGTTGTATATCTATGTATCTATTGAACAAAGTAAAAGAAAACTGGTTTATACTTATTAGTTCTTATAATCTGAATTAAACGACTATTTAATTATTTTCTCGTGACTGCTTCATGTGCTTGTTCTTCGAGTTTAGGAGTCTAAAATTGTTGGAACGCGGCTATTCTAACAACTCATAATATTGTTTTTTATTATTTGGGTTTTAAACCGACAACAAACTGCAAAATTATAATATATCAACGTTATGATTCAACATTAGCTAAAATTCTTTTTTCTTAGATCACCTTTTATACATTCCACATTTACATCATTCAAGCCGCTTAAAGTATTCATAATTGGTATAGCTAATAAAAAAAAAACGTGAAAAATTCAGGTATTTTTGATGAATTTTGTTTGTATACTCCGTGAATTGAAATTATTTTATATATACTACAGTTCAGGATAGATAATACTTCAAATTAAAAATTTTGCGTTACCGAATTTCATGTTTAGAAATAACAGACAGTTATTTCACTTATTGCTGTTTGGCTATTATTTATAAGTAACTATTTTTTTTTTAAATAATAAAACATATTGTGGAAACATATGCTTCAAGCCTTGACTGTGATATTTATTATATTATTTGCTGAATTGTGTGCTTAATTTTATGCGGGGTTAATGAAATCTTTCAATTTTAGCAAATTGGGGTTTGGAGTTCTTTCTAAAATATTTCCAGGTTTCTTATACTTCCGGTTTATCGCTATAAATTTTGCTATTTTAATTGGAACATTATTATTACATTTTCGAATTCAGAATGATTATAGCATTGATATTTACTGAAAATAATAATTTATTGTAACCAAAGTTGTGCTCTATCTAGCAGGTAAAAGTATTGGGCCATTTGAAAGCGTTAATAATTAAAAAGATGTATACAGATTGTTCTATTTGAAAAAAAAATAAGTTTTGTCAGTTTCAAAATGGTTTGATATGTCACTATTTTATATAAACAGCCTGTACGATGCGACGTAAACTTTTTACTGCGTTTTGATAAAACAATGGTAGTATTTAATAAATTTAAAATGGGACACTACTGGCACTTAAAGCAAGTGTACTTAATCAATCACGTACAACAAACAGTATAAATGCCAACATTTTGTTGTGTCTTAAAAACAGTTGAAGATAGCTAGAGGAAACCCTAGCAGTATAGTGTTCATAGAATTTTATACTGAATTAAAAATATGATAATATATAAAAAAAGTTCTATTTAAAATAACAAAGTTCATGATGATTCCCGGTTAATCGGAAGTGTAAGAAACTTGCACACATTTTAAGTAAATAAGATGAAGTAAGTAGCAAAGTATTATAAACCCTCATTTTTTAAGGCCGTAAAAATTTTGTTAAGTCACGAAATTTCTAACTAACCAGTTTCGTAGAAATTCCTGTACACTTAAAATATGCTTTCTTTGCAAAACAAAATGGAAATCATATTATTTTGTGGTGAGTCACAGAAGTAGCTTGAATTTTATTTGATATAACTCCAATTACCCATATAACTATTACAAGGATTTGGAAAAAGTTTAAGGAGGTGGATTCTATTGAAAATAAATTCAAGAACGCTCACTATAAATGGGTAATTTGTTTATTTAAACAACACAGAATAATATTAAACCTATAAATATGCTATTCGGTAAAAGATAATCTCCAACTGTTATAAAGTGAAAGGTATTTTTCTTATTTTTGAGATTTTTTTCATATTTTCATATATCTCTTAATTTTGAACAATTTTCCTATTAACGTTTTCCTCTATTTTGAAAAACAAGAGTACTTCATCCTTAACTCTCTAACAATTTTAAATGCTCACCTTGTATACGGTAGAAGATAAATGGCTGAGATAAGCGATAATATTCTGGGCTCAAACATTCTGCGTTATTATAATTTTACGAGAATCTATTGCAAAAAGAAACCTATTTGTTGTGTACTTTTTGATGTAAGCTGTGTAATACAAATCTGCAGGCTATAAAAAATAAATGTTCCTTTATTTTCCTAATACAGTTATAAGAATTATGTAAAAATGGGATTGACGATTAATATATATTATTACGACAGAAAAACATTATGCATATTTACGGCTACTAACTGATATGATGTAAAAGTTTGTTGTAGTTCTGCAATAGATAGATGCTAGTGTTGGGATGAACGTAGTTTCATTCGCCTGTATAAGTATGAATGAATATTGCAGTGCTAGAGAATGAATGAAGCGAATGCCCAAGGTTGTTTTCATGACGCGAACGGATACATTTTGTGAAAGGCAGGATCAAGCACCATATTGCTTGTTCCTGCTTGCACGGCATACGCCTCGTATAATTTCACACTAACTTTTAACGTACAATGTAATCACATTACCATATGCAGGTGTCTGACGACGAACTGCATCGATCAATATATGAAAGAGTATGCATTGAACTAAAATATTTTTAATAATCTAGCGTATTCGGTCGTACCGGAAGTGGCTGTCAACGCATTTTAATTCCTCGTTCAAATCTAAAGTAAGTTTGTTAAAACAACTATGTTGTTATTTTCAACCATATTTGAAATATTTGCATTTTTTCAAAAATTTGACAGATGGACGATAGCATCTGGACTTCTGCAACTGCAAAGGTATTTAACTTGGAAAATTGGAAATTTGTAGAATTGTTGACCGTATAGGGTAGCATCCGAAACCCGATGAATTTTTCGAAAACATTATACAGCGTGTCCCGAAAATTACAGTTAAACTTTCGAATTGAAAAAGTGTCAAAACTTTTTTTTTTTAGATACAACTGCCTACTTTTCTCTTCATATTCATTACCCATCTAAAATGGATACTTTTTAAGATAATTAGTAAAATATGTATGTATGGTGTAAGTTATGTAGTTTTTTAAAATGTCATCCTGCTTTGGTATACCTAAGTAAGTCATGACCATTCAACAAACAATCCAGCATTGATGAAATTAAGTCACTTAGTTTTCAATTATAAACAATACCGGCACGTTTAAATTATACGAACGAAGATTATTTAAATTTATTATTTATGGAGAATGCAATAAAGTGATAACAAGAACATGTGATACCTTTGCTGCTTGGTACCCTCAAAAGCAGAAGCCATCACTAAACACAGTTGAACGAATAATACAGAATTTTAGAAACTTCGGATCGGTCAAGACAAAAATTCAAAAACATAAACCTATTGTTAATAATGCAAACTAAAAACTTATTTGGAATACTTCATAGTAAAAGTATAAAGCAGCATATTTAAATTCGTAAAATTTATTTTAACAAATGTTCAAAGTTACGGCCTTGAACTTCCAGACACTTTTTACATCTCCGAATTTGTTTTTCGTCGTGAGACGCCCTGTATGAAGTATCTCATTAGAATAAGAAAGTATGTAAAAATCATCATTTTTTGAAACACACTGTATAATTATTTGAATCATCTCTGTGTATCCGATGACAATAGAGTAATTATAAGCAATTTCTGAAATTCAATAAAATAAGCATAACATATGTCGTTTCGTGCTTATTGTAACATCTTGTATATAAACAGCTGTTTCAGTCGAAAGAACTGCATAAACGGTACATGACTGCCATTGACACTTTCATTCTATCTCTCACCGTTTAAATGTTATTTAGGATAAACGAAATTTAGGGCGAATTTCAAAGTCAAATAGCACGCTCTAAAGTTGAAATTCTGCAACAACAGATAGTGTTCTTGAGTAACACTGCATGAAACTGATGAGTTTCATTAGAATCCGCGATTTACAGATCGTAACCTTCCCTTGTAAGTACGCTTATGGGATTACGATACTCATATCAGCATAATTATCTCTTCTAGTTACAAAGGGTTTAAAAAAATCGGTAGTATCTTTAGATAGTCCAAGATCGATAAATTTAAAAGCGATTAAGAAAATTCTGTGTATAAAGATAACCAAAATTTAAATTATTTGACATTTCTTAGTGATCTTAGATTCAGACAATTTTAGCTGAGCTACCTTTCATTTAAATATTATGATAAGTTAAATGAGTTTCGTAAATATTGGCATGCATTTCTAAAATGCATAAGAACTGTGTATAATAAGCTTCGCTTTGTCATAAATAAAAAAAAATCTTTAATCCGATGTCGAACTGAATTGTGTTGTCTACGAATAAAAATTTCATTTCATCTCCCGCCTGCTTACGTCGTATTTTTCCATCGCATTTTAAATATATATGTACAAATCGCTAATATAAGAACAAAGAAACAGAAACCATTTGGTTTTCAAAATAACTGACCTATCCAATAGGACTTGTGTCTTGGTGCGCGTAAATAAGATTAGTCCGTGCTTCATTATCGTCGGATTACGCGATGCCAAGCATAAAAATACATTACGCATACACTTCAATTTAATTGGCTTGGTGACCCTTTGCGATTTTATTCGATGGCTGCGATAATTTTCGTCTGCGTTTTTTTTTTGTTTATTGTGACTTAATGATCAAACGCATATTTTGGAAATTGATGTAACAGCAAGGATTGCATACAAAAGTTTTACTATCTGTGTGTTTGTAGAATACGTATGTTTAAAATTTTACCTGTTGTAGGCATGTAATAAAATGACTAATTGAAACAATTCTTACAAGGAACCTGAGAATAACTTAAGTATTGAGTATTCCATTGTTTTAGTATTCTAGCTATTACTTCGCGCTTTTAATTTTGTTTGAAGTGAAGTTATTTAAAAAGGATTCGGTAATCATTCTAGCGAAGTGACTCATTTTATTGCATTAGCAACTTGCATGCCTAGAATACGTCATAACGTTAGGGAGAAATAGAAAGTTTGCTACAAAAATGTTCTTAAGATGTGCCTTAAGATAGGATATCTTAGCCCTCTTGCATATACATCGATTTTTGCCCTTCGTATCTGAACATTTTGGGTAACAAAACATCATGGGTTTTGCCATGCAATTTTTTTTGTGGTAGCTTAACGATAAAAATCGACGTGTGTACAACTAAGCTAACTCAGCTTACAGCTTATTATAGCAATAATTTTGAACGAATTTGAAGGAACAAAAAATCGACATTTAAATTGCGCTTAATAAAATGAATTACAGCACAACGACCGTTGTTCTCATCACGAATTTCTGTAATAAAGAAGCTTTAGAATTTGCTTAAAATAAAATAAAAAGAAACTCTTTTTGCTTAAAAAGTTTTGCAAGTGAGAGTAAAGTATCTCAGTTTTTGGGTTTAGATAATTCTTTTATCAATAAATGTTGTTTCAAATTCAAATATGAAGTTTCCCTTACTTTTAGCAAAAATGAGATTTAATCGTTTCTTTTCGGAATTACCCTGTGTACAAATTGATTGAGATCATACTGCAGTCATATCTTATTCTGTATATGCTTTCTGTAAGAAAAGCATGCATACTACGTCAACGTTAGTTAGCTTCAAAAAAGTTATAGCCCTGAAAAGGAAAACTTTAAAATGGGAATTATTTTTTATTAAATGAAACAAAATAAGAACATCTAATTCTTACAGGTTAACTCTGTGTGAGTATATGGTAATGTGAATTGAAAATCAACAATAACAATAACATCTAATTGAAATTTTAGTTTTTAGTAATTGTTAGAAAGTCACAATTAAGTAGTTTATTTTGTCTTTCTTTTTATGTAGGTCGTAATCTTGATCACCACACGTAAAAGAAAAAACAAAACAGAATGCATTTGCAATAATGTCAACAACAGATTTTAACGTAAAGAATAAACATTAAACTTCTACATGTTGTCTCCATCCAAACGCTGAGGTACTTTACTTTTAGCGTGATTTCATATTTTTCACCCTGCCTTATATAATTAGATTCTCGGCAGATTTGTTGAGTGTTATTTTAGTTTAAAGAATGCAGGTAATTTGCAAAAAAAAAAAAATTGCTAAATCCAAAGATAAAAAAAATTCCAGTCCGTATGGTGTGCACTTTCTGCCGGTCAGTGTATATTGTCCTTGGACTGGATATGGTAATATGAAGTAAATGAGTAAAAAGCAAAGTTCCTTCCAAACTATATTATACAAAAGTATGTTTTGCGACACGTTTTGCCCAATTTAGACTTTGTGCTTTTCGATAGTTAATTTTGATTGAAGGCGCTCAATTGGGCAATATATGTCGCAAAATATACTTGAATAATATAGATTGGAAGAAACTTCGTTTTTCTACTCATTTACGTCATATTAGACGTTTAGCCTAATATACTTACTGTTTACAGCCTTATTTAGTAACGTGTAATAATTACAGTGCAGTACTTACCTGTCATGCAACTTCGATCTGATAATAGTTTTAATAATATAGGCTTACCGTTGTCAATCAGCAGTTATTTCAAGACGTACCTCATTATAGCTTCTTGCAGAAACTTCTTCTTGCAACAATAAATTTATATTAAATTTATATAGAAGATACACCGTTCTTAAGCTCTGCACGGATTTTAAAATTAGAAGAATGTTATAATATCCGCTTCAAGAATGCCATCAGGTGGATTTGGTGATAGGGAAATAGAATAGAATCATCACTAGCAATCAAATCATTGGAAATGTTGATGAGAGAGGAGAAATGAAAGTATTGCCATTTAAAAATTCAAGTCGATGAACCAAGATATTAGTTAAATTTTAAAAAAATGAAGATGTTTAAGTACATATAACTTATGACCATTTAGATGGGTTTAGATTAACATTATGGTATCCATATTACAGTTATTTCATTGCAATCTTTTCAAATTATGGTCTTTTTCTTATATAAAAGATGCAATCTCATTTGGTTTTATTTAGTAATGTATCATATTTGAGAGCAGTTTCTTTACAAAGGGTGGATAGGTGTTCTTGTTCGTCTTGGAAATTTTCTAAATAACATTTCCTGCTAGATTTATGGTTTACATATTCCTGTTCACCATTTCTAAATTAAACTGGGTCTCCTACATTCCATTTGTTACACAGGCTTCATGTTTTTACCCAGTATTCTTTTAGGAACCACATCAGCGATTAAGATAATACTAATAACAATTATCTTCTTTTTCTACTGTGAATTTAAGGTGATCAAGGATAAACGATAAGGAACATATTTAATTAAACGAAATAAAATATTAAACATATTCGCAGTATAGTCTACTTGTTTTCGGTGACACAAATGATCTAATCATCGAAATCTAATTAAGAAATAATTTGACATTGAATGGTTTTCGACACAAGCTTTCAAATTTTGTCACCATTTAACATTATAGTTGCACACCAAAGTTGTAATAATTTAAAATTCCTGTATATCAAACCTAAAGATAGTACTGCAGTAGAAAGACAAATACACGTTACATATAAAATACCTTACTTTGATTTTAATCGAGCGTATATTGGATAAATCCAACAACATGCATATAAATGACCGTCAAGATCATCATTATCAATTTATCAATTGTATATGTTCAACAACCTTTTGTAAATTACAACTTAATTGATAATCTGCAATGGGCTAGACCACTAGACAATGATTATCTGTCAAAATAACTATTATCGAGTTGCCTACTATCACAACATCTCCCCTTTTTATTACAAAATGTAATCAATAAATTTCTTAGATTTTGAAACAATTCGTTTTACCCATTCGATATTTTCCTTAATATCTTTTCCCTTGTCTAGCTTTTCTTTCCTTACTTCTAAGTTGGCACTATTCTCAATATCTCTTTTTAGCATAATATCGATCGAGTTCGGCACCATTCAGTGAGCTCTCTATAACATCATAACAAATCTTATTAAAATGTTTGTTTGATTTCATGCAGTGTTTTAGAGATATTCCGTTGTCTCAAGATAAAAAACTCACTCTGTATATCAAAAACACACGTATTTCCATCAAAAACTAATACAAAAATATCGTTTCCAAATATAGGTTATTTTAAGTTTAGCATTTGCTGTTAAAAATGTTGCATAATTTTAAAAAGAAGTAATCTAAATTTTAGTACAAGTTGGAACATTAAAATTTAAGATGAAAAGAAGTATCGGGTGTACTCGTTAGTTTCACAAAGGAAGGACAAATAATGGGTATAGCAAGCCAAAGTTTAAACGAAATTATTAATTATTAGCATTAGAAAAGAATTAGAAAATTAGAAAAGAGTGTTCTTGGTAGTGAATAGCATAAGACACCATAATGTCAATATTATAACGTGTCAAAAACCTAGTCACAAATTTAAAATTACAATTATGAATTTAAAAAAGTTGAATTAAGAAGGAAACCATGACGGTGTGCACACTTTAAATTAAAAAAAAAAAGATTTTTCACTAATGTAAATATTTTTTTTTAAATTTTACGTTTTTAGAAATAATGCTTTGTCAATTTTGATTTAAAAAAAAACATTCTTCTTTTATTTAACAAATTAAACGTCAATTTTATTGAATATTTTAATATATTACGTTATTTCTTTAAGTATAAGGAACGCATCCCCATAAAATTTGTATTTATTGTCCGATTTTAGTCAATTTTTTTTTAATTGCAGTGCGTGAAAAACCACTTCTGAATAAAGTTCACACTTTTTTTTATAATTGTGTAGGGATGAAAATGCAAGAAATCATATTAGGCATTTTTTTTTAACAAAAATATGAGTACGCCACTGGATTAAGCGCTACTTGAAATGGGTATCTATCAAATTTCATAAAAAAAAAATATTGCAAATTAATAATTCTGTGACAAAATTAAGAATCAAATTCTTCTTGTGAATTCACGTTGTTTTGAACAAATAAACCATAAATATTATTATAAGTTCTGGATTGGTGTATATTTGAAGTTAGGCATTAGTTATGCTAATGCCTAACGTAAACCATAAATGTGAAATAAAATGTCACAAATAACCGATAATACTTTTTTTTTTCGTAATAACATTAAACAAAATTATGGGAATTCCAAAAAAATAAGAGGTACAGTTTTCACACACTTCAATTTAATGGAAAAGTTGGTTAATATCAGATAGTAATTACAAATTTTACGGGGGTATCTCGCTTTCAAATGGGTCCCACTGTATATGTACACTGCTCGACAAATTTAATGTCGTGGTTCGCAGCGAATTTTCGTATTTTCCTATCTGATTTTTATAATTGCCTACCGTAAGAAACCTCCTACCTTCATAAGCCGATTGCAGCTGAACGCGCGCCTGTTGAATGATGAGCAGTTTTGATAGTTACTGCGCTATAGACCACGACATTAATTTTGTCGGACAGTGTACAAGCGGCAATATTAACATAGCGTCCTTATTTATAGATGTGAACCGGCCAACCAGGTATAACCGAAACGTAACAAAATTAAATAAATTACTTACAATTAGACATGGAAGCAAATTATTATTTACTAAAAAAAAAAATTCTATATGTGGATACATATTTATGTTTTTTATATACATGTTCTTTGCCTTTGCAATATAGTATTTAATAAATACTTCTATTATTAGGTACTACTACAGCTATTTTTTTATATTTAATGCAAAACTTACAATTAGTGAACATTTTTTATTGCATTTTATTTGGATGGTTTTTCTTTACAGCCATGACAAATCAAACGGAACTGAACCTCTCAGAAGATTATCCAAAGGTGACATCATCTGCTTCCGAAAACACTCTCCCAGCCTTCAATAGGGTAGCTACCTTCAGTAGCAACACTAGTCCGAACCAGAGGCCCTACGTAACGTCACATTTGGATTGGTACCCGCCAAACCTGAACGCATCATTCCAGTATCCGTTAGGGGGCGCTACTAGGAATCGAACCGCATTTTCCGCATCCGCATCTTTATCGGCGAGTGAGTACCTTTAATCCTAATACATAGGTTAGCACTTCGCCCGTCTCTTCTAAAAGCCGATAATGGCAGCGCCTATCTGAAAGAGAAAAGAAAAATTTGCTGAAACCACTTGTTTACGTTATGTAAGAATGTTGTGTGTATTTTTTTCCTTTTCGTGGTATTGCGAAAAATTATAATGGTGTAATTTAAAACGCACTTGCGCTTAAAAGAAAAAAAAGGAAAACTTTCCGCTTGAGTGCATTTTCGGAGTGCGTTATTTATTCGGTTGCCCACGATATTGTTTTCATATGTTAACACTTAAACCTAACAGGAATGCTACATAATTTGTTCGGTAAGAGGTCAAAAAAAAAAAAACCACACGCACATACGTGCTGTGTTATGTCGCCACACGCCGTTAAAGAGACCGATGGATGGATCCCAAGGGTATGACGCCCCTTACATGTTACATATCAATGTGGAGAACCACACAGACAGGGCTTGCAGTATTCACGGAGAACGTTTTCATATGTGCGACTATGAAAAGTGGAAGGTCGCTGGTTTTATAACATTTGGAGTATCGATTTGTGGTGTAATCATATTTGTTTTTTATTTCGCGGTTTCTCATTTTATTTTGACCAATACCTATTGTAGTGTTTTACCTCTATCGATTAAAAATGCGATAACTATTTGAATTGTATATAAAGAGCGCCTTTTATAAAATATATACAGGTATCCTACATCCACTTTCGCACATATTTACTCGTAAACTAATGGAGTAAAATCCAATGTGATATTGTGCAGAAAATGTGTCATTATAACACCTCTCGTACAAATACCTTTGCAATTCCCTTAGCTACTTTAAAGTTCTACTTCCAATTTTTTTCGCAAGTATTCAGTAGCCAGTAGGCAAATACAAATACATATCATATGCATTAATTCGAAATATACTCAATATATAACTCAGAATGATGAAAAATGAATGCAGTCAAATCAACGAAGAGATAAGACAAAATACGTCAGCATGCCCGACTTTGACATTCTGACAGCACTGTGGATTTACATAGAGGGCGCAACTGCAATCATTATTCTTTCATTGATCTTGACAGTCGTTGGAACTAATCGGGAATAATTAAACATTATCCTCGGAGTAATCCTACCTCGTTTTTAATTCAACTTATTATTTTTTTTGTTTCTTATTGTATTGTTATTGACTAATACCAGTAATAATTTGTTTATTACCATTCAAATGTCACGCAATATGTAATTACGTACGCTTGACGCAGTAAATGACAACAAATAATGAATAGTCGCCATTTTGTTTCGAGATTGCCCTCTCTGATGATTGGTGTAAATAAAAGAAGAGAGATGGGGGTATCTGATGTTAAAATAATGCACCATCGCTACAACTCATTTTTTCGAGGCAAAACATTAAAGGTGCCGACAGCAAGTGACAATTCTTGTCTTATCTGTTCACTGGTCAAACCGTACTTGATAGAAGTGTGCTGCTCCTATGAAATATGACTTATCTTGTAAGATTTTTTCAAATGTTAACCTGATTCATATGATTGCAACAACAATGTCAGGATCGGCAATGAATAATTTTTAATTTATTATTGCTGATTGTGTCATATACCAAAATCATCCACCTATTTTTTTTACTTTCCGTTTCTGTCAAACTGCACAATTGACATTTGTTGATTGATGCTACTGTCATTGTTGTTGAAGCAATTGTTTTATTTTCATTGTAAACTTCGACGCATTAATTCATTGATGTTTTTTCGTTGAAAAGAAGCGATATAATCAATTCGTATAACCTTGCCAATAAACTACAAAATATAATCTAGGTGGAATTATGACTCAAATTATATACTTCAAAAATTGAAGGGAAACTTGCATGCAAATTCCTAGAAAACTTAAGCCAAACGGGTGATTGACTTCTCACTAAGATAGTAACCCAAAATATACAGCTAAGTGGGTGAAGGAATGATTAATGTTTGAAGTGAGAAAGCAGCTTTGTATGTCTCCACAGTCATCCTAGATTGGAAGGAGGCTCTGCAAATCCAATAATAAAAATAAAGAAGAATCTAGGATGGCAATATTGCGAGTATGGAATGCAATTGCTGAGGAAGTGATTAAAAAAAATTAATACACGGGATGTTAAAACAGTTACTGCAAATTTTACATGCCAAATGCGGTCGCACAAGTTATTAAAAATTAATAATATCCGAGTATCTATGATATATATTTTATTATAAAACTCGTGTATGGAACTTTTTGACTACATTTTTGTACCTTATACTCACCTGCAATCGTAGTTGTATTCGTTTTACACCTTTGGTCGGTTTCCCATAATTAAAATGAACAAACCGGAACAAACCAAAGAACTGAGCTGACAGTACCAACAACATTAAAAAAATTAACAAGTGACCAATATCACACCTTCTTATAATTGGTCAGTGACATAGATAGAAGATCCATATAAAAACGAAATAATTCAAACAGTTATTGTCAGATATCTAGCATGTTCAAATTAAGATTAGAACTAAGCCAAACGACATTGTATCTAACAGCGCCTTCCATCAAAAGGTAGTTGTATCAATATATATACATATATATGAAATTCTGTCTAATACTAATTTTTTGATGGTACTCCCATCAAAATTATTAAATTGTGTCCCCACATTTCTTCTACCTATAGTGAATGTTTCTATGAAATTTGATCTGCCAATACATAAAACTAAAGATACTGAGTGTATCAAAAATTATAGACCTGTTTTATTACTTTTCTAAAATCATCGAAAAATTAGTGTATAATAGAAGAAGAGTATTTTTTAATAACAATAATATTCTTTATGGACGACAGCTTCAGTCTAGGAAAGGATTATCGACGGAGTATGTAGCAATTGATTTTATTCATACTCTTTACAAAAATTTAAATAATAGATACAGCGTTGTAGAGCTTTTTTTACGACTTAGCGAAAACATTTGACAGCTTGAATCATTCTATTGCATTAAATAAACTTTAAAAGATGGGAGTTACAGAAAATGTGAAGAATTGGTTTAAATCATATATATCAATAGTTATCATATCATGGTTAGAGTTAAAACTTTTAGTCAGTCCGTTACGATGTTTCGCTGGGCGTACCTGAAGGCAGGGTTTGGGTTCCTTGGTGTTTTTATTATTTATTAATGATTTACTGAAGATAGGAGAACAGGATATAGCCATAAAAATTATTACAATCTATTAAACATAAATATTGTTTTTTTTTGTGGATCCAAAAGTATTTTTTATTTAGATTAAGAGATGATTTAATTCCAATACTATTTACAAATTATTAGTTGAGATATACTCAGATATCCAACAAAGCCACAATTAATGTGCAATTAATTTTATTTACTTATTTCATGTCTACTGTAAATCTCTGCTATTAAAACAAATCTTGTTTTCGTCGTTAAAATGATTTTCATAGACTCACTTATACGTCACCGCCGCATCTATATCGAAATGAAAACAAAAACCGATATTTGGGGGATTCGGAATGTCATAAATTAAATTATTTCGCGATTAACGCCGCATTTCTGTCAATAAATATTAATCGATGCGCGTAAAACCGAGTCAACGTTCTGACAATCTCACAAATTTCGACCGTCCTAGGTCAGGTTTTCGATATACATACAACATCTTAATCGCCCACTCCGATATCCGTTATTTCTGTCGTGCCGGCCAGTCAAAAAACAATATTTGACTCCTCGGCAAGGTTCAAGTTCAAATGGTATCAGTTGCAGGAACTATTTTTAGATATATTTTGCAGACAATTTATTATTTTTTAACAGAATATATCGACGAGATAACGTCTTAATGCGTTGTTCGAGATATGGACGGGTGGTGATTGTGTATATGCTTCTTTCATTCAATTTTTAAGATTCATAATGAGATCTGGGGTATGCGCGAATAAATTAATATTATATAAATATATCAGATGGTTTGATGCTATCGCGCTTTGGTGAACTACTTAACGAATCCCACGGGAGATATGCTGACGTGTATTTTCCTGGAAGCAACAGGAATGTACACGCGCAAACAACGTCCAAACACACGACTCAAGACCCAACATCCTGTGTATGGGAACTCTGTGTATGTTTGCATGGTACCGCAGCGCTCGAACAATGAACACCTTGTTACGTGACACCGTGTGTTTGTGAATATGCGAGAGCCCAGAAGAGCGAAACAAAGAAAGCGGCCAAAGGATCGTTTACTAATAAACGTAACAATAACAATAATTGCAATCCATCGCTCGCTTTGGTTATTTAACAGTTCGAAATTGATTGCTGCGATCAACTGTGATTGTTTGTTTTTCTTGAATTTAAGCACTGCGGCAGCTTTGTCAAAGGAAACCCGCTATGACCATAGTCCAGTTTGCAAATAATAATAATAATAATACTTGGTAGTAAAGTAATGTACTCCAAGTACTTTTGCGTCACTTCAAGTATTTAAATTACTTAGAATAATCGAATGTAGTTCAAGTACTTTTAAGCTATTTCAAACATTTTTATACATATTTAGGTACTTATATTACTATAATGTAGGTACTAAAATACATTTCATTGTTTTGCAACCAGTAAGCATCAGGGTGTAATTTTAAGCATTTTGAACAAAATTCATAATTCTTGCCCTTAACTTACTGCATTATTGAGACTATTGAGGGAATGAGAACCATATATTACACAACGCTGTGAATCTTAATTGGAATTAAAACAAGTTTTTATGATAAAGTAGTTTATATTTAAATAGTGAAAGACAACACAATATATAATTCCACTAATTACAAACTACAAGTAGATAGAAGTCAGAGAAACAAAAACGAAAATCCAAAATAGTAATGCCAGCTTATTTTAAACGACATGCGCACAAGCAATACAAGTTTCTCAAAATTTTTGTCGCTCAATGCATGTCTTCTGGGAGCGTTTATAATTTCTGCAAAAGAAAATAACCCTTCCACAGGAGCTGAAGAGGGCAACAGTGAATTAAATTTCATTGAGATTTTCTTCACTGTCGGATAATAAAATTAATTAATTTTCTTCCTTTGAATTTTCATCTGCAGGTACCTTAAAATGATGAATTTGCACTAATTCAACAGCTACTGCTAATATCCCAGATTGAATATCCTTCACAGAAAACAAAATTTGATGGCCTTGTAAACCACTGAAGCAGCACATTTTAAATTTTGGAATGATTACTGCAGCTATTATTGAAATTTTTTATTCCAGTGTAAACATAAAGTTGAAATATTGTCGTAAGAAATCTAAAATATACTCCAGTGGTTTGGCCAATAGCTTGACCACCGACTGCAGTTTAATTTTTTCTAATTTTACGTACAAAAATATGAAGCTAGGAAGAAGGTAACCGTAATAGACTGTCTTTCTTGGAGAAAATTGAGGGTTTCTGCTATAGGCTTCACAATCTTACATAGTCCTCCTAAAATAAAATATCATTCTGGGGAAATGTTCGAATTGGCTATTTATCACAGAGTTCATTTAATTTTTCCTTGCATAATAAAATTTTATTTCTAGCATCATATAAAGATCTCCACTTGGTTACATCAGGATACTTACAATTAGTGTGTGGCTAAATTAGTGTATTATTTCAGCAGATTTTTCTCTGCCAGGTTTTGTTTCATAAGTTCGAGCATTTATTAAAAACACAAGTGTTTTTGATTGTAAGTCCATGATTGGCAATATAGATATTAATTACAAATTAAAAGTCCAATCTTAAGATATACAGTAACAGCAGAAAGTGTGCAGCATTTGGGAAATTTTTTAGTCTTTGCATATAGTGAATCTTCTTTTTTGCAAATTATCTCTGCATGTCTTTAAACTAAAATAAAACTCAACAAATCTGCTGAGAATCTAACTGTATACAGGCAGAGTCAAAAATATGAAATTACGCTAAGAGTAAAGTAACTCAGTTTTTGGATTTAGGGAATTCTTCCAAAGAAATGTTGTCCCAAAGTTTCCCTTAATTTTAGCAATAAATGAAATTTAATCGTTTCTTCGGAATTAGCCTGTATGCAAAATTAATGGGAATCATACAGCTGTCATATCCTATTCTGTGTGTACTTTCTGAGAGAAAATCATGCATACTATATGAAAATTAGTTAGTTTCAAAAATATTATAGCCTTGTAAAGGAAAACTTTAAAGTGGGAATTATTTTTGCTGCACAATATGTTTTGTTTTCAAATGAAACATTATTTTGTTTGTTTGTTTGTACATGGTAACGGTAAAGGTGAATTGGAAATCAGGTCCAAAATACACCTAAACAATAATAATAACATCTAATTGAAATTTTAGTTTTTAGTTATTGTTAGAATGTCACAATTAATTAAACTTTGTCTTTCTTTTTATGTAGGTCTTAATGTCAACCACCACAAGTAAAAGAAAAAATAAAACGCAATGCATTTTCAATAATGTCGACAACAGATGTTAATCGACGTAAAGAATAAATATTGAACTTTTACATGTCGTCTTACGTTTGGTAAACACTTTATCGATCTAGTATTATATTATCTTAGCAATGTTGCGCAAAAACTCAGGGTTGATCGCGATACATTGTCTAATTACATTTTCTAGGTGGTCGATGTTTCTAAATGGTCGAAATTTGTAAACGTTGTTTTTTATGTAGCAATAAAAAAATCCATTGAGGATAGATTTAGCGATCTTGGAGACTAGGAATTTTTGAATAACTTCGAAGAGGAAAAGAACGAAGCATTTGGTAGTTTTGGGACAAAAAAAGATTGGAAATGTACTCTATGTTGTAATTATTTAGTTTTACTTCAAAACAAAACAATTTGTGCAGCAAAAATAATTTCCATTTTGAAGATTTCCTTTTCAAAGGTTATATAAAAATTTTAAACTATAATTTGACATAGTATGGATCATTTTCTCTCACAAGTTATACACAGAATAGGATATGACTGCTCTATGATCTCAATCAATTTTATATACAAGATAATTCCGAAAAACGATTAAATCTATTTTTTTGCTAAAATTAAACGAAACTTCATATTTGGATATAGCGTTGAATTGGGAACAACATTTATTAATAAAAGAATCTTCTAAACCCAAAAACTGAGACATTTTACTCTTAGCGTAGTTTCATATTTTTGACCTTCCCTCGTATAAAATCAAATTTTCAGCAGGTTTGATGAGTGTTATTTTAGTTTCAGGACATGCAGAGGTAATTTGTAAATTCAAAGACAAAAAAAATCCATATGCTGCGCACTTTCTGCCGGTCACTACATATGATTTATTATTACTACATGTTTCGGTCTCCCTAAATCATCTTCACTTAATAGTGTCGTCGAAATTTACTAGATGGTAAAACTAATTGCTCCCATATTATATGTAAGTGTCATAAAGTAAGTGATGGAAAAAAAAATAATTTTTATTTAACGCTGTTCAACAATAAAATAAATTATAATGTATATATTATAACGTACGTAGTGCATACATTATAACATTAATTACATTATTCTTATTTATTTTATTGTTGACCAACATTAAATATAAATCAATCTTTTTCCATCTAGGTCATTTCGATTGATATTATTACCTGAAGATGATCTAGAGAGACCGAAACATGTAGTAGTAATTAATCATATATATCTTAAGATTGGGAAGAACTTTTATTTTGTAATTAATATCTATATTACCAATCATGGACTTACAATCAAATAGTAAATTGTTTAAATACAAATACGTTGCTAAAAGTTTTTCTGGGGCGAAGTACTATACCCAACGTTGTACGGTTCATTATAGAACAAATAAACCCAAGGAATTGCTATTGGGAACATAAATTAAAGATATACCCAGCATTTTAGAACTAAAGAAAGAATTCATAATAATTTGCAGATGTGAGCTTATCTATAAGGTTCAATTTTTTTGAGAACTTTGATATTAAATCAGCTATCTTGATAATAATAAACAGCTCTTTAGATCCGCAGCTTGTTATTCTAATACGTGTGACAACTAAACTATTTATTGTTATATCATTCCTTTAGCGACCACCCGTTACCTAACAAACGGCACATGTCTAAACATATTAACTACTACTGACTACAACCACTCGAATATATACACACACATACACATCTGAGGTAGCCTTGCAGCCTTCCTGAGTTAATTTACAGTTTATTTCTCGAATGTCACGTTGAAATTTTACAAGTGTCGCGTGTAATTTATGCTAGGTGTCATCCCTCTTTCGACTCTGCCACCCTAAAAACTCGGCGAAATCCGTACAAAAAAAAGTCGAGTGGCGCCAAATGCTCTCCGCGTGTTACACGAAGATATATACGTATTTTATGCGCATACGTAAAAGTTTTAGTATCACGTTACATGACAGGATTAAGGCCTATCCTATATCTATATGTGGTGGCTTACGAATTCAGCGGTCAAGTATCTCTTTTTGTGCCATCAAGACGGTTGAACTATTCGTTTTTGTTCGTTTGACGAACTAATTCGACACAAAAAGCGCAATTGTTAAATAAATAATAAATTAGTTGGCGATGAAATATCATTATTTAATCTAGAAAATGCCGTAATTAACAAATGCTTGTTTGTATCAACATATGCATCATAAATGTCATCCGTGTACGCGAGTCGCATATGTAAAAGTTTTTCCCCTTAATTAATCCCAGTGTGAATTTCTTCTTTAATGGCTTCTAAGTGATGTTGGAACCGAACGAAAAGCTCGTAAACTTTCCGCTGCGTTCTTGCTCTGGTGCATCTTTGCCGGCATCCTCGGCGGAGTAGGCTCTTGACAAATGCACATCACATAATTTATGTCCGAGTGTTTACGGGCGTAAAACAGATACACACCGACTCGTATATGGAGGAGTGAACGAAGCTCTTAAAATTTTAAAACTAATACCCTTTCCGACGGACGAAACGATCGCCTTTCAAACTTCTTCGTGGTTATTTTACGTTTTTATAGCACCCCAGTTCATATTTCTCTCGAGTGTGTCCATTTTTTGCGCCTTTCCAATTAGAAAAGATGTGTCTGACAACGATCTATTAGATCTGTTAATATCTATATACAATATGTACTTGATTAATAGGGGCATTTGTTTATGATAAGGGTTTTTGATAATTAAACGATATTTTTTCAGACAATCGATCAGAAATCGTTATAAGGCTGAAGTGCTGGAAACAATTGCTTTAATGCCAAGCATATCATCTTATGAATATGAATTTGCTTATATGATATTATCAAACAAAGTTGTTTAACTTATATGTAGAGTGGTCAGATATGTCTGCTTACATGGACCGCATTCGTCTCGCGTTATGCAAAACGCTTAACCACAGTATATCCTCAAGGCAGTAAAATCACCTCCTCCGATTCGTGTATCTAGTATCAGTGTTAGTCGAGTCTTGGTGCGAGATAGTACAATTCTTCGTTAACGTTTTACGCATTGTAAATGTAATACAATGTCGGGCATAGAAAATCGGGCATGGTGGTGTCAAAATAGTTTTTATAGTGTGTGATAAATAGTTATTGTGCTGGCACAAATCGGACTACACATTGGTGGTGGTGCATCTGATCCGTTATCTACCTATAAAGATTATTTAAATTATGCATGTGTTACATCCGTAGATGTTGAACGGTTTTTTTTCAAAAAATAATCAAGTTTCATCATCGCGACGAAAGCGGTTTAGTGACAAAAATCTTAAAACGCTTAGTGCTACAAACTTTTCAGCAATCCTATACCTTTTCTGGTAAAAATAAAAAAAAAGGCCTTTAGCTTTGGTTGTTTGTATAAACAGCGCTTTGTAGTGGTTAACTTAAATAGTACTGGAAATAAAAAAATCTGTAATAAAATAATTTAATTGACATTGCACTCCTGAAAAATAAAATGTAAAATTTATAAACAGTTTTCAACACAGGCTAGGCATATATTTTATTAGTGAGAGGTTGCTATGAAGCAAATTGCTATTTTGTAGCAGCTAACAATCGTTAGCAGTTTATAGCAGCTATTCAATATCAAAACAAGCTGCTACTTTTTGTAGCAGTTTCCTGATATAGTAGACAAGTGCGAATGTTGTGAAACATGCATGCATATTCGTAGCAGTATAGCAGTGTATAAAATGTTTCTAAATATGTTGTGTACAGGGAATGTCGTGCGTCGGTTTGGATGGGCGCCGCGCCCCCGAGCGTACAAATTTTGTGGTACAGGGGTATTTAGATCGTCTTGATCACTTTGGGAGTCGCGTGGTGCAGAAGGGATTAATTTTTTTCAATGATTGAATTATTTATTTGTTCACAACACTGGTGAGGAGTGGAAGTAATAATAATTTAAATGAGTAAATTGATTTTGAGCAGAGACAGATTGAGATTACTCACAGAAATCTTGACTGGGCACTGCGTACTAAATAAACACATGTACCGCATGAGGCTAGTGAACCCTCCCCTGTGCAGGAAGTGTGGGAGTGCGGAGGAAACTCCTGCTCACCTTCTTGTCAACTGTCCGACCGTGGACGGGGAGAGGCAGACGCATTTTGGGGTCCATGTGTTGGATGAACCCAAAGTCAGTAGGTTAACTCTCAGCTAGATTGCTAACTTTTATGATAGGGTACAACCTGAGTGAGAGGGCTAAAATGGACATGGGGATACAGTAGGTCTTTCTGGCCGAGTTGCCTTCTTAGGGTTTACACCCGCCCATGAACAACAAAAAAAATAATTTTTTGATAATTTCTTAATTTGAAGCATTTTTTAGTTGTAGCTTCATGTGCTTATGCAATAAAAATATATGTAATAGCGGTAACAATAAAACACTATAACATGTGTGCAAAGTTGTAGAAATAGTTTATCTGTTTAACGTATACCGCTATTTAAGGAAAACTGCTATAAAAAGTAGCCGCTTTTTTAAACTGTTAACCAAAAGTAGCAGAAGTAATAAGTTGTAGCTGCTAACGTAAAGAAATAGTTTTATACATCACTATATTTTATACATTATATACAACCCTCACAAACTGACGAACTACAGCTAACAGACGTAACCTTTGTCTTCTTGCTCTCTGTCTTCCGAGGATAATTCATTTTTCTTCCATTCAATCAACTACCAAGACTAATGTTTTGATAAATTCATATCATGACTTTTCAGGGTTTTGAGGTTAGGCTGAATAAGTTACAAAAGCATTACAGAGAATACTGTCTTTGGTCTCCTTCGAGATAGAAATGTTGCATAAATAAATGTATCTATGGTCTCTATCTATCACCTACAGGATTGATTTCTCCTGGTGTTTTTGTGGAATTCTACCATATCTGGTTTATCTGAACTTTTATTTACAATTACATTATTGCGTATCGATGAGACGGGAAGCAATATATGAAGTGAAAGTAAGAATATTTTTAGCAACTGCAAATAAAGATTAGCAGGTAATTTTTTTAAATCTTTTGTGCAAGTTCGATTGAAGAATTGACTTTTTGAATTAATTTGACCAATCAAAGGTCAGACTAATTCGATTCGCCTAATTTTTTCTTCAGGCATGTTACCATTTTTGCTTTTAAGCTCGCTGTTTATATATAATATTCCAAATTTCTTTTGACTTATTTTGAGATTTTACAATTCTGTGACTAATATGAGTTCTTTAAGGCTAGCCGCACACCGGCTAGTCAAGCTAATTAATGTTGCTCACGTTGATGTTTATGGCGCAATGCACACCAATTAGTCATTGTTTTGTCTAAGCCTGTCTTGTCTTGACTAACCGGTGAGCGACTAGCTTTTTTTTTCTGAAGTTAGGTTCAATATCTATAGCCCAGGCATTTAAGCTAGGTGCTCATTGTACCGTCCCTATTAAATTTCTTACTCCCAGTCGAGTAGCTTGGTGTTCTCTGTAAAGCCTAGTAGAAACTTGAGCATCCTCCAGGGTTCCAATTTCCAATAGATCCTTCCCGAAATATTTCTGCTTGAGTATTCTTCAATTCATCACATGTGCAGATTACATGTAAACTCGTTTCCTCCTGCAGTTCGCATCTTCTGCACCACGGTTCGCTTACTCAACCTGTGTTGTATAGATGCTTTGCATGGGGCAGTGTCGAGTTACCAGCCCAGTAATGGTTTTAGCTTCTTTCTTGCTGAGTAGGTTATCAGAGAATTTAGCATCTCAATTCCCTATTAGCGCTTTAGTAAAGAGTTGACCTTCAGTCGACCTCCATTTCTTTGTACTTTCTTTATCTAACCAGGCCCAAATCTCTTTTTTAGCAGAGTCCTCGGTAATCCCACATACGGGTTCTGGACCTATGAAGTGTCTTTTAGAGCCCGCCTGGGCTAGTTCGTAAGCTATTATATTGCCCTTTATATTCGCATGTCCGGCGCCCAAATCAGAGACACCGTGTGGTCTCGTGCCAGCGGCTAGCCTTATGGTCATTAATCATTTTATTGACTTTACGTTTTTTTCTTAGGTGTGCTGTTCGCGTTTGTTCATTATTAGTAATTTTGTAAAGAATTAAGCTAATTAAAGCTCTTAAAGCTTTTATCTCTCTACTTATCCACCTCACACAGCCACCGCTATGAACTCTTACCCGTTTTAATGGAAAATGCTGTTCAAATATATATATATAACTTAAAAATATTCTGAACCGAATTTTATTTTGTTCCTGTATCAGGACAATTAAACATCTCTGACCAGGTTTCCTAAAATCTCTAAAACTCTAACCTACCTAAATAGGTATTTCAAAGTGTATATGCAGAAAAGGTCCTTGCATTCACAAAAGAGTATTTAATATATTTTAAGACTACATGTTTCGGTTATGGCACGCCATCCTCAGGTCTTAAAAACGTCGAAATCGAAACTTAAAATTAAGAAGTCAAATATAGACCTTCAAAGTAAAACACTATAAAGAAAAGTAACTAACAAAACAAAACAACGAATTATAATGTCAACGGATATAGGATCAGGTCTTGGTTCTATATCTTTGTTCTTTTGTTTATGGCAACTATGCTTATGGTTAGTTTCTTCCATCCCGAATCAGGTTATTCCAATAGTGTATATCTATAGTGATTTTAAATAGCGAAAATGTTAGCAGTTGCTTCTAAATTCGAAAACGATCAACTTAAAACCGACCGACCAGCATATTTCGCTTTGTATTCAGAGAGTGCGCAGTTATAATACTATTTATTTATGCATGGGCAATATGCATGTTTTAAAACAATTTCGCACTGAAGCTAAACAAGTTCCCTCAATGGCCGTCGAAAAATCCGAACGTAAGTATATTAAGTTTCAGCGCCACGTTCATGTAATTTATATTACAAAACATTACGTCATAATATGCGGAGGATAAATTAGACCGACTGTACTCGGAAAGGATAAACAACTAAAGAGTATTTTTTTTTGCGAAGACCGCACCAACTGCTTACAAAAGCGTTTCGTTCGAAGCACCCGCAACATTAATTGCATGAGAATGAATTGACGGACGATGCAACTGCAGTATGGCAATCGCGACCATCTGCAATTATTATGTGCTGATAAGGTTTATTCTTTTCTGATAGTTCCCCGCTAGAAAACGCTGCAAATTATAAACGGATTAACGTATGCATTGTCTAGATTATGCGTATACATAACAGTTATTCATACAGTTGACACTATTGATTCAATGCGAATTTGTAAATAAAACAAAAGCTGCTATAACTCATCGTTCGTGCGTGACTAATATTTTTTTTTATTTTGTATTTAAACCTACATAAATCACTTTGTATAAATAATAGCATTTTTGAAAGTACAAATATACATCGTGAGAAACATTTATGTATACTTTTATCAGGATTTCATAACATATACAAATTTCTTAGGTTGGAGATGCAGTTATATTGAGTAATTTAGTCGACTGTATAACTAATTTAAATTGCCTTTTAACTTTCAGTTAATGGAATTTCAATAAATACTGCTCATTGGCAGAGGCATATTTGTAAATACTTGAGAATTTATGGAACAATATGTATGGCTTAAATCGTAATAGCCTTTAGTTCTTTTCTTTTTTGCTTTAGTGAATTCCATAAGTAATTCTGGTAATTTCTGGACATTTTTTTTTGTTCACATTACTTTATTACTTAATTATTTTTTAATAATAATAATAGTAGTAATATATTTGTCCAACAGAAAATAAAATCCAGTTACAGGACAACTCAGTCAAAAGTAAAAGTCAACAATGATGTACAATATATTAAATATAAATAAAATAATAGTAAATAGATCAACCTATATCTAACTATGTTAACAATGATTTTATTAACTTACACCTAGATAGCGGTAGAGATAAAAAATAAATACTATTTAGGAAACAGACTTGTCAAAATGCTCGGAGGGAGATACCTTTAACTGTTTCAAGTTATTGAAATATATATCATTTATGTGAAAGATTTTTTTATAGTTATTACACATGACATATAAGGGCGACTTAAGCGTTAAATTGGTTCTAACAAATGGCAAATAGAAGGCAGCGGAGAGTCTAGTGGAAATCCGAGGCACCAAGAAATTACACCGGGCCAAAAGCTTAGGACAATCGACAAAGTCGTGGACTAGGTTGAACAAAAAATATTCACTAGTGCATAAAAATAGATTAATTTTAAACAATAATAAAACCATTTTTGTTCAGTTTGCCCAGCGTAGTCCTATTGTTTTAGCAATGAATTTAATTTTGCCAAAAATGTTGATTTTCTTGGGGTGATAGTTGATAGTGGTGTAAGCTTTGAGGATGATGTGAATAAAATCTGTAAGAAGATGAATGGAAACGATTTCGCGATAACACAATTCAATCACGAACATCTTTTAAACATTTATTATGATATGATTTATTTCGTCATTGCTTACTATATTTTAATTTGAGGTCGTGCTGCTAATTATCAGCAGGTTTTCATCGCTCAGAAGAGAGTACTTAGATTAATTTTCAACCTCACACCAAGGGATTCGTGCAGGCGAATTTTCATTAAGTATAATATTCCTACTATTATATCAATTTATATTTACAAGGCCGCCCAATATGTTCGACACAATATGCACCTCTTTTTAATGTCTGGCATTGTCTATGATACCCGCAAACATCAATTATGTATTCAAAAACATAAAACTACATTATTTGAAAATTTGAGAAATATATTAGAAAAGCATCGATTATGGCGAAGTTAAGTTAAAGTTAAGTTAACTTGCGGTCAAACAAAATACTATATTGTAAATATAGTAGGTCAAACAAAATACTATATTGTAAATATAGGTTAGGAAATTAAGGTTTCTAGTAAAAGTAACAATATTCCATTTCTCTATATTCAGAGGCAAGCTTTTCGATTCACACCATGCAGAGAGTCGATTTAAATTTGCCTGCAAAGCAGTACAATCACTAGAACCGCTGATAAAAGTCAAAAAGAGGAAAGGACCCACATTTGAGCCCTGTGGAACACCTGATGTTGCGACGTATAACTCCGAAGTGTAACCATTGTAGCAAACGGTTTGAATTCTGGATGTTAGGTAGTTACCACATAGATCAACTAAAGAACCACTAAACCCGAGGGCAGACAACTTTTGTAAAACGAGTGCGTCATTAATGCGATCAAACGCTTTCGAGCAATCAGTGTACAATACGTTGACCTGTTTACCCGAATCTAGTTCTTCGAAAAGGTATTGATGGAATTTTGCTAGGTTAGTAATCGTCGATCTACGTTCCATAAAACCATGTTGGAACGGTGAGATCCTAGCTTTAACACACGGATAGATCTTAGAATACAGCAACATTTCGATTTTTTTAAAGAAATTGGATAATATTTGGAAGATACGTGAAAAATTACATAAACCAAACCACTGTTTTGGATTCAAATACATGTACTACCCTAATTTCACTACAGGCACTAAATACATATTTAAAATCAAAATTAGTGTATTGATAAAAAAAATTGCTAATATCTGTTGTAGAATTCGTAGAATTGTGGAAAATTTTAGCTGCAAGTATAACGTTTATCTTGGGATTAAACACAAGAGCTGATGTTATTTACATGATGAATGTGATAAAGATAAGTGTGCATATGGGATGCTTACATACTGCTTTATAAATTTGCGTGTTTATTACAAAATCAATATTAAACAACTGAAAATTAGAAAAAAAAATGTGACAACTCCTCTAATAGAGATTGTTAAATGTATTGAATTAAAAATGCATCCCTAGATCCTTATAATTGGAATACCCAGGAATTGGTACCGTATCAATGGTTTATAATATTTTATAGATACTTTGTCTTGAGTTAAAACACAATCAGATATTGTCAATGAAATCACACTATAAGATAATTTATCTAAAAGAGGTTTCAGACAGGATTCTTGTGGGATACCTGCAGTAACAACAAACAACAAATAAAGCTAAAGTCGTTGTAAGAAACATAGGATTAAATAAATACGACCCATATAAAATTCGTAAAGCCAATGATGTCTGGAAGGAAATTAGTTTGATAACTTTGAAATCAAAAAGGTTTAATTAGTGGTGTCAAATAGTTTTGGTAAATCTGTGTAAATAACATTGAGTTCCACTAATAAATCTGTGTATGTTAATGGCTTATATTTTCTGCATGGGGCATAACTGCACCGCGTGCATTTGTTGAACTAACTACCGAAAGTGTGTTTGGTTTTACGTCAAAGTATGCTAACTTCACTGGTTCGATTGCCAAGTTCCTCTTTAGAATTTGAAAATGTTTTTATGTGCTTCTGTCCAATCTCAAAGAATATTTTTCTTTAGTAATTGCCTTAATTCATATGTTAATTTGAAGACATTTGAAATAGATTTTAAAAAATATTTCACCACATATGAGAATCCACTAACTTCTTTTTTATCTTTGGGTGTAACTAACGAGTACAGCCAAAACTTGTTTTCATCTTCATTACAGATTATTAATGCAACTTATTATAAGATATAATAACTAGTATTTGTTCCTACATTTTAAGCTGTATAATTCAAGTTATTTACACTTAATAAATTTATCACTTATCATCAAAGATTATTTTTTTCTTTGTGTAGATTGTATTAGATAAATTTAAAAGTACAGTAGCATCGCTATTGAATCAAATTTATTTTACAAATATAAAATGTTAAAGTTATTGACTTATTTTTCTTATCAATGAAAATAATCCAATATGTCTGGTCAAATGTCCTTCGCTCTTAAAACAGGCATCAATTAAAGAAAGAACCCTAAACCACAAAAACCATATCCGAAAGATGACCTTGCATACGTTAAGTTGTCGGATTGGATTCATCCTAGTATTTCTTATCTCCGATGGAGAAAATGATACCCCTGCTTGTCGTACACGTCAATTTAATTCCTTGTTAACGTTTATATTTTAATGTCATGTTAAAAAATAAATTTTCTGTTAACAAGCGTATACCACAAACAATATATTTATTGCTTTTCACCGATGTTTTCTTGTCTAAAAAAAAAGTATTATTAATTTTAGCTAAATGTGCATACATATTTCACAGGAAAAATCTAAGAACAACGTGATAAATATTAAAATCTGTTATCTGTGTTATGCAACAAGAAACCGATGATGGATTGACTCATTGAGGGTTGATTCTCTGTTATAGATACTACAAATGATTCAGATTTTTGCGGGTGTAGACACAGGATATGATATTTACTTTTAAGTTTCAAACTGTTTATTTAAAACTTAAAACAAGTTTTACAGTCAGAATTAATAATTCTTTTTTGCAATGCGTTTTCTGTTTCTGCATTTCCTTGTCATTTATCATTGTCTGGTATATTAATTTATCTTGCCCAATACAGACTGAGTTAAAATGTCTAGACTACGGATAAATATCTCTCATATAATTGGAAAGAAAAACATGCTCCAGCTTACGCTTTTACACACTGATGACAATATCTGCAATACCTATCCATTGTCATAAAAATATAATGTTAATGTACACACGTTAATCTCGAAACAGATTAGACTCGGTTTCAATTTTCTGTCCAGGAGAACTGAACTGAAAGGATGTCTACAACACTAACTTTTCCTCTACGAGTATCTGTAAATGGCACGCGCTCCATTGATAATTTCGAGTGCATTTACTAAGTGGCGGCTATACACTATTATACATCCGGTATGTGCGTAAATGCGTAGAAGTACCTAAAGGTATCGTCCCGAGATAGTATTTCCGGTCTGCTTTGTGAATAGAGTAAGAAGACAGTCGAAAATCGTCTGGCGATGGTATTGTTGTTGTACCTCTCGACTTCTTTTATTGAATGCTGTTTCTCTTGTCTTGTCGATGAGGTGACCCATTACCTGTGTCGTTTCCTCAATTTGTGAAAGGTAAACTGAGCAAATATAATAGCCCAAAAAGGCGTTTATACCCCAAAAGGGTGTATTGAAAAGATTTCGAGAAAATATTTGTTGACAGCAAAAAAGTCATATGATTCTTTTTCAAGTTCAACGATTTGTTATTTATGTTTAAATGTAAAAGTGAACGATAGAAAAAGCTTCAATTTAACTTGTAAGGGGTTAAAAATATATACGATTGATGAATGAATTTCTTCTTATTCATCTATGTAGGTATAAGTAACTTCGTGATTTGTTGAAACCTGTTAAAGTCTTTACTTTAAAATAAGCAAATGCTATCACTAGAACTGTGGAAACCTATAGAATAATTTATGTACGTATCACTCAATGTAAAAAGGAGTAATTTTAATCATTATTAGGTTATGTAATTAAAATATATTTCAAAATAATAATAATTAAGTAGAAACTAAAAGTGAGAAGTTACAAAAATTGAAATATATTGAAAAAATAGGAAATATGAAGAATTATTAAAATGAAGATTTTTTAAACAAAAAATACAGGACTTGTTTGGATTTCGAGGAATGTGTAGATGTACCAAAAGTCCGCAGACAAAGTGTCAGGGTCAAATCTGTTCTACGAAATCGGTTAAAAAAGGATGTTTGATAAAAAAAGAGCATTTTTGAAAGTTGAGATACATCATAGACTACGATTAGGAAGTGCTTGTGCTACGCTCTTCACTGTTAAACTTAATATAGGCTGTGAGAAATATAACTTAGATTTTGAGTGAAAAACAATCCTTTTTCCTTCATCCCAATTTTGAGATCTCGGTCCTCTTTTCTGAAATAAATTCATGCAGAATATAACTAATGAAAGAAAATATCTATATTTATAAACACTAATTCAAACTTACATTAGCTGTATCCATCTTACGGCATTTTATATTTGTTGTCCACTAACACAATCTAAATTATTTAGAACAAGCATGGAATATGCACAAATTGAAAAGTGACAAACCTTTGAGCACTAATGAAAATTTTAGGTTAGTTTTAATAGTAAACAATGCAAGCGTTCACTTTAAACAAATATTATACCAGTATACATATGGTCAAAGAAATGTACCACTGGCGCGGTACAGATGACACCACAAGCATTTTCTATTGTTGTGCATTTGTAGTGGTAATATCCATAGTATATCCATGGTATTCTATAAGAGAATACTTGTGGTGCCATATATAGTACGCCAGTGGAATATTTCTTTAACTATATGTATACTGGTATAATATTTGCTGTAAATATATCCCCACGCATTATTAGAAAGTTAGTTAGCTACTAAGCTAAATTGTCAACTAATGTAATATAAAGGAAATGTCATTTTTCTAAACATAATGACAAGCATTCATAATAGATGCCAAAGGTAAACACCTGCGTAACACGAAATATTTTCTTGACTATGAGGTGGGAAGTTGCATATTTATTTGTAGCTCTTATTATAAATATATGCTTATTTATGATTAGTACAATATACTTTGGCATAGAAGTAGTATCAAACAATCTACTACCATATAGTAAATTCTACCTAGGTATTACCAGGTACTTGACTTTATCCATGCCACCCATTGTACATATGTACAGTGACGATCATCTAAAACGAGACTCCTGTAAGCAAACGTCGACCTTATGCACGCTATGCAGCAGTAAAAGCAAATTTCCATGTTGGGGAGAGTCTTTAAAACTTATTCTTCATATTTTAATACTTTTATGTATTTACAGTGTGACGTATTTGTATTTTAGATTATATAAACTAAATAGTGAATAGGCTTAAGGTGAAATCTGTTTTATTGACAGGTTACAACATATGTATACTTTTTAAAAATGAGTTGAAACTCAAGTTGTGCTACAACTTTCTTTTTAAGTCTTAAGTTGAATGGTTGCACCTCGAACAATTTCCATTTAATATTGAAAGTTTCCTTAAATAAGCGAATTATCAAAAACATAACTAGTTATAGGTGTAATTTTTAAAGATTTAATAACTTAATTTTTAGAAGTTTCGATGCTTTTATTGCTTTTGTTATTAAATTAATCTGTATATAGGTGTACTGTGACCTAGGAACCAATATATGAGTATTTCACACATATTTCTGTTACAGATTTTTGTCATTTGTACAACACATTTACCACTTAGTTTTTGACGAATTAGAATTTCACACTACATCTTTCTTTATGAAAAAAATCCTATTTTGGAGTGTCTTGACACTATGTTTATTGGGACTTCAAATTGTAAAATTGTATATACACCATCAAAATACTTCTTAAACTCATATAACCAGCACTTCTATTATCTACAATAAGTAATTACCAACTACAAATTTTGCAAAAAAACTTGGTAAATGCTATCAAATTTATAATTTATGAGATAAATATTGTTAGGTTTGAAGAAAAACAAAAACGTACACGTGTTGAAATAATTTCATATTCATTTATTATTTGCTAAGGTAATTTTATACAGGTATCTGTCCTTTTAATTCTTAAAATTCCTTCTCTGACAGTTATATAAATATTTTAGGTGTTAGAGTTTTATACTTAAATACTATAAAATACCAGGAATCTGGTAATTTACTCCTTTACATAATGACTGTAAATACTATTCCATAACACAAAATAAAACAATGGCGTATTTACAAACACATAATTATCCTTTACGCATCGCAGGTATAAAAGGGACTATCGTTTGTTTAGTAGAGTATACATTTATAGTGGACCAATTTTGATATTCCATATAAACCTATAAATTTACGATGTCCGCCTTCAGTATTGTTAGGAAAAGGACTATGGAATTCGAATTCGGTATCGTTTTAGATGCTCGTAGCTGTACATACATGCAGCATATGCAATACTCAATACTCACAGATACTTGTCACATGGATTTTTAAGTTCCTGGCATATTTTTTTCAAGTACAATCTAATAGGTAGGTAATTTTCTTATCTCAAATACCGACAAACACATAATAACATCAAGATTGAATGTATTCTACGTATATTATATGTAATATACGAATGTGTGTACAAGGAGAATGAACCAAAAACACAATTTTTGTAAGACGCCTTATCACTATCTAAATATGCCAGTAAATTCTAATAAGTATGTAAAGGACAAACGAACTAGATAAGAAAAATAAATGTATCGATGAGTGTGTGATGTAGCCGTGCCGATATGGTCAAATTAATATAATACTATTTTGTCTTTTTTTATATATAAAGTTGAATTAAGTGTAGAGCAATAGTTGATTATAATCGTACAATTCGAAGCATATTTTCCATAGGGAATTTGGAATAAAGATGAAAGATATGTTTAAGTTCCAGTGGTTTACCTAATCAATAATCAAATGCTCTCGTGTACACCATTTATTTCTAGTTTTGGTATAATGCAGTTATTCTAATAAATTTCCTCAAGAATGTTTTGCTGTTTTGCCATTTGCGTCAGAGAATGTCAAAATATCGTTTGTCACATTTGTCAGCGTTGCAAATCTAAAAACGCAAGAAAAACGCAGGACAAAAATGTACCATGCTTTCAAATACTTTCCTGATTAGGTACTTCAAATTGTGACAACTGTCAGTGATAAACCAAATTAGAAACGATTAGAGGAATTTTAGTCCTGTACAAAATTTGTTTATTTTTATTCATCTTCCCCTATAGATGCTTCAGGGGAGAAGTTTATGAAGTATTTTTTCTTAAACCTTAATAGTTTTTATGGAACATCTTTAGATAATAATAATAATAATAATAATAATAATAATAATAATAATAATAATAATAGTCTTTATTTTCTGCTTCAGACACAGGTATACATTTTAAAAACATATAAAACATTACATAACAAGTGAGAAAAAGAAGAAAAATTAACCAGAATAATGATAAAGGGGTAAATGAAATTGTCCTGGCAGAAAACCGCAAGGGGAAGTTCAGATGTGATACCAGAGATATCACCCTGCCTTTAATCTTTACCTTTGAATTTTAGTAGAGGAATAATGAAAGTAATGGAAAAAAATGCCTATAACTAACTTAATATTAAAGTGTGCGATGAGCATGATTCACATTATAAAACTTGTATTCAGAACTCTTTCGCATTTACACAGTCACCTAAATCGATAGCTGTACCAACAGACACCGCTTCATATTACGCTTAAACAACACTACGCTACTCTGTTTGAGATAGAGAGGTAACGGATTAAATAGTTTGTAGATAGAATAACTAAAACCTCTTTCAAAGAGTGCTGTCCGATGGGGTGGAGGAGTGATAGTGTGCTCAACATTGCGCAACGGCCTCATATGCACATCCCGGCGATACGTGATTTTATTATAGAGATACACAGGCTGTCTATGACTAATGATCCTATGAAACAAACAATAGGAATGGAGTAATCGTCGATTATACATATTTAACCAATTTAACTCTGCCAATTTGTGCGATATGCGGCCGTATTTCCGTATACCAAATATTAATCTTATGCAGGAATTCTGTACACGTTGTATTCTTCGCGAAGTGTCCCATCAATACATACGCCGTACAAAGTCGAGCAATAAACAAATGGAGACAAAACCAATGCATCACAAAGCAACGCTTAGTCGTCTGACTCAGAACAGATCTGTGAGGGTAAGGAGTTTTAGAGCAAGATAGGCTTTTTTTAATGCAGTTGGAGATGTGACCCTAAAACGAAGTGAAGAATCCATTTCAATTCCTAGATTTCTCGCACTTGGACGCAATTCTATTTTAGCACCCCCCACCTTACACTCGAATCTCTCAATGAGGCCCAACGTTTCATTTTTATTGCCAAACATTAAGATAGCTGATTTAGTGGGATTAATATGTAGAGAATGGTTAGTTGATATTTTGTAAAGACTATCCAAGTTGTGATTAATTTTACTAATGGCATCAATACTGCTTGAACTATAAAAAGAGTGATAAATTTGCGTGTCATCGGCATACATGTGCATGGAAGAGTGGTTCAAGACCCTCCAAAAATCACAAGTATATATAGAAAAGAGTAATGGCCCCAGAATGGATCCTTGAGGTACACCCCTGATAACAAAACGTATATTGTTATGTCGATGTCTGGACAATTTATTCAATTTAACATAAATTAATCAAGAACAACTAGTTTCATTTGAGAGATTCTAATAGAACTGTAAAAAATAATATAAATAAATAATAAAGAACATATTTAATGAGATTCTCCTTTTTTCCGGCTACCCTCTTAAGGCCATCCAAATTCGTTGTAGTAATGGGTGTACCAATAATCGCAATATTATCCACCTGCGTAACATCACCTCCCATTTGATTGTCTTTTATGAAGAATTGTATATTATTGACGTTTTGAAATTTGACGTATCGTAAATTGATCGGATTGCCTTCGAGATCGTTTCGATTCAACTGCAATTCTTGAACGCAGCTGAAACTCCCGGCCATATCGAAATCCAAAGTTCTCGGTTGGTTGATGAATATCTTGACGTGCTTTGGTCCCTTATCTGCAGGTCCCTTAATCTTCAACGAGTGTATTTTAACAGATTGGTTGAACGTAATAGAGATGAGCAATTGCGAATCGCAATCTGATTGCAAGAAGCCATCTCCAGAAGTTAAGGCGTCCCTTAACGGGTGTTCATCGTTCTCGTTAAGGCATTCGCATTGCGCCTTCAAAATGAACGGCGATAGGTCCATATGTCCGGCCAAGGATGCGTCTTCCTCTAATTCAGAGGCGTAGTGAAGGGCGATTTTAGTTTCTAGTGCCGTTGGATCGGCGCCTTGCAAGCGATCCACCTTGGCTCGGTTCTTGTAGAATATGAAGGTGGGCATGGCTGAGATTCCCTGAGTTGCGGCCACTTCTTGACACCGATCTACGTCAATCTTTAAGAAAACGGCTTTTAAATATTTACCGGCTAATCGTTGGAAGATTGGAGCGATTCTTTGACAAGGTCCACACCAAGTCGCAGTAAAATCTGCTACTACTAATCTTCCGTCCGCTGCAGCCAATTCAGATTGGAAATGGTCCTCGTCATTGATATATTTTATACTCCCCATATTTATTTTAAATTTATTTGATGAGGATTGAGCTCCAAATATACGTTTTTCGGTAAATATTTGACAAACAAGTAAATCAACAAACTGACAGAATATAAAAATTAAATGTCATGAATAGCATTTGGAAAACAGAATTCATTTTAAGGTTTTATAATAGGCGACTTTCTTCTTTCGTGTATGGTGGGTTATTTTCTTTTCAATATTACCAATATGGATAATGCATTTATGCATATTATGTTAAATGGTTACTTATTAACATAGAGTTGTCAAGATCTTTTCGGGATATTTTATTCAGGGCAGGTGTTCTGGATAAATAAGAGCAATTAGAAGCTCATTAAATTTTCTAAATTAACTTATAACTTTCTTATTTTAAATAGAATTTCATATGTTTATCTTTTTGTATTGCTCGTAAAATTCTAGTCATAAACTGACATATGCAAGCTTTTAAACAAATACCATTATATCATAAACGCTGCCGTTTTTTTTTTCAATCCAGAAAGTTGATAAATGACCAGTTTTCAACAATGCAGAGAAGTCCAAAATTTCAAATGGAATCCCCAATTTTTCTAGAATAAGGACCATTTACTATTAAGTTTCCCATATTTATTGCGTTTTCAAGTTATTTGAAAAAAATACTGTCTTATAATCTAAAAGATATGCCAAGTTAACCAGAGCTGAGACAAGAATAAAGCAATAGAACTGAAATGCTAGCATGTCGTAATTTGGAAAAAAAAGCTATTTCAATTTATTTATTATTTATGAAGAGCGTAACATAGTAATTAAAGCTATTAAAACTAAATATCATAAGTTAAATCAAAGAAAGCCAAACATTCAGATTAAAAAGTATAAAAAGCGAAATATCTTAACTTTAGAAAACGAAATGATGGGCTAAAAACAATATTTAAAAAAAAAAAACGAATTGATCCATTCAAAAGTATAGAAAGTAATAAATTGCAAAGAGAAAAATGGACGTTTAACTAGTAACATGGAAGAAGTAGCACAGCCCATATAGAAATTAAAACTAACAGAAGTCTCAGAACAAGGTGAAAGATCATACATTCAAAATATGTGGGAGATAAGACAAAACTAAAACTATGCGATTGGAATGACACATTTAGACAAAGTGATACAACAATAATGAACAAAAATATTCCCTTTTGTTCATTATTGTTTGTGTATCTGTAATCACCTGTATTCAAGCACTTAGCTTGAATACAGGTGCTTGCATTTTCCGTTAAAAGGCAAAAATCAAAACGCGCGGCTTTTTTTATTTAAAATAATGTTTATAATTCAATAATATGATAACGTACTTAAAAGAAACTAAAATATGTACATAATAATAACAATATAATATGTTAATGTGTAGTGTCTTACTTAAACAGAAGTTATACAGACATTATAAAATATTAATCAACACTAAGGTGCATTCCCTTTAATTACGGTTACTTTTCGTCGAAAATTATGTACTTAAGAAGAAAATACTCTTCCGGTAAAACAGCACGTTACTTTCAATTAAAATAAACAGTTTTCTGAGAAAAGATATTTTTTTCGTTGAACATGATAAAAACCAAAAGTTATAAAACTTTTCATTTAATGCAATCTCTTTTCTCAGTGTGCAGAAAGAAAATTGAGTTCGCTAGGACATATGCTTAAAATGAAAGAAGATAGATTGACGAAAGAAAATCCCAATGGTGTTAGAAAAGAATAAGATAAGATTGATTAAAGAAATGGAAATTTAACGTAAAATATACATTTTTCAACGTGAACTGTTATGCGTATGTAATTGGGAACATTATGACACAAAAATTGTAAAGTTTTGTATTTAGAATATCTCTTATTTAAGAATCGAAAAACTCAAATCATGTCCGGTTAAACTGGAGATGGCAAAAATTGATTGACTGTATTTCAAAAAAAAATTAATTTGTGATCCAAACTAAATTGCCAAAATTGCTTCTTTCTATTGCAAATATTTTATAAGTTTTCCAAAAATACCCAGTATAATATTCTTTAGCAAATTATTCAAAGTCTATCAACAGGTATTATATTTATATAATAATTTTAATTTAATACCTACAGGAACTGATAGTTAGGAAATACTAAGGAGATAATATAGTATTAGAGAAACTAGGTATTAATAATCGAAATAATTAATATTAAAGAGCAAATAAATAGTGAATCTTTGTTAATAGTAATTATTTTTGAAAATTAGTGTTATTAAAGAGATTTTAAATAATATTCCATTCTTTTGAATATTATTAAAAATCTTGCACTACACTGTTGAAAATATTACGGTGTTGGCGTTAATTTTGCGCTAGTCAAATATTTTAGTGTTGATTTTTCCAAACTTTGCCAGACGAGTTGACTACGCGTATTTAATAGAACAGAAATTACTAGAATTTCGTGTGAATTCTTTGTTCAGAATATGAGGATTGACTATTTTTCTAGACATTTAGAAGCGTCTACCAATCAGAATTTTTCCCTCGGATAGAAATATAGAAACCCCACCTATTCTAATACAGTATTACATTATACGCACCACCTGCATTGCACGTGTATCTGTTTTCGTGTTTGATTCTCCGTATTAACATATCCAAACAAACCACCAAATGTGACTGACTTGCAAAGTGTAACCTCGTGTTATTAAACGTTAATTCCAGTGGGCAATAAAAAATTTCAAAACATCTTAAAGATGTATTGGAACATCTATTTAGGCAATTAGTTTATACTTGAATCAAATAACATAAACATTCACTTAATTTTATAATGGTTCTCAAAAAATCATTTTAAAATTGGTACGTTTAGTTGAAACCAAAACTTGTGAATGAGTGGTTTTGCATATTTAAAATTGAGAAAACGTCTTAAAGAGAGAATATTATAGCACTTAGAAATAGGAGTTGCATATTAAAAAGACGTTGTGTTTAGAAAATGGTGTTAAAACACCCAATAGATCGCATTCATTTAGTTAAACAGCTAGTAAATTTGTCTAGTCTAGATCAAATAAAATGTGACTAGAAGTATTTTATAATTCCACGTGTCAGTTGGACAAAATAACCCCTTAGCAATAGACAATACTTGACTATCTTTGCTCGTCAAATTTAAACTTCTATAGTTTCCGACAAAATAACACGAAAAGAGTGTGGACCTCTCCTGACTATTAAATTAGTCAAAAAAGTTTAACATTTCAACAATGTAATGTTTCGACGTTTTATAACCCTCTTTCAAGTGTAAACATCAGTCAAGTGTAAATTATAAGCCTGCAGATAATATTAAAGCCGATACATACAGTTTAAGATTTTTAATAATATGCTCAAGAGTGGAACAGGAACATTAATCTTATTTAACATCATATTTGAACCGGATAAATTTGCACAATTATTAAATTCTTTAAACAGAGCCTAATATTTCTTTTATGATGAGGCAGAGAATATTTTTTTCGTTCTATCATACGTTGTCTGATTCTCATTGTCATTGACTCGCCAACACCACTGCAGTGGGGATACGCTCTACGGCTGGATGCTTTGGAAAAACGATAATTTTTTTCTTAATTTATATTTCAGGAACCTCTTCTGGCTATGTTGTTATTAAACGTAGGTTAAAATGATCTCGGCTTACAAAAAGCCGTTTTTACATAACGCGTGGACAGACACCAAGCTAATTACGATTTTATTTATGTAAATGATCTAAGTCCATTTTAGTTAGTCACGTACTCATTATTCATTTTTAATGTATAGATCTATATATGTATATTGTTTTAAATTCTAATAAACTTGTTTCATTACATGACTGAACATTTAAGTGGTGGATTGGAAGTAAGGTATATTTATTTGAGTGGTATAATATGCGTAGAAGCGATTTTTTACACGTTTTTTTGCCGAAATATGTACACATTTGCATGTTCCTAGATTTAAATATATTTACAGAAAGAAAAATAAAACACTAATGCATAAGTTATCTTATTTGATTTATTATTCTTTTGTGTTGTTCAGTCGATCCAAGAACAGCGGAGTACTTCACCGAGGGGCGTGAATGTGTTAACTGCGGTGCAATAGATACACCTCTTTGGCGTCGAGATGGCACTGGCCACTACCTCTGCAACGCATGTGGCCTCTACCACAAGATGAACGGCATGAACCGCCCTCTAGTTAAGCAGCCTCGTAGATTGGTACACACTCATATAATTTACATGTTACGCTACTTAATTCTACTGACCTCCTTTGTTATTATTTTTTTTTTAATCCATGGTTGGTGTCGTTCTTGCTACCGGTATAATATAATTAGGACTATTTTATTAATCAATGTAATAAATTCTATTCGAAAATTAACACCATCGCATCAAACGGTGCACAATATGTTTGTAATTGCGAATTTAATCGATGATTGAAATAGATTTTTCTTATAAGTAAAGAAGTAAACATGTTGTGCATCCGATAGGAATTTACTAACGTAAAAATTAGAATCGTTGTGTCAGATAAACACCCCCGGTGACGAGGCTACGCTGCTGCTTGTAGACAACAAAGAATTAACAAATAAAAATGCATCAGAAAAGAGATACAAAAGAACCTAAATGCGACTTAGTGTCCCTTTTTTTTTCAATAGATCACGAATCTTGGTCGTGAATATTAATTTTTTTTAACTCCCTTTGTTTGCGTTCCAGTGGCGGCAGAGCCGGCAAACCCGGGGGTTTCCGAATTCTACAAGAACTACTACTCCGGGTATAGTAATGGGGCCACTCGTGCCCCTGTGCACGCCACTGAAGAAAAATCAAGTCGCCGTTTGGTAGGTTCAAAGTATATCCCTCTTATATAATATTACTCTTAACTCTTTTGTACTTCTTGTATTTAATTAATTAATCTTTACCTCCTATTATTATTATTATTAGTAGTAGTGTTAATTTTATTTTCAACACACCTAGCTTACGCGTTCCAATAACTATTCTTTTTTTTTTTCGTTAACCCACAAACAAAACTAAAACTACTGTACGCCCGTCTAACCATAATTTTTGTTTTATTTGCGACCAAAATATAATGCTTTTCATTTCTATTAAATCTTTCTTAAATACTGTAGATGAAACTTAAAAATTTTAAAAATGAAAAAAAAAAATATACAGTGGCCCCATATACCCAGGAATCGGAGTATGGCAAGTCTAAAGCCATATAATATAACTCTATCGGGATGACTAACCACCTAGATTTAGCTTATTAAGGGTTATAACTTCATATTGCTAATACTTTATGGTACTTGCTGCACTCTGGTTCATCTTGCTTAACTTGCATGCATATCATTAAACCATTAACACCCCTAATAATGTAGTTATACAAATCATCCAGAAGGAGCATCTCAAAATTTCGAAAAATTTTGATATGCTCTTCTAACTTTTCCATCCGATGATTGATCATGCTGGTATATTTTAGTCCGCATCTAGACGAGTTGGATTGACCTGCACTAACTGCCATACCAGTACGACGTCACTCTGGCGCAGAAACGCCATGGGAGAATCTGTTTGCAACGCCTGCGGACTCTACTTCAAACTTGCATGGTGTCAATAGACCTATGGCGATGAAAAAGGAAAGCATACAGGTAGAATTGTAAAGGCACTAATGTGTTTCATGAAAATCTTAATCGAATTTATTAAATTTCAGACTAGGAAACGAAAACCGAAAGGTAGCAAAGACACCAGCTCCAACACCAATGGTATTCCTACTAGTATACCATCATCAACCTCAAATATAAAACTTGAGCACAATATCAACACCATAAAATTAGAACATTCCCCGATAGGTAAGCGACATTTATTTATTTATTGATTCAAGGATAATTATTGGCATTAACCGTTATAAATATGGAACTTTATCAGTTCATTACGATTAATTAGATATAGGTAATGAAATTGAGTTAATGGACGCATTGATACACTATCTAAGCACCTTATTGAAGTCTTAGATGGTCAAGGATTACTTATATCTGCAATACGGACAATTTATTTCATATTTTGCGAAAAAAAAAAACATATTCAAACCTGTTCATATCATAAATTAAAAAGAAAATTAAGTAATTAGCGTTATAAGGAAGCATTGACTTTTATTCCAAAATGGTTTTGTAATCAGTACTTTGAGCCAGGAAGACTACATCCAGAAAACTACAGTCGTTAAATTAACTAAATTTTGCTATTTTGTCTTTGATACAACCCCAAACAAAACAGATTAAGATTATGTGAGCTAGCGGGCCATGGTATTAGACTATCACGACTGATTCATTTGTTTGAAAAATGTTTGTCTAGCCACCCTCTAACGTTAAGAGCATTGCAAGCGGGAGCTCCATCGTGCATTTACAAGGTATTGGATCGCACATTCAATTGGCATATTATCTATAACTCTTCGCGAAACATTGAGATATTCATCCAGCAGAATCTAGACGGCTCTCAAGGTAAACTGGTCCAACTGTATTGTTTATTTCGCTTAATAAAACGTTAACAGAAAATCTTCTTTGGTGAAATTGGTGCGAATTTTCCTCTGCTGAATAGTGAAAGTTATAGGTGTTAAAGGCTCCATTTCTACTAAGTATGCATTCGTCGCTCTAAAAAATATGTCCCAGAAAACTGTCATCATCACGAATTCCATTTAAAAGAGGTTCAATTTTAACAACGTGAAATGGGTGCAGATTTTGGTCCTTTAAAACTGAATGAACGGTTTTATGGCTTGGAGTATTCATTGCAACAACTGTCTAGTGGTCATTATGGGATCCCCATTTACTAAGTCTAAAATATGCTCTTCTACTTGTTGAGTGCGTCTTGCCTTGATCTTCTAGCCTTTTGATGACCTCATATAAACGAACCTCTTTTCCTAAGACATTGGTCCAAGCTTCGAAAGACAGTTGCTGTTGGATGTTTCTGGTTTGGGTAGCGGGCACAACATTCTTGCATTGCCTCGCCCTATTTTTACTACCTACATGCGTGACATATTATGTACATATCAACATACTCAATAAATGAAAAATCCACGAACGAATGAAAAAAGAAAAACTAAAACGACTCAAAAAAAGAGAAGAGTGAAAGAATGAATAAACATTAAAATTAATAAGGAACGAATTAATTAAATTGTAATTTCGAACGATAGAAAAGTACGCGCAATATAAATAGCAAGTAATAGGTGGTCACAAGAAGATTGGTTTTGCATAGTATTAAGATATGAAAAAAAAATCGTTTTCCAATCCTATAAATATACCTTTAATTTTTATTTTGCTGCATGTTTCGGTTAATAAGAACCATCTTCAGACAAAGATGTAATATAACTATAAAAATGATTTAATCGGAGAATTTCACACTTTATTGTGCAGTGGAGATTGTATGTTAATATGTTTGTAATTGTTGCTTTATATTTGATTTTAAATATTCATTTTTTCTCTCTATTTACTTTAATTGATAATTGCTCAAATAAATCGAAGTTCGGCTTACTTAAAGTTACTGGGTATACAAGCAGTGGAATAAATTAAGTTTGATTTATTTAATTACTAAATATTTGTTTTATAAATATTAATGTTTTTTTTTTACAGTAGATTCATTATTATGAATGTGGGATGGAATATTATAAACTATTTTTAGATTTTCCCACTTGGCAGGTGAACCAGATTGAATCCTTCCACTGCAAGTACAGGAGTTCGTTTTTGCAGCGAGCAATAGCAGGTTGAACATCAATGTTTTGTTAAGTTTGGCTGTGGTGATGCGTATTGTTATGTTGTGTCATATAACTACTACAAATTGAAGATTTTAAATGTGTTTTTAGTAAAATTGTAGACAATTTTGAAATTTAAACATTCATTGTAAAGTTATGTGTTCATTGCCATCCGAAGGCAGGTAAGATGATAAGTGTAACTGTTTCATTGAGAAATTCTCTGGAATAGCAAAAACGAATTGACCTGTGAAAAGACGTTATCCACATATAGTGCGGTATAATTTTAGAAAAGTGTACGTATGCCAACTTTTGGAAAGAAACAAAATCAGAAATAAAACTAGAGGAATTACTAGAAACGTTTGCGTTGTAACAACGCCAATAATTCGTAGAAAGAAGGATTTATTATTTGTCGCCAATCGCGTAATGGCAGTATGTAACTGTTATTTTGGAGCAGGTGGCAAATTTTGCAAACATTTATGCACAGTGGAAAGAAAATGGATGTTTAAAATCGCTATTGCTAACTGAATTTGATCGCCAAAATTTTGCAGGATTAGCTTTAGATGAAGAATTCTCACCATAGTTTTTCGAAGACATTAACAATACTTCGACTATACCAAGGATACCAGATCAATAGACTTCATCAATCAAAGCAGATTCAGATTTATGTGAACTGCCAGTTAGTTCAGTAGCAAATTTAAGTAACCAAAAAGTGAATACAAATAAAAATTACACGAAGGTTGTTAAAATATTTAAATCTCATAAACACCAATATCGTTAACACTGAGTAGGCTTTCACGGCCGGTGTAACTATAACTAACAGCTTCTTGCGGGTTTCGCCGTGTGTCAAAACTTTCGCTCGACGACCACTGAACTGTTCAGTTATCCTGAAGAAGCTGTCAGTATGAACAGCGAAACGTCGAGCGAAAGATAACTGAACAGTTCAGTTATCCTGAAGAAGCTGTCAGTATGAACAGCGAAACGTCGAGCGAAAGTTTTGACACACGGCGAAACCCGCAAGAAGCTGTTAGTTACACCAATATCGTTATTAAATATTCAACCAATTTGTCGAAACTCCGCCAAATGTAATATATTTTATTTGCCATATGAACAATAAAAAGAAATCTCGAAAGATCGGTGTTCAGCCTATTTCTATTTCTCCTCGCAAAATTTGTCATCTGCCTTGCAATGGAAGGATTTAATCTGGTCGACCTGTCAAAACGGAAAATCTAAAAGCAAAATGTCTCCATAATATTTTATGTAATATCCACAACAATGAACCCACTGCAAGAAAACATTAATTGAAAAACAAATGCGAAATAAATAAATAAATGTGTAACCTGTTCAATTTTAATTTATTCCACTGGAAGTTGGTCATTAACAACATTTGCGCGTGCGGGCCGCACCCACTACAGTGACATATCCACACTATTACAAATATGTTTTCTAAATGAAATGTGTTTTCTTTAATTTCAGACACCTACAACGATATAAGGAACGTCGCACCCATCGGACAACTGTCCCACCCTTCAGTGTCTTCGCCTTACATGTACACCAATACCCCTACCCACCAACGCACCATGTCACCTTACGGATCGTCTCAATCGTCCCCACAAATCGAATATTATAACAGCATCATCCACCAGGCCAGTCCTAGTCCACCGACGGCTCAGTCGCCCAGTCCAAATGCGCACATATTGCATAATAACAATAACAACACGAAAGTGATCGTAAACGGCGACATGTCAGCGGACAGACCGACTGTGGTATCGCTATCATCTTAATAATCTTAGCATGAAAGAAGAAGAGTCTTGTAACAAAAATATAAGGAAAATGTTTAAGCAAAGACTTCAAAAATATCTTCTGCTGTTAAAGTATATTATACCTTAACTGTAACTACCTGGTGAATATCTTCAATGAAGATTGTCATGAACTGGCGAATATTATTCGAAAATTTGTCGTCTGACAAAAGCGATGAAGTGTGTTACTTTTGTAAAATATTTTTATCTTGCAATTATGTAAGAATTACGTATTTAAAAACAACGTAACCGACATTTTTTTATATATCTATAAGTATGTTAATTACTCCTAGTTATGAATATTATCTATCATTATTATTATTACCATAATTATTGTTATCGTAGGAAATACATATTATTATTAAAATATTTTCTCATAATGTTTGTACAAATTTTTTTATATCTTAGGATTTTATAATTATTGTAATTAATTATCAACACACCTGAGCTTCCATGAGCAAATTCCCATAATGTTAGACATTGAACTTCGTAGGAAATATTAATATCCCTTAAGGACTCATTTTGCTTTCAAGAGTTACAGTGTAATATGATTGATTCTACAAACAGTTTTCTTTAACTTGCTAAAATGGCTGAAAAAATATTTTTTGTTGAATTTGCATTTAAAACGTTGAAATAATGCTATTAATAGGAGTCAATTGAATTTATTTATATATATATGCAACAAAAATCGCGATCAAAACATTGAACAACAATATATCTTAGAAGTTATTCTTGAAGGTAAAATGCACTATCTAGAAAAAATTAAACGACTCCTAACATTGTCGCTTAAAGAAAAAAAAATAGAAACAATGTTTAGAACATCCTCTTATACTAATATTTTAACCGATAGTTACTCAAATTTTCGTATGTTAAATATTATTTTTTTGTCTATCGTGTTAATCTCTCTTTTTGTCAATTTTATTTTAGATATATTTATTTATATTCTCAGAGCACATAATGAGTGTCGACTCTAATCATTCGAATAGGTTATATGAAGTATGCATATAATATATAATGTTTATAGGGTTTCATCTCTGAATAAATTGTTTTTTGTAAGTTTGATAATGACAGACGACTATAAATGATTATTTCTCTATTTAAACGACGCTTATGTAAGCATTAATAAAAATAAACCAAAGATCTTTTTTTGGATATGTCCATTTTTCTATTAATATATGTTGTTATAGTTAGTTGTACAGTAATTTTATTTTTCATGATATTTTTACGTGTTATTTTAATATTAATCGTTTTTTAAGATAGTAATATTATATTTACTATGTATGTAATGTTGTATATGTAACTATATTATATTTATAAATATGAAAATATGCATGTTTTTGTCTATAAGAATTTACAAAATATATTGTATCTTGTACAGAAATGATAGTTTTATTTATAGTAATAATCTAGAAGATATGATATAAATACATTACACAAAACAAACAAACAAAGTAGTAAATATAACTGTAATAATTAGGAGTAATTTTTCCCAAAAAAAATTTCTCACGCAGGATTTGAACTTACATCCCCCCGTTTTGCCGGACGGGCGCTTTACCAATTAAGCTAGTAGAGGACGAGGTTCGAGCGTTTAACCGGACAATTTTTCTTGAGAAAAATTACTCCTAATTATTACAGTTAAAAGCAGAAATAATTTGTTATTTTCCCACTGTAAAAAACTTGCAATCTTTGCAAAGTAGTAAAAGTTTTTTGGCTAATTCACATAATTTATACCCTTCAATAAACACACACCGTAATTAAGATAATGGTTTATTAATTCAGTAGAATAGGGATGGGAACCAATTCTTTTTTTATCTATTTTTTTTTTCAAGAAAAGTTTCACATTACTACGAATTTATTCTTAAATTCTTGTTTATGAAATTAGTCCATTTAAAGGAAAAAAAAGTTTAAAAACGTATATTTTTTTAAAATTTTGTCCAACGTCACAACTGTTGCATCCAATAAAGATTCTCTTTTCTGCCAATAAAAAAATTATTAGCGATTTGGTGTTTGTCGATTGCACAATCTCCGTCTCTGCTGTCAGTTAATGTGTCAAATTTTAAATTGACATTGTGTTTGATTGGAATTACGTTATAATCCGTGTTGTTTTTAGAAAGACATCATCCCTGAAATCTAGAAGTTTGTTCGCGTCGCATGAACTATTTGCACTATTATGCACTTTTGCACACAAACGTTCTTAAAGTGCATAATAGTACAAATAGTTCATGCGACGCGAACAAACTTTAGATTTGTATATTATATAATCATAATGTCACCAATAGATGGTAAATTTTGATCAGTAACTATTTCAAATTCAGTACCTTATGTAAATTGTCTGTGCAAAATGACTTATTTGATTTGTATAAATCCAATAACAACAATAGTCTTACAGAACTTACTTTAAGCATTTTTACAACAGATGTCGTGCAATTATTAAATAATCATACTAAATGTCACTTAAACACTAGCCAAAAATTATTACATGATGGAGTGAACCCAAAATGAGAAGTACACTTCTCACAGGAAAAATCAGGACACCAGCATCTGTGAATTTTAAAATTTCTTGGGTGTAAATGCAGCTTTCAGAGGATATATGCACTTATCAAAGCCATAAATCACTTTTTTGTGTGTATTATTGCGATCAAAGGCAAAGACTAAAAATTTAAACAGAAATATATAGAGAGAAAAAGGTTTATACATTAAATAAACACATTGAAATTTCGGTGGCGGTGTTTCCTTAGAAATACCGAATACGGAAATAATAATGCAAAAAAAATACATAAGAAATAAAAGACCTCTTTAGAAATACACATATACATATGTTATTTAACTTGTTTGACCCATATTCAATAAAACGCCGGCAATTGTTATAAAGATTACAATGAATATATACTAAAGTATGTAACACAACAAAGTAAAAGTACACTTCTCACAGGAAAATCGGGACACCAGCAATCGTGAATTTTAATTTTTTTTGGGTGTAAATGCAGCTTTCAGAGGATATATGCACTTATCAAAGCCATAAATCACTTTTTTGTGTGTATTATTGGGATCAAATGTAAAGACTATAAATTTAAACTAAAATATGAATATATATAGAGAAAAAGGTTTATACATTAAATAAACACATTGGAATTTCGGTGACAGTTTCCTTAGAAATACCGAATACGGAAATATTAATGCAAAAAATATACAGAACAACTAAAAGGCCTCTTGAGTAGGCGGCACCATTTAGAAATACACAGATATGTGTATTTAACTTGTTTGATGTTATGTAGAGATAATTCTTTTTTTAATAAAACATGGCGATGGGATTTTAAAATTATATTACCTATTACTACGATATTAGTTACTTAATTTGATTTATGCTCGCGAGTATTAGTTTAGCAATAGACAATATGTCAATCAGCCTCCTGAGTTTTTGAGCAATGTGTTTTCACATTGATTAATTACACTATTATTGATGTATTCATTATTGTTGTTGTTTAGTATTCTTAAATATTGTATTACTACAAAATATTTTTCTATGTATTAAAAAATTACCAAAAACACTTTTAGTCTGTAACACAGCTTCAGGCAGTAGCAACGAAAAAGTATTAAATGTATCAAATTCAAAAATAAATATTTTAGCACTAACTGAGATTGACGAACAATGTGCTTTCTTACAGTGTTTGTTATGTATTATAAATCCAATAATATTTTAAATAATTGTTAATAAACCTGTGCTACATAAAGACAGTTTCTAAAGAGAACCAGTGTTGGCCATATCTCAAGAAATTAGATCAACGACGTCAGAGTACACAGGCGATAGCTAAAATATATTTCCTGAAAATACAATAAACGGAGGGTTCATAAAACAAATAATTTCTTTGCGAACTTAATTGCTTTATTTAAGAATTTTATAAATAATCTTAAACCTGGTTTAGGTAATTTTTTATAGATAGAAGGAAATTTTATAGTAATACAATATTTAAGAATATTAAACAACAATAGTAATTAATACATCAATAATAGTGTAGTCAATAAATCTGTGAAAATCACATTATCCCAAAACTGAGGTGGCTAACTGACATATTATCTATTGCTAAACTAATACTCGCGAGCATAAATCGAAGTAAGTAACTACTATCAAAGCAGCACTAACAGGTAACATAATATTAAATAATAAAATCCCATCACTACATGTTTTCTTAAAAAAGAATTATCTCTACATAACATCAAACAAGTTAAAGACATATATATTTCTAAATGAAGTCGTCTATTCAAGAGTTCTTTTTGTTGTTACGTATTTTTTGTTCATTGGTATTTCTCAAGGAAACGCCGCCACCGAAACTCCGATTTGTTTATTCTATATATAAACCTTTTTCTCTCTATATATTTATTTTTCTGTTTAAATTTCTAGTCGTTACCTTTAATCGCAGTAATATACATAATTAAATGATTTATGGCTATGATAAGTGAATACGTCCTCCGAAAGTTGCATTTACAATCAAGAAATTTTAAAATTGTGAATTGTGGGTGTCCCGATTTTTCCTGTGAGAAGTGTACATATGTCGTCGTATCCGTTTTGAGCGCTGGAATCCTCGGAAGGGTCTATTATACTAGCTTTAGAGGTGTTCCTGTCACTTTGACGGAAGTATTTAATGTAATTTCTATCGTAAAAAAAATTACCCCTACCACCAATGACTTTAGTGCCTCTATTCTACGTCGACATTACGATGACGACATATGAACTTCTCATTTTGGGTTCACTCTACCCGACATATGTAACACTGGGCTAACCTAAAAATCGTCAGTTTTTTTTTTTGGCCAAAATTGGACATAAATTGAAGTTTATCATTCTTTGAATTGGTGGTAGAGTGAACCCAAAATGAAAAGTACATATGTGGCCATCGTAATGTCGACGTAAAATAGAGGAACTAAAGTCATCAGTGGTGAAGGTGAATTACATTAAATACTTCTGTCAAAGTGACAGGAACACCCCTAAAGCTAGTATAATACACTCTTCCAACGATTCCAGCGCTCAAAACGGATTTGATAACATATGTAAAGGACTCCCGAATTGGATGAATCTTAAGCATCCGATTTAGCGAGGACTCTACTTGTCATTTTGGGTTCACTCTATTATTCATAATTACGAAACCCAAATGTTGAATTGTTTTAAGTATCCGTCATCGTAAAACCAAAATTAAGTACATTAAATCGTTTTTTTTTTATATAACTTGTTGAAGAACTCGATCTCATAATTAGTTTGGAGGGTCATTTGTTTGCAGCTAAATCGATATTTAAAAAAAAAAAAACGAGTTAATAATGCCATTTTTAAATGGTAATATCTTTTGATTGGACACTAAGATTTGCAACTACAAAACCGTCCTAAACAATTCTAATCTGACGATAAAGACAACAATAACGTTTTCATTGTTGCACCATACATACACTTGTGGTTTTACCAGTGGCGTAGATAAGAAAATTTCCGCAAAACTTTTAAGAGGCCCCGGAAACAATTTAGAATTGGCAACGACTGTACAGATACCTTGTCCTACAAGGAAAAGCTGTATGTTTAATTATAGCTCTATTTTTAATTTTTGAAAAAGAATCCTTTCTACATATAACTTTATAAAATTCAGTGTCGCACAAATCGAAAGTCTGCCAGTGTTTTCTTCAGGCTTTTATAAAATTACACTGAAGAATGCTGTAGTTCATCAAGTGGCTGCCGAAACGTAGCTGAATGTAATGTAAGAGATACAGACTACAGTATTGCTCAAAATGGCCGTTTTTTTTATTAAATTTCCGCTAGATAGTAATAGAGCGCTCATTTTTTGTAATGGTCGACAACTTATAACACAAGCTATCAAAATTAATAACACAACGCAAAGTAAAACTATAGATATTTTAATCTACTTGAAAAAAAAATACAGTTTATTCCAAAAAAAAAATGAGAAGTGCAGTAGTGGACAAACTGTATTCGCGTCTAACCTGCGTGTACTCAATATGACCACAATTCAGGACTTAAACGACGTGAACTCGCAAAACAATTCGCAAGTAAACTGTGGTCGTTACAAACATTTATATTTCTGTTTAAAAAGAATATTTATTTCACGTTAGATGACAATGGTTTTTTTTTGTGTGTGTTTAATAGGTTTACCTCTAGAGCTTTGTTCTCTTTTTCCGGGTTTTGATATTTCTACTGGTCTGAACAATAAAATTAGATTAAAAATAGTAAAAATCTGTTAAATTATTTTAGGGGGTCGAGACATGCTCCCCCTATCCCCTTCGTCAGAGACGCCTGCTGCATATTTGTCCACCTCACCAAAGATGTATAAGCGATAAGATGTCATATAAGTACGGGTTAGGATTTACATAAGTTCAAGTCTTTATAATCTTTTGGTCAATGTGTTATTAAAATTATTTATGTTACTAAATATTATTACATGATACACCTATGTCTTATACCTTTGTTAACAAATAAATGTTTTATACTTCTTCATTCGACACCTGGATGAAGCAAAAGCATCGAATACAAAAATGAAGTGTATTCCATATTGAGTATCAATTAAATACATACGAATCCAATATGAACTATATTAACATATAGATATATTTGTTTTTGTCTCAGTACAGTAATCATAGATAATAACTTGCGTATTTTTTTTAATTACGGTAAATCAATGAAGTAGGAACTTAAATAATTATTTCCATAGTTATTTTTCACCTTGCTTTTTTCATTCATCGAGCAGCTTACTTACATATGTAGGTCTCCGCACGGAGCTAGCGGAAGAGAGAGTGTGTCGAGGGAGGGGGATTGCAGTACATGCAAAAATTACTGAAGTGGGTCTACTCGTATCTTCTCTCGCCGCTTGTTGGTTAATCGAGTCACGCGTCATCAGTATACGTCAGTGCTCGGCACTGTGGGGGAAGGGTGAGTCAGACGGCCGTCGAAGATCGCCTATTGAAAGCAGAAACATATGTAGAGGGCCATCGCATACGAACTTCGGTTTAGACAGTTCCCCCGTAATAAAAATTGGGTTCAAGAATATTTAATATTTATTAGTTATAGTAATAGAGTGTAGGATGACATCGCAAATTAATAACTATGGTATTTCAAATCAAAATGAACTACCATTCATATCTTTCTTAGGGCAAAAATTATGAAAATAATATATACAATAAGGGAGTTATTCCTGAAAGATACATCACAATAGTGTTTTAAGTAAAAAAAGCCATTAAGTAAACAAACAAAGGAAATAAAAATTGTGTTTCCTTTTCTTTGTAAGAAATACGTGGGGTTATGCATAAAATATCCATTATATTTTACTCGACGATCTTCGCTTAAATAACTCATATGCTCTGTGTTACACAAAAACACCTGAATAGTTTTATATTAGTTAGGTGGGGGAATGTAAACAAGTGGTCCATGTACGTGCAGTTTAAAGGTGGGGTTCGTTGGGTTGAGGAACATAAAGAAGTGACACATGTATGTGTACGTGCAGTTTAAGGCAGCTCTACTACCTAACATTAACGAAACTGGTTTTATGAAACTGACTTATTATTTTATTTAACATCCTTTCATATCAGTGCAATGTCAGCCAAAAGTCGCGAATAAGAATAAATTAGTAATAGTTGCATACACTTAGTTTTATGAAATCAGTCGCACTAGTGTAAAAGCTGCCTAGAAACTAAATATATGCAAGTCTGAAGGAAAATACGTTAGTATTTATATTTAGGTAGATAATAGATAAGCATTCTCGATAAGAACTTAACGTATTTTTCATTTCAAAATGGTATTTGTGGTAAATTTGTGTAGGTACATTAATTTTTTTGTGTCGGTATCATTTTAATTACAATCGCGGTTTAAACCGTAGGTCAATAATCTTCGGTTTAAACTTCACTTTAGACTTACAATCGATATAAATTAAAAAAAATAAACTCGACCTTGTCATATTTAATCCTTAAATCACCATTGTAATAATGGCTCTTAGTAATAAATGAGGAAATAATTACTGCAAGCTGAGCTAAACTGATTTAAAACTTTGTAAAATTAACAAAATGGAAGGGGGAGTTGGCCCGTGATTGGCCTCACCACTCAATCTTGTCACGAGCCGCCACTGATATGATCCATAATCCAATTTACTCAAGACGTAGGCGTAGTACAAAGATTTCAAACCGTGAATGTTATAATTTTAGAAGTTTCAGAACAGGAAGTAGCAATATGATTTGAGAAGTTTAATCGTGTGTCAAACAAGGTACTAACATATCTAATACTAGATTTTCTAGATACAAGATGTGTTGCACTGATATGTAATCGGCTAGTGAAAAGTACTATAAAAACAATACAACCTTTAGTAGGATTTAGTAGTAGGTACACCAATCAACAATAACAATAATATGCTGCTTGTATACGTAGAGTATCGGTTGAGCGATTGTATTAAATGTTTCTAAGTAATCAGCATATGCCAAAGAACTGCATTAGAGTAATAAAAACAAATCATCAATGTAGACGTTCAAGAGAAGCAGTGCAAGATTGGATCCCTGCATCACACCGGACAAAGTTGAATAGGAAAAAGATGAAGAAAAGCCGTTATAAAAGACATACCAAATTCTTCGATATAAGCGGGATAAGGAAATAATAAAGAATTAGAAGAAAAACCAAATGCCTAAAGCTTGGATACAAGTAAGTCATGATTTGATGTGTCAAAGCTTTTTGTAAATTTCGATAAAATTTCGAACTGGATGGTAGTTAATGATATCATTACGAACACCATTCTTGTAAATAATTTTAGTTAATTTGAGAAACAATAAGTATTACTGAATAAGTTAAAATATTAAAGTAATTGAAATAGCAAGAAGTCACAGTCACGAACGAAAGAGTTGGGTAAACCTTCATGACCAGAAGTAAAATCATTTTCTAGGTATTTGGTTCCAGCTTAAATTACTCAAAAAGATTAATGCAGAACATCTGATGTAAAAAAAAAATATCTCCAAGAAATGTTTTAAATTTTAATCTAATAAATGGACTTTCTTAAACTAAAGGTGGGCTTCTATGAAAATCTAAAATACATGCTCTGAGAGTGTCATAGCTCTCTGGTCATAATTTCTTTATTTGTTAATATTTTTTATGGAAATTCGAAATGAATTGTTTACATTAATTTTTCAATTATTTAACTTATCTTATTACTTTTTGTCACTTTCGGTTTTACCGAAAGTATGGTCAAATTTAAAATTTAAATAAAACTCCATGTATATTATGGCTTTAGCAAATACCACATATTTCGAGAGCTTGGGAAAATATCCAAGTATATTTCAGGCGGAAATACACGCTATTGAAAGATGTGTTCAGTTCAATATGGATAGAAATTATCAAAAGCAGGAGATTATCATCATGTTTGATAGTCAAGCAGTCCTCAAGGCGCTGAGCTCATATGAAATCAGTTCCAAGATGGTCTGGAAATGCCAAGGGAAATTAAATGAGCTAGGCAAAAGGAATAAAGTAACCCTTCTGTGGGTTCCGGGTCACACAGGAGTGGAAGGAAACGAAATAACAGATAATCTCGCATAAAGGGGCTGGAATGCCTTTTGTAGGGCCTGAACCCTTTTGCGGGTTAAGTAGCAGTACAATACCGAAGAAACTAAAAATAGAAATGGAGCAGAGAAAATCCAGTTACTGGGAAAATCCCCAAGGAATTTGGCAAAGTAAATTTTTTCTGGGAACTTATAACCAGAAGAGGTTTACAGAATGCACCAACCTGAGTAAGAACAACGTTCGCATATTAACAGGAATACTTTCAGGCCATTGTAAACTGAAAGGACACCTGAGTAAGCTTGGATTGGAAAAGGAATCTGAATGTAGATTTTGTGGGGAACAGGATGAAACACTCATCCATCTCCTCTCAAACTGCGTAGCACTGTGCAACTCGAGGGCGTTGCACCTGGGAGCATGTAAAATCGAAGAGGGAGACTTACCTAGACTGGGGCCCTCTGACATCCTACACTTTCTGAAAGGAATAGGATTGGAACGTCAACTGTAAAGCAGTAACAATAGGGGACACAACAGATCTTTTTAGGTCGCAGTGTAGCATCACCCTTCTATTTACATACATACATACATGGGCGCATTTAGTAACAACTAATAGCTGACCGATTTACAGTAGATTCGCGATTATGTGAACTAATCACATTTCTCATATTTCAGCATTTTACATAAAGTAGTATTCATATAATTGCAAACCTACTGTATTCTATTTTTGTTATTAACAATCATAGCATAAATAAAGTGTATAGTTTGGCATATTTGTATATTACGTAACGAAAATATATGATTTCTTGGTTTTCGTTTCCTTGATTACCAGAACTTTGTTTTTTTAATGCGTTTTTCTTTTAAATGAGTGAGTGTTTCCATTTTAATTAAAACGACTTGTTATTATTCTATAACTGCTAATTGACGTATTCACCTGAAAATAGCTTGTAACCAGAACACGTTGGCTAAGATATTTTAATTATATTTCATCAAGACTGGAACACGAACTTTAATAATATTGTTAAACATTTATATTTAAACCAATCCAATTTGGACAATTATCATATTTATTTTTACTTGTATCTACTTTATATTTCTATGTATAGGTACTTCAGCTACAACGGCCAATATTGCTTAAAAGCATATATTTTATTTTTTTAGCGATATTATTCACCCCAGCTACCCCTACATACATATCTTTCACAGCAATGATTTATTTATTATACGATGGCGCAGTCATTTTAGGATATTTATAGCAACCAGTTGTGATATTAATTGATAATGAAAATAATTTCAACGCATGTAAGTTATAGGTGCCCCTTGATTTTTCTAAGAATTTTTATATTTTAACAGCTTTCTTATCAATCGCCTTTGTCATTGAAAATGTCACAGATATAATTACTATACAGATAAGATATCCATCATATTTTTGATGATACCCTTGAGTCATGAGTAAAATTACACTTTGAACATTCTTTTTAATAAATCGATAGATTTTTCTGCAACGTCATTGTTAAAATTTTCACAAGAGAAATTAGATTCATGCAACTTCAAGCAAGAAAGTTTAATATTTTTTTTATATCTAAATTGTTACAGCGCCAGTATTAGCATTCAACATGTATCTAATCTATTCTGATAGTCCTATCATCATATTTATTTATTTATCTCTCACCTGCATCATCACCGCTGGTGATAAAGGACCCAAAAAGGTCGTGCTCAGTGAAGAAGAAACGGAAACGGTGTTAAACGCGAAGAAAATCGATTTTTCAATCTAAATACAGTGCTTTCTCCTGTAACGTAAAACAACGACAAGATGGCCGCGGTAATAGATCCAATACGTCACTTAATCAAACAGTCACACCTTAGCATTGGCGCTGTGGATTTTCAGATCATTTGTAAATTTGTGTCGAAAACGTTTGCACGTCTTCAAGTGATCATCGATCAAGGTGGGCTCGAGGAGACTGCTTGTAGTGGTGGGTGCGTGATCTATCCGTTCTTCAGAAGACATTTTGGCGATTTATGGTGAGCTATTTTGTCACTTTTTCCCGATATTTTCACCAATTTCAGCGTAGACGCCGGCGTCCATGTTTATACACTTAGCCAACGCTTTTCCCAAATTTTCGCGTTTTCCTGGCGGAATTTTGTTTCAACAACAACCGTTTAACACTCACACACCTGGTAATCTCTTTAGTAACTAAATTTATATCACATAAGCACTTTATTTAACTTTGGCGATACGTTAACATATCTAGTGTAGATTAACCTACTGATAATACATACAAAGATTTGTATATGTATATCTTCTCGTATCATGAAACACCATACCGTGCCTTTGGGTTGGACGACTCTGATTATTTTTTTCATTTGAAAAATTTGGTGGCGGAATATTATACATACTCTTCTTTTTGTGGAAAATGGTGCTGAATTTTTGTCGATTCACGACCGCCATTTTGTATATTTGGCGTTTGGCTTCTTCCTGAAAATAAAACAGATGAATTGTGTGTGAGACAACAGTTTCTGTTTAAACCCTACATCTCTGTCCATCACACTGAAGATATTTTTAGATAAACTGTTTTTGAGCAATTAAGATTATACCAATGAATATTTCGTAGCATTAATTTTATTTAGTATTCATAATGTAATATTTGTTTATGTAAATATTAGCTTTATGTAAAACGTATGCATTCTCATTTTACGAACACACAAGATTAGGAAACACGGATGTGTAATATTCATTGCTTCTAGTAGATATATAACATAATAGCTCAGGTTAGTTATTTCTCATTGTAGTCATCTGAATGCAGGCAGTTTAAAATCGCAGGTGATCGAATATAGTGCGTTATCTATTTCATGGATTATTCGAAGGTAACCATCAAACATTTCTTTGCAATGTTTCTAATTTTGCTTTTTTGAACAGCCTGTTCTTTCTAACCTTCACGCTTTGTAAGATTGTTTCAATATATGATAGCGAAGATGTAGCAATTATTATTTTTCTGTTGCATCATTTATTTATTTCACAAAGATAAAGCGCACTCGAGGAATTTATATTGTTGTATTGTTTTAAATAAATTTATGAAAGAAATATTCTAATTTTTAAATTGGAATATTTTTCAATGTCAATAATACCATACTTCTTCTTCTTTACAAGAGGGTAAGCGTGTAGTAGGGTTTTAGCAAAAAGGTATTCGAACGATACGAGCCTGAACAAGAAAGAAAGAAGATATCAATCCCCGGTGATGCAAGTGAATCATTTTCACACTTGAAGCAAAAACGGCAATTTCAAATGCGCATGTTGGTAATTGACCACTAACGATAATTTTGTTCATCTGAAGTACCATCTTCAGATTCAATAAAATCATCACATTTCATACTTAACCATCACTCTGCCACAATAGCTAACTCATTTATTGCTTTAAAATTTCTTTGAATATCCTTTCCATGTAAGAAGTCTTCAAACTAACTTAAAACTGTATCTACAGTGTTCCAGTGTTGATCTGGAAACAGAATCGATACCACCCCAAACCATTATGTCGATCGTAGATGATATATGTAATGGGTTTTTCGTTGTTTCCTTCTTCAAGCCTCCGATACATCATGTTGGATTGATATACTAAATCTTTCTGGGAGATACGTGAATTTTTTTGCACATTACTATTAAGATATTATTCTATAATGGTTATCTACCTAAACTAGTAAAGACCATAACCTACAATTCTTCAGTGGTTGGTATGGTTGACAATTAACAGCCTGTGGGTAACAGTTCATAACTTTAGTGGATAGCTCAGACGGCGAGTGTGATCTTGGCGGCCATTTTTCAGGCCCGTTTACTCTAAACCAATCGTTTCCAAAATTATCGTTTAAAAACTTTGTTATAATTCGAACACTGTGTGCTGGTGTGCCGTCGTGTTGAAAAAATAAAGTCCTGCTTTGTTGTAATGGAAGGTTTTTATTATCATGGGCTACTACGTGATGTTTTTTGAATTGGAAACGTAAATAATTTTTACTTTCAAAATTTATTAGATAAGTAGTACAAATCGACCCCATAAACCATATATTTTTTAAAAGACTATGACACTCCCTACTATATACGCTTTAAATTTAAAAAAAAAATCAACTTTATGACGCAGGCGAAAAATGAATGCATAAAGTTAAAATCTGATTTAACTAGTTGATTCTACTCGCCAAGGAGCCTGAATAATGTGAAAACACTCTCGTATCATTAAAGTCAAGCGAGTTATTAGGCATTCTGGAAAAGTCGAAAAATCAATTTTTGGCTGTAGCTCAAAAACAAAAAAAATATAACCAATTTTAATTTTCGCCATTGAGCATATCTCGGAAAAAGAGATCGAGACTTGGCCAGTCGTTTTTTTTTTTCCTATCTCTTACGGTTACCGAGATCTGTTATTCCGCAAGCAATTTGGACCAGTACCCCGTACAATAACAGTTTAGTGCAGCCTACTAGGATCCTGAAATCATCGGTTATAATTTAATGGGCGAAAGAGGTGGGAAACTAAATACAAAAAGCCAAAAGGCTGTAGTGGAAATTCTATGTCAGGTGGCCTCCACAACAACAAAAAGTATACAGTTAGTGCAATTAGGTCTTTACAACGGACCAACGGACATGGATTAAAGTTTCCACTACACAACAATGTTATAATCTTTCATACCCCATTTGTGTGTGTTATCACATCTAATGATATGTATCAGGGTGCATGTGATGTGAATCTTGAGGAGAATAAGTGTCCGCTCTCTCAGTATTTACTAAATAACACTGAATTACATGCGATCTGTGAATATGACATTATCTAAGCCTAATTAAGCAAATTATAAGCGTTAATTTGTTATTGAATCCTGTTATCAGGTATTCATGATAGTTTAAGCATGAAATGCGATATTAAAGATCTATAAACATTTTCCTGACAAGTGCATGTCCATAAAGGTATGATTCGATAGCAGATCCTTTTTAAATCTGAGAAATAACATCTGATTATTTTTATGCCTGTAATTTTTTTATTGTTACTGCTTTTTGTGACTCACTTTTGCTTTAAGTTACCCCATCTTATCTCTAGTGGAATAAATAAATACTCTACTATTGTTATTACGTTGAATCCTTTTATCTGAATGTGTAAGTTACTTACACAGCAGTTTGAATTGTTTTTGAAGGGCTAAATCTGTGTTTGGAAACTCAACATTTTCATAACACAATTATCTTTTATGATATTACGATATGCATCATCACTAGTAGTTTGTATTGTTTGAATAACCGATAAAACCCGTCATTAAATAATTATTATTTTGCAAAGAATACAGATAAAACTAAGAAACTAATATTATCTTCATTTTTGACTCCATTTTAGTATTCGAAATTTCACACTTATCTATCTTAAAACTAAATCGACAGTTATTGGTTTTATATTTATGAGTCTACTGGTCTTGACAGATGCTTCTCTTATAAGAATCTTCAAATGTGATAAATTTTTTGTCTTATGGTGGAATTCTATGCATATAGCGTCTATAAGGTTATCCATAAGACTGTAAGCATGTATTATGGATGCTTACAGATTTGCAGATATGTACCATTGGTCAAAGTAATAAATAATACAATGTCCATGAGATATATGATAGGCACTAATTACATGGCTAACTAGACTGATAAAAGAGATTGCATTTAAATGAACTATTTTCTTCTTAAGTACATGCTTTTGGCCGAAAAGTAACTGTAATTAAATGGAATGCACCTTAGTTTTAATTAATATTTTATAATGTCTTTATAACTTTTATTTAAGTAAGACAATATACATTGCATATTATATTGCTATTATGTACATATTTAACAATATATTTTTGTTTCTTTTAATATTATTGAATTATAAACAGTATTTTAAATAAAAAAAGCCGGACGTTTTGGTTTATTTGCGTGGACATGCATGTATACATTGATTTAAAACATTTGCCTTTTAACGAAAAATGCAAGCACCTGTATTCAAGCTTTTTCAACGCTTTTTTACGCGGAAGTATTTTAGTTTTATTCATGTTCCCACGTGCATAAGTCTCAGATACACAAACAATAATGAACAAAAGTAAATATTTTTCGCGTGAGGTTAAAGAAATTTCAGAGATAATTGGAATCTTTTCAGTTAATGCTGATTTACTTATAAGCTAAGGAACTTTACAGTAGTATATAGTGCCTGAAGGTTTTAAAACTGTTATACACGGGAAAAACGATCTTGTTGTTTTCAACCATTTTTCATGCATTTGGTTACAGTTACTAAATTATTACATAATTTAGGAATATTTTTAATATTAAAAATTATTCAATCAAACAAATAATTTTCTTAAAAATATTTCTCAGTGTACAATATCACTTTGTTTTAACGAAATATTTTAGCCGTTCAACGCTCACTGTTTCATATACAACACAATATTTTTTCCGGAGTGCCAATCAAGAACATCCTTGCATCCTTATTTTCTTGCAGCAGTTTTCTTCCCATATAGGATGGCAAATATGTAAAATACTTATTCTGTGTTTTACAGAAATTGTCGCATAGATGGCGCTGCAGCTATCTCATTTCAGTAACACAACATATTTAGCAGAAATACCGTGACAAATGCGATTATAACATATTAATCTGGTATATTTACCAAATATACATCTAAAAGGAGCCATGACTATTGAAAGAACGACTCATTTTCATTCCAATACGTGGGACAAACGCTTGGCGTTTACATCTTAACCGCTTACATCCATATATAATTAGACATGGAAATATCGTTTTTTTTTTTTAAATAACCGATTCTTTTTTATTTCAATTAAAAATGATTACGACATTTGTTAAGTCAACGGACTTTGACAAAATACTCCCAGTTATTTGCTCTAACAAATACCTTGCTAAAACGAAACAAGATTCGTTAAATTAAATATTACTCAGGTTACTAGAAAGCTGTTCTAATCTTTTGTTTAACTATTTAGTTTCATTGATTAAAAACGGCCAATGGATAAATATAACCATACAATATAGTTGCTTGAAATGTTCTTGTATTTGCAATGAAATTACTACAGCGTCCCCATAATTTATGCTTTTTCTTGATTCAGTTCATATATAGTAGTTTTAAACATACATACGTGTTAATTTAAATAAAGGTGAGGTTCAGTTTTACGATATTGTTGGCTTCAACTGACAAAGTTGATATTGTTATTCACAACAGTAGGATATGGTTAAGCATCGAACAAACAATATTCTTAATGTAACAAAAACGGTAGGATTGAATTTAATTACATATTCATTTCCAACGAACGCATGCTTTTGCTTGCTTTCAAACAAATGATTTTGTCAAAGAAAATTTATCAACTTATGTTGTGATTAAAACAGCGCATATTTCTTTAAAAGAAATATAATTGTTGTGAATGTAATAGTAGTCAGTAAGTGTAATCAATGTAGATAACTATGAAGTAGAGTTACAATAATATAATATTCTATAAAAATTGCATTAAACTTGAAATTACTTGCTTGAATTAAAAATAGTTTTAATTGGCAACAACTCTAGGAATTATTTTCGCGTCAAATGCAATAATAAACATCTATTTGACGCTTAGAGTGCAGGCAAATTTTTGAACTTACAATGAGTAGCAGCTTACTTATTGTTAGATTAAGAAGATAAGCCTTATCAGAAACAGACTAATTATCATTTCTGGGAATATGCGCGAGAAAAGTGTAAATAAGTTGCTAAAAATATAAATCTGTAGGTAGTAATGTACAAATGTAGATAGGGGATTTACGAAGCCTCGCTCGCATGCAATACTACTTGTATAAGAATTATTTGTAGAAAAATTCGATTTCGGATTCATCGGCGTGTTTCATCAGTACAAATACGGCATTTGGCAAGAAAGTAATTGATGGCTATTAATGAAATTTTTAGTTTTAAAGCATCTATAAACACAGTGCAGATTAGGTTTCTATTTTTGATAATAAGATTTATATTATTAGTACCACAAACATTTAAGGAATTATATGTAAATTGATAAGATCCATTGTATTTTCCAAGTAAATTGCCAAAATTAGTTTTAATGCTTTGCTTCCTGTTTGTTTAGCAAACAGATTTAAAAATATTTAAAACCTGAAATATTGCAATTGGAATGAGCTAGGTTTTTTATATCAATAGAACAGAGAAACATATAACAAAAAATACTATCCTGTTGTAAAGAATAACGTCAAGTGACACGTGTTAGTCTGGAGTTTGGCTATTTTTTTTAACATGCTGATTGCTCAGTCTTTCATCTTCAACATATCCATAGCACCACAATTAATCCCTCTTGTTTAGCTTTGTGAAAGAATTCACCGCAAAGCTTAGCAACAAGAATGAGTGGGATCAAAACACCATCTTGAAATTGAATAGAAATGCCATCAAACGGTACATTGATGGCTCCAAGGCGGTGGAGGGAGCCACCAACTCTTCATAACTAAACGGTACAATTCAGTAAAAATGTTAAATTCCTAGGAATGGTTCTTGACTCGAACTTAACCTGAAATCAACATATTGAACAAATGACAAACAAATGTAAACGGGCATCAATGTCAAATCGCAGAACAATAGGAAAACATGGGGATTGAAACTACGTTTGATGTAGTAGTTATGCACTACAGTTGTAAGACTCATATCAAATTATAACTGCTTAGTTTGCTGGACCAAGACTACGTAGAAGTTTTTAGACTATTACTAAACTCGGAAAGATATAGAGGTTGACTTGCCTGGGCATCACTGTAGCTACAAGAAGCTTACCAGCTGCTGCTATAGAAACCATGCTAAATTTACCCTCCCTTGGATATTTATATTAAAGGGGAAGAAAGAATGGGGACATTTGGACCGAAAAGTCGCGGAAATTTGAAAAGCCAGAATACTTCTGGGCATGCGAGAACAACAAGTGAAGTCGCGAACCCCATGTTTGAAATGGGAAGTGACATGATAACTCCCAAACTTTGACAAACCTTTCAAAATCATCTTGGATTGGGATGAGTGGAAAACCAAACAAAAACCAGCGATTCAAAACCGAAACTGGTATGAAGATGGATCAAAAAAGAATCACGTGTTCTGGAGCTGGTATATACGAAGAAATTCTTAATCATAAAGAATATATGGTTTTGGGGCAATATACTACCGTACAAAAAACGAAAATACTAGCAGTACAAACACGCGCTCGTAGGACGTTGCAAAAACAACCCAAGGGCCACCAGTTTAATATCCTATCGGAGCTGCCCTAAGAACACTCTTATTAGATAACTTCGAAATTAGCTTGGCACTACAAAGTTACTTTGGTGTGGGTGCCGGGTCGTAATGGCATAGCAGGCAGCGAATTTGTAAACAAGCTTACAAGGAAAGGCTCTGAAATAGTATTCACAGAACTAGAACTGGGTTTGGGAATGACTAAAGCTGCGGTACGTGGTGCAGTGACTGAGTGGATAGTAAAAAACACCAGCGTAGAAAGGCAAACGCACAGCAAACGGATGATGAGGCAACCATCTGGGCAACTAGCTGAGAATGTACTGGCCCTCAACCAAGTTTTAGACCGGTGACGAGCATGTTGATAGACGTTTTTAAAGATGAACCCATATGTAGACTGTGCAACGAGTTGAAGGATACACTTCATCATGTTATTTTTCAATGCGTTGCGTTGGAACGGCAGAAACCATTGCTGATGGGACCAATCAACCCGATGACTGATCCACCGGAAAAAATGTACCATACGGGCTGCTGAACCTAGTAAAAGAGACTAAATCAATCAATCAATTCAATCAACCGGATAAGCTTTTTATATCTTTTGATTTAAAAAATGAATAATTTTACACTTTCAAAATTGACGATTTAGGGGCCTGCATAAATTTCTAAATTACTCTTGAATATTACAAAGCAATAAATATTTATTAATTTTATATTATTAGTATAGTACTAAAAAATATTTTTTGGCCAGTTTTGTGACATGGTTTGACGCTCATCAACAACAATTGCATCGCAGTGCTATTCCACAATTATGGCGAATATTGTGCAAGAGAACTTGTAAATAGTGGTTACTAAAATATGCGTCTTTAAAGAAGCTACTACTTGGCGAAAGTAACCGTGAGGTAGCAGTAGCGAAAAATATTTACCTTAAAGTTAAGCTTACTATAAAGTACATACATGGCATCTACCACGACGTACTGGCGCAACTTCAAAGTTCCACGTCAAATTTTATTTCAAATGGTTGAAGTTGCTACGACAATTATTGGTAGAGACATGGATTTTAAGTGAAAATTACCTCCAAGTAACATTTGCGAGAACACAAAAATTACTGTAACTATTAGTAAATGGTTCCGTAACATTGAAATAATCTTGTTTAGTAACCATGTGGTTCTACATATATACGTTAACAGGAACTACAAAGTTATAGAATTATGGATGACCTGCTACTGGTAACGATTGCGTCACAACTACTATAGAAGTCTAAATTGGAGTAACTGTTACTACACAAGTCACATAATTGGTAGCACTTACGTAATAATTACTGAATCGAAGTTCTACTCTCACTTCGATGCTGGTTGGGATTTTGGTTATAGTATTAAGGCCAATGAGATGTATTGACTAGTGTTGGGATAGTTGAGTAGTTTCATTCGCCTGTATAGCTATAAGTAAATATTGCAGTGCGAAGCCAGAGAAACAATGAAGCGAATGCCCAAGGTTGTTTTCACGACGTGAACGGATACTTTTCCTGAAAGACAGGAGCACGCATGGCAGCCACCTTGAGGGTTGGGAGTATCTACCAAGGGCGGCCCCGTGGTGGTGGATAGGGGAAAGGCTATCTTGTCAGGGTTCGCTCAAGGCGAGATGGTTAGTGGCGGCTATAAGTTCGTCCTCTCTGCTTAAAATTGGAGCAGGGTGAATGAAGGCCGTTGCCGTGAACTGCTTCCCTCTCGCCCGAGCTGTAGTGTCGTGGCTAAGGGCTTGCACAGGGTTCTATAACGATGCCAGTTCTTGCTTTCGGCTACCGAAAGCCCAACTGGCCCACCAGGTCCCGAAAGGGATGGGTGTTTGGCTTAACTGCACGGACCGAGAGGAGACAACCTCAACAAAAACCTAAATCCTAAGGTGGCGGACTAGGCTGATGAGATGCGTGGCTGAATAGAAGACCAGGCTACTAGTCCAACCTTGGGGCATCTGGCGTATCCCATTGTATTTAGCCTTACCTCTGCATGCAGGGATTTGTGGAGGTGGACCTTTTCTTCCCTAGCTACTCGTGGGATCAACCATTGAGGAAGGAAATATATTTAACCTGGAAGGAAGTGGTACAGGACCTCCATAAGAAGCCTTCCACTTCCAAAGTGAGAATACCTCACTAGGAAGGAACAAAGGAAGGGGCAAAACGAGCAGATTGAGGAACAGGATGAAACACTCATCCATCTCCTCTTAAATTGCGTAGCACTGTGCAACTCAAAGGCGTTGCACCTGGGAGCATGTGAATTCGAAGAGGGAGACTTACCTAGCCTGAGGCCTTGTGATACCCTACACTTTCTGAAAGGAATAAGATTGGAAGGCCACCTGTAAAACAGCAAGTATGGGGGACACAATAGATCTTTTAGGTCGCAGTGTAACATCACCCTTATATACATACGCCATGGCTTTTGTAATATAGGTCACATTTTAATTCTTAAACAAATAACTAACAAACTCCTAATCTGTTCTTTCCCTAAATAGTAAATTGTTTACATACAAACACGTTGCTACACGTTTATTCTCGTAAAGACAATGTGAAAGATTTACTTCATGCATAAGCGCTTCATTCATGCAAGGAATGAAATAGAGTGCTTGAAGTCGTATTATCAAGTGGACGATCTGCCGTGAATGTTAATGAAAGCTTTGTTTACAACACTAGTACTTATTATTCATTTTAAACAATACTTAACATTTTTGAATTAGTTAATTTTATTATTAATTAATTTCTAAAGTATCGATATTTTTCTGGAAATTCTTCTTCGATCAATTGCGTTTCGAGCAAATCCACATTTGGGGAACTGCCCTTTCGATCAACTGTTTTTCTGGGCGAATCTGCTCTGGGAAATTGCTTTTCCGTGATTGTTTGTTGGTATTCGTTAACCGAGGTATCATTGCACTCCTTATTTTGGCACGTGTAACAGATGTTTTTGACTAATAATATAAACACCGTGAGCTCTGAGTGTTAAAACAAAAGTATTTGACCAATATCGCCGGAAAAGGAAACACAATACAAACAGTTCACCTTCCGATTTGAAAACTCACACCTACCGCCACCCATGACGTCAACGTCTTCACAAGACAATACGCCTCCAGTTAATTGGACGTCTACTTGAGGCGGGCCACGCGAATAAACGAATTGGTCAGCTTTAACACACTACAGACTGGCGCGCGTCTTGTTCAAACACCAATCGTAGATAACTTTTTTAACGCTTTTTCCAGTTTCTCTATGTAGAACGCATAAGTAGATATGCGTCATAAATATGTATAGTGTCGCGTATGAAGTAGAGGCAACATCTTTAACGTACAGAAAAAACCAGAGCGAAACGACCTATTATTAAATATTTGCTTCCTTCCTTTGTCAATGCGGTAACGGCGCCTTTTTTTTATTTTTACATAAAAAAATTGTCTCATTAACCGATTGAGATCGACGTTCGTTGTCGTGTGCGCTCCGTGTTATTCAAGAACAATCATTTTGCCGTTGAAGATAATAGATGTCCGTATTATGATAGTGCAAAGGAACGATTGAAGACTTCACACGTCGACGCTTCTAATCTACGCTTCTTCTGTGTATATAGTCATCGATAAGATTAAGAGTTTTCAGACAAATGTTTGTAAGCGGTCCCCGACGTGTGTTTGTGGACCTACCGTGATACGTCTCTTCATTCAGTTCGCTTTCTGTTTGCAGATGGAACAGAAAGACAACAACGACTCTCCTGTTCAGCAAGAAGAAATCAAGCAAGAAGATACTGGCGCCGTAGAGAATTCGCAGGAGAATCAGAATCCAGGAGTGAGTGTCATTCGGCCGAGACAAGTGATCACTACCGCTGGTATCATAGTGTCGGAGGGACAGAAAATCGAAGTAGTTTCTGAGGAGATTGTAAAGAGTTCGACGCCGGTCAATGGCAGTCCAGGTGAGTTCGATTGTGTGTTGGTTTAGTATTAAAATAGATGATAAATTTGAGAATTTGTAAAGAGCTGATACTGGGTGGGCCAATAGTGTGAAAAGTACTACAACACTCTTACTATAGAATTAGAACCCCTTCAGTTTAAAATTGTTTAAAGATATACAGAGTGTTCAGTATATGAGTGACGCCACAAGATCCATCTTTTCAATGGCACCCTATATATTTTTAAAGATTTAAATATTGCATTCATTTGCAATTCATTTGATTGCTGGGTTGCAAGTTATTCAAGAAGACGTGTGAAATTTGGAGATCGCATGTAGTAACAAAACGTATCACGATAGCCGTGGTGTTAATTTTCCAGTAACATATCTGGTAATTTTGCGGACAGGAGATGGCCCTATACAGCGGCTATAATAAAATGTGATTATAACCTACAGGTGATTTTTTTAAAAAAAAAAGGATAAATGTATTAATCTTCAACTATTACTTACTTCTGGTTTTTACACCCTGCATTTTGTTGTTTTCTTTTATTCCGTTTTTATTCCTTTTTAAGTTGTGTTAATATAATATTATACTCAAAATTAATATTTTTTTATGACGTTTTCGAAATTAAGGACTAATTCTTAGTGCATTACTTGTTATGTTGATTAGTAGACTTTAGAAGAAATGTTGACAAGTATGAAATTCACCCAACCATATAGTCTGTTATTTCGCAAATATTTACTTGAAAGTAAGTGGGCTATTTTTGAAAATGATTTTTTCAAAAGAGATAAAATATGTACTTACAGTCATCAGGTTTAAACTTCTAAGATCACATTAAGAACAAAGTATTTTAAGGTTAAATTATTAAAAAAATTATGTAAGGATAAATGTAGATAGATAATTAAAGGGGGGAGAATACCCTTTAATATTCTATCTAAAAAATGAAATATATTTTCTTCCAAAATATTTTCTTTTTTATTAAATAAAATAATAAATTACGTGGTTTCAAAATCTTTAGATTTAACGTTGCAATGCAAAATATCTGTTAAGGCGAATCTGGACATCCAAGTGTGCGACAGAGATAAATATATCGGAAAAGTATTCCGCGCTTTTTGCTATGTTTTAAATAAGTGCGAAATTCATAAAATGTGTAAATGTTTATAATAGATAATGTATCTACTTTTTATTAACGAGTCATAATTATAAATACTAAACCACTTCAATAATTTCCTTGATGCCAATAGTACTACGAAACAGAATAATAAAATACAAATAAACAAATGCACACAGCAATTTTTTCGACTGGGTAAAATGTACCTATAAGTTACAATTTCTTTTATATCTGCTTAGATTACATACCTTGTATCATAGTCATTTATATTGACCGCCCTAGAATTATTTTTGAATTTTGGCGCACTAAAATACGCAATGATAAAATAATAAAATGTCTAGGTAAGTAGATATGGTTCTTACATTTTAAATCTTAGAAAAAGCCTTTCTTCTTTTCGCGCTTATACGAAAATGCGTTTGCCTTTTGACGAGTATCTTTTATCCATTTTTAGATAATGCGGTTTGCTACTTGTAAGAAAGTAAATATTCTTCATACAATAACTGGTGGTTTCAAAATCTTTAGATTTAACGTTGCAATGCAAAATATCTGTTAAGGCGAATCTGGACATCCAAGTGTGCGACAGAGATAAATATATCGAAAAAGTATTCCGCGCTTTTTGCTATGTTTTAAATAAGTGCGAAATTCATAAAATGTGTAAATGTTTATAATAGATATTGTATCTACTTTTTATTAACTAGTCATAATTATAAATACAAAACCACTTCAATAATGTCCTTGATGCCAATAGTACTACGAAACAGAATAATAAAATGCAAATAAAAAAATGCACACAGCAATTTTTTTCGACTGGGTAAAATGTACCTATAAATTACAATTTTTTTTATATCTGCTTAGATTACATACCTTGTATCATAGTCATTTATATTGACCGCCCCAGAATTATTTTTGAATTTTGGCGCACTAAAATACGCAATCATAAAGTAATAAAATGTCTAGGTAAGTAGATAAGGTTCTTACATTTTAAATCTTAGAAAAAGTCTTTCTTCTTTTCACGCTTATACGAAGATGCGTTTGCCTTTTGACGAGTATCTTTTATCAATTTTTATATAATGCGGTTTGCTACTTGTAAGAAAGTAAATATTCTTCATACAATAACTGGTGGTTTCAAAATCTTTAGATTTAACGTTGCAATGCAAAATATCTGTTAAGGCGAATCTGGACATCCAAGTGTGCGACAGAGATAAATATATCGGAAAAGTATTCCGCGCTTTTTGCTCTGTTTTAAATAAGTGCGAAATTCATAAAATGTGTAAATGTTTATAATAGATATTGTATCTACTTTTTATTAACGAGTCATAATTATAAATACTAAACCACTTCAATAATGTCCTTGATGCCAATAGTATTACGAAACAGAATAATAAAATGCAAATAAAAAAATACACACAGCAATTTTTTCGACTGGGTAAAATATACCTATAAATTACAATTTCTTTTATATCTGCTTATATTACATACTTTGTATCATAGTCATTTATATTTACCGCCCCAGAATTATTTTTGAATTTTGGCGCACTAAAATACGCAATCATAAAGTAATAAAATGTCTAGGTAAGTAGATATGGTTCTTACATTTTAAATCTTAGAAAAAGCCTTTCTTCTTTTCACGCTTATACGAAGATGCGTTTGCCTTTTGACGAGTATCTTTAATCCAGTTTTAGATAATGCGGTTTGCTACTTGTAAGAAAGTAAATATTCTTCATACAATAACTGCAGTGCTAAGTCAGTTCCAGAGAAAGAAAACTTTTGAGGTACTTGACCACAGGTGTGCGATATCTGTGTGTGTGGAGTGAGGTTTATATGTTTGTGACAGTGTGTGAAATTCTGACTCATTTATCACAAGTTACTCTATAGGAAGTTGTATTGTAAAATCATAGATAGAGGTATAAAATAACACTCAATGAAACGTAGCGAATACTCTAGACTCTAGACAATCTTAGCAATTCATTTTGGGCACATGTAATATAGAAAGAAAGAGAAGAAAGAAAGCAATTTTGATTTTTCTAAAAAACCATATGAAATAGTGTTATCCTATACATTCAAGTTCATATGACAGACTAACTAATGTTTTGAAAACATCTGATTACTCGAACCCGTATCATTTCTGTAGCGCACTCAATTCGACGAGTGTGCTACCGTCCTAGTTATGGTTGTCCCGGCAGACGAGATCAAAGAAAAAACGTATTTCCCTCTTTCGGACGCTATTTGCTATCAGAAAGAAACGAAAAAAAAATGTTTTAGTGTTAGTAAATACCGCGGAACCTTGACCACTTTTTTATTTTTCCTTTTTAGAAGCCAAATAGAACCAAATAAAGAATTTTAAAAAAGAAAATAAAAAAAAAAATAAAACGTTGGCGCAATTTTAAATACTGTTTTCAAAACAATCTCTTCATCAAATTTAAAATATTTTGATTGGTATTTCTAAAAACAGCGGAAAAAAAACCGCGCCGTCTACTGGAAGAGAATCTCATTAAAAGGCCGTCCAGATTCGCCTTAATGTTTGCAAATTTGTTTTGTTGTTCTTTATGTTTTCATACTTTACCTTTATCACGTAATATTTCCAATCAGAAAATCTCAGCAAAATGAAGTATACAATAACATTTTATTTATAACATATCGTCGCCTGTATGTAACATATCGTCGCCTGTATGTGAGATAAAGAGAAATTAAAGAAATTAAAGTTTTACGAATCCATATTCTCCACATAGTTTTTTCAATATCAAGACTTGTAATAACGTTGAGTAGACGTCACATGGTACTATACACTGTAAGATACCTAGATTTTACATTATATTCTACCCATTACCAATATGGTCGAAATGTAGATAACTCAAAATAGCCTGCCGATGAAGTTATCTTAGTTCTTACATTTAAGCAGCGATATTTAATAACAAAAATGAACACAACTTAATTGACAATTATAATGATTTGCTGACACACTTTATATTTACTATATATTTGTGCTACATATTATCCTGGGACTCGGATGAAGTAGGTGGCAACATAAGTCCGTATCGTACAAATTCAATATTAATAAGTATATGTGGAATATGTTACCTTCTTTTATTTTGTTGCACATAGATGGATTTCCTGCCCCATTTTATAGTGTTACCATTTTATTCCACTTTATGCTGATTGAGTTATCTTCTAATATAACAAATAACTTTACATTTAGATGTACAGTAATTTTCCATTAGTGCAAAATATACTTCATATTACTCACAATTATGTTTTCCATTCTATCGTTTATAAATATCACATTATATAGATAGTAGATTCAAAACATCAAGATATATGAAATAAATAAATTCACGTATCAGATGGTATAAAAGAAAACAACTTCCGTGTAACTATATTGCAGGAATCAACATATATCTTAGCTAATATTTTGTCTTTTTATTCGGGTTAGAAGCCATTTTGTTGCTTGACCAGGCTTGAACATTTCAGTTTAAAATTACGTTCAAATAAAATTAAAAAAATGACACAATACCAGTTTCGTAACTTACGAATCTACATGTATATGGATGGATATAAGTAAATTCTGTTCAGATATCTGCATGGAATAACTATTTTTGTAAATCTATTACAAGTCATTTTAAATATTTTCTGCAAATTTATTTTATTTTAAATAAACATGCCGATATAAATGTCATTCGTAAAATAACATGAGACTTCTTTCATAATTATAATTATTTGAGTTATTGTTTGCAATGATTATTGACCCATTAGCCGTAAATTTTACTTAGAAAAGGTTCTATATAGGTATTCCAATTAATTCTGGATGTCATGGTACGTTAGTCCAACGCTTCTTTAATGTTTAAAATGTGCACATTTAATTGCTGTTAGTAAGAAAGAAATCAAATAATGAAAAAATACATTGTGTTCTCTTTAAACTGAAGCAGTTTTTTGTTACATGATTTAGCAAGAAGCGACAATTGCTAATGGTCAAAATATTTTAAGAACCTAGTTCATTATCCATAACTTATTAAAAATTGTAATTATGATGTTTGGTGTTCCATACATTTCTACGATGTCATCCACCTTGGACAACCTGGTATAAACGCAGCACTTGTAATATAAAAATAATATGTATTTCATGTCATATATCTAAAATGTAAATATATAGACATATTATATAAACAGCAAACTTCATTTGATTTTTTTGGAATTTTATTAAAAAGATAAATTAACAAAAAATACATTTACATTCGTAAAGATAAAACAAAACTAACTAGAAATATCGCAGAAGTTATATGGACAAATCAAAAATATATCATAAATAATTAACAAAAATATAATACTTCAAAAAAATAAAATAGAAATTCTCAAATAAATAATAAAACTAACAATCTCTCATGAAAATGATCAAAATGTCGCTTTAAATTGAATTTTTTTACATACTTTCACATCTTTCCACAAACAACGCACTCATTATGCCCAGATATGTTTTTGGAAAATAAAAATTGCGTTTCCCATTCCTTGTAAAACACACGACCGTTGCGCTCCAAATATCCATTATATTTAACTCAACGCTTCTCCTCGATAAACTTACAAAAACGCTTGAATTAGTTGGGCGGGGGAATGTAAACAGTTAGCTTCTACGGGCCACCTTGCCGAGCGCTGATATACATAAATAACCTCAGATATTAAATGTTTTTGAGGGTTTTCTTCATAATCTAAAATGATGGGATTAATAAAACCAAAATAATGTGCAGTGGTGGTGCCATAGTTAGAAGGGCCAGTACGGCAATTGCCGGTGCTGAATTATGTTGATTGAAGTCGTTTTTTTAGTTTCTGGCCAACATGGGTCTTGTCACAATTTTTGCATTATACTCTATAAACAACATTTCTTCTCTCTAGGATATCTATCTCCCTATCTCCCTTAAGATTACCAAAGAGTCTTTTTTTGTGAGATATTATCATTTTAAAATACTATAGAAAAAAAGAGTCAAGATTCTTTTTAAGTTCCATTAACAATAAAGGCACATTTGTTATTTTGAAAAATTCATTGTTGTTATTATTATTTTGGGAATTGGCCTATTTTTTTCAGTGACTAGAATTTTGTTGATAAGTTGAACTGGATAGTTATGTAATTTAAGTCTGTTTCTAAGAATGTTTAAAACCTTTTTGTTGTCCCCTATGTTTTTCACTTTAAATGGGATCAATCTTTTAATGAAGAGGTTTTGTGGAATTGAAGTTTAATACCGACTTTAACTAATAGGCGTTATTTACAATTTTGCTCTGATTATTAAAGATCAAGGCAAAAAGAAAAGGTGGTTGATTACCTTGTGTTTCAAGAGTAAATTTTAGCCTTTCATATATACAGTTTGTTAAAAAAATGTACGACGGTTACATTTATATTTAATTTCTTTTGAATTGTTAAATTACGAGAGAAAATTTCAAGGATATTATAGTTTTCGAAAGGGTGTTATCGGAAACATTTCTGAGTTAACAATTCCCTTCCCTAGAAAATGGTATAGCAGTACAGCAGGAGGAGCACCAATATGAGGAACAGATTCAACGCGGAGAAGACAGTCAGACGTACGAATACGCAGAAGAGGACGTGTCCGGACAGGCATACCAAACCCAAGGCGGTCAAATGATCTTCACGGCGACAGTCGACCTGAACCAAGTACCCCAGTTGCAACTGACCAGTTCCAATTTGAGGGCCAAGAAGACGTCAAGAGTGCCGAATATACCAACCTGGAAAGCGTGCCTTCCTCGCAATTCAATCACCAGATACCGGCCGACGCTACGCAATACCTGCAGCAAACTCAGTATCAGCAGCAGTTCACTTACACCAAAGGCGGCAGAAGCATAGAAGAAAGCCCACCAAGTGAAATTTTATACAACAACGATCCTAGTTTAAGCTCGGCGAGAATGTTTCAGACTGCTTCGGTAAATAATCGAACAACAACGGATTTCACTAATTTTTTTACGACACATCCGTTGTAGGGTAACTACGAATTATCCAATTCCCAATCGCCCAATAACCAAGTGGCTTTGGTAGAAGGCGGTTATTTCATTCCGGCGAATTCAGCGCAGTGGACCCAAGCGAGTACCAGTTGCCAGTATTTTCCGTCGGGGAACGCTGTTAACGTCCAGGCCGATAGCACCCTTTCTTTTCAATATCCCGGAACAAGTTGGCAGGATGACAGCTACGATGCGGCGATCCCAGCAGAGGTAGATATGATCAAAGAATGCGTTAATTGCGCAGCCAGTGTCACTCCCTTGTGGAGACGAGACGGCACTGGTCATTACCTCTGTAACGCTTGCGGTTTATACAATAAAATTAATGGCGTTAATAGACCACCAATTCGAGCCAACAAGAAACCGCCAACAGTAAGTACTATACCGCTGATACATGCATGTTTAGCGTTTCGCTGTTAAAGTGTCTTGTCCACTTGTAAATGTTTTTTTTTTTTTCTTTATGTTTTAATATGTTCAATGTTTATTGGGAAGTGAGGTTTCTGCATATATAAATGTTGGTCACCTTTATTAACAGTATACGAGCATACATCTAATTTCACCAAACTATTTCAGGAGTTCCGCAAGGTTCTTATTTTGACTCCGTTGTTTTTATTTTATTCAAGTTTTTAAAAATTCTCATACCTTTTACCGATGACTTTTTTTAACGAAAGTAATTCTGAATATTGTTTTTGATTGCAATCTATTTACATTAGAATGCGGTATATGCATGTCAATGACAGCGCTAGGATTCAGTTTCTAAATTCGAGCGCTGTAAATGACCTAACGTACAACATATATATTAGTGTTTTGGTCAAGAAAAATGTTCCATTAAAAAAAATAGGCTAATGTAGAAGTGAGCAGATGTGGATTGGTACTACTGCGTTTTGACAGCTCAACTCACCCTTAAGTCTTTGTCATGTCAATTAAAACAACGATAAAAATACCGGTAAATGTGTTTTTTTTTAATTAAATTAAAGAATATTATGCATATTTTACATTACAAGTAACTGAGGCAAAGTTTTGCAAAAGCAAAACCCTCACCGAAAGAAAATATATAGATAAGTGGATAAAGCTAACAATTTAGATAAACCTTCGTATTCAAAGCGATCATTTTAATAATATGTTAACTGTACTCAAGCTACATAGTTTTATTTTTCGCGTAATCAAGCCAATTAATACATGGCTGGCTAAATACTATTCTCTTACTGATATTCTTGGATATAGGTTGTTATTATATGCATAAGGTTTTAGTCGATACTATGCTCAGGGTAATGCGCTCCATTATTTAAGTGCATTTTGAAGAGGAACTCACAAAATATAACGCCGGCCTTGCATACGACTAAAAATATACTAAGTTTTAGAAATCAATGTTTTATAGTATTTAATCGTAGTGACATTAATAAGTTGACGCTTTGCATTTCACTGAATTTTGTGCGCATGGAAAGTACTGTCATGTAATTACTACACCTAACTTATTTTAGATAGGGTGTTCGTTAAAGTTGTTTGAGAGCGCTGATAGATGACGCCATTGTGATTAAAAAAGTCTACATACATAATAAGGCATTACCAGCACTGTCATTGGATTACGGACTTGTGTAAAGTGGTACTGTCAAAAGTGACAGTTCGCGATATTAGATAAAACCGATTATTTGATTAATTTTTGTCTGCCAATTAAAAAAAAATGAAACACCTGTAACTTTTAAAGGAAACATCAAAAGTGAACATCGTATAGAGACTTTTTAAATCATAATGACGTCCTTTATCAGCTCCCTCAAGATCAGGAGACCTTTAACGAAAACCCTGTATATATAAACTTTTACACAATTTATCATTAAACTTTTTAAATAATAAGCGTTAATTTTAGTAGTAAGATGATTAAAAGGTATGTTTTTACTCATCGATAGTACGGTTATTTACTAATTTTATCTACTGGAAAATATTGTCTGTATATTTTTATGTACTTACGTTGACCCAAGTACATATTTGATTAGTGCGGGTACACAGTTATGACGTTTTTCCAATGATGAAATAAAATGGTAGTGTTTAATTTCTTAAGAAGTGTGTAAATATGAATTATAGAATCATGAAATACGAAATTATCGCTGCAAAAGAAAAGAATTCCTGCAAATGTTATGCACATTACATATGCGTGTTACTAATATATACTATAATTTTTCTTTGAACTAGTATTAATATGAAATTTTGTGGTATAGATATAAACCTTTAAAAGTTACCGAATTTTATTAGGTATATTTCAAAAACAAACATACTTTTAATATACTTACCTACTTAGCGCATTTGTGTTTATAATAATATAACTTAAATTTAATTATACCGACATTTGCCCATTAATTTGTGGATTTTTTTTGCCAGATTTATTTTTTTTTCTTTGTTCATGTTTGTCTAAAAGTAAGCAAGTATTTCAAATTATATATACCATTAACTCATATGATGCGGTGGAAGTTTTACAAAATTTGTGAAATATACTTAGGCAAAAATTATAAAACAATATATATGAGAAAAAAAAGAATTTTGAAAAAGGTATAAAACAAAAATTTTTAAACTTTCAAGATATTCTTATTTTAAATTATAAGAAATAGAAATGCTGAACGTAAATAAGTACAGTCATAGCTTTTGATTCCACTTTTTCTTTCTATCAGAGCAAATAGTATTTCGTCGTTTTTAGTTTTTCACCGTTTTCAGCACAGAGACAAGGCCTTTACCACTGCAAATTGTTAATAAAGTACTTAAGTAGCGTTCTTTTTGCCATCTAGCTAACCTTAATTCACTTTTGCGAGTTAAGCTTGGAGATGCTCACTATGAACGGCCAAATCAGTCAGCTAGCTGAGTTGATCCAGACTAGCTTGTACTCATTAAAGCGAAGTGAGCTGAGCCGAACGGTAAAAAGAACGCTACTTTAGATGCATTAAGGCAATTCCGCAATTTAGAAAACTTTTCTCAAATCTCTTCCAAATCATTTGGATACAGTTCACAGTTCTAAAGAGTGTATTCCCCAAAGATTGTAATTTAGCAAAGAAATCGAGCTATCAATTAAGAATTGCATAAGTCCTCTATCTCCTAATTAAATTGTTTATCAATTTATCATATTTCATTGAAGGGAACTTTCCTTTTTCGTTTCATGTCTAATTGACACGAAATACACCCACAAAATTTATAGCTTCGGCTTAAAATAGATTAAGGCAATCTTTAATCGAATTCAGAGAATCGCTTAATGTAGAATACAATAACGCGACTTAATATAAGCCAATTTTCGGCATTTGCAGTTTTTTATTTTGTTAATATGTATTTATTGATGCACTAGTTTTACCATTATTATTCACTGTAAACTCATAATAATTTGTGTGCAAATTTACTGCGCTGATCATATGCTATTTGACGTCATGAAGAGTCATGTAAATACATATACCAAATGTAAGTTGACAATGTGACATATACGTATTTTTGTATGCGAAACTAGTTTTTTTACTAAATGCATGCTTAAACTTAAACGAAGCTGTATATTTTTTTATTGTCACGATGACAATATGTTCACTTGCAGCAGCGTATGAACAAGTCTTATGAAAACATGAAAACATTTTATTTATACCTACAGCTAAAATTAAAGAAATTCTTATAAACCATGGTTTGTTCATGCATTACAATATTACCTATTAGTAAAAGTGAAATTGACGTGCAGGAATGTTCATTTAAATTCATATATGTAAGAATAAATTTTTCGTACGACCGAAAAAATGTTATTCAAACTATATAATACATACAGCTTGTAGCAACTGCCAATATTTACAATACAAAAATTGTAAATTTACATTACTGACTGCATTAATACAAAAATTATCGATTTTTACATTTATAAATATGTATTACTGCAATTTTTTTGTATATACATTGCTAGCACATAGTTAAATGATAACCAGGTATACGATCACTATTTTGGAATTTTTCTAATTGCAGAAAGTTTATTCATTAGAAATAAATATTAATAAAAAAAAACACTTTTCAATTCACGATCACTGCTTGATTTGAATACAATCGCAGCATCTGTATGCCCATACAATAATTAGCATTTGTTACATCCAGGTAACTGTCCTAAGTTTCCTATTTGTTTTAGTTAGCTAATAAATAGTCCAATCTACTAATTCATCAAATTATGCAGGTGGACAGAAGATATGTTAAATTATGCTACGTATTCACTTGGTTTTAAAGAACAGTTGAGGAGTATTTATATCAAATTTGAGTAACAAAAGTAATTAATGTCAAATATGATTGATAAATGCTCAAGTGCTGTCAAACCATTTTTTTTTTGTTTTATAAACTCGTATACATACGTATATAACAAATATAGAACAGGTTTCCATTAAATTATTTCACAAATATTTGAAGATTTAAGTGCTATATACGAAATATTTCAAGGTGCGCGTGTTTTATGTGAAGCAATACTTTAAATGTGATTCACATATTCAATCTATATATACACATATAATATGCAATATAAAATTTATACACGTACATACTACAGGTATAAGCGATTTTTATCAGATAAGATAAACAACACTCTTCAACGGAATCGGTGTTTATTGCACAATATATGGCATTAGATACATTATTGCTAAATAACAACGGGTATAAATAATTTATTGTACAGTAATTTATGTTAGAGGGATTAACAGCAGTTTAACGCGCATTTTGTGTAATGTAGATTCAGAAACGAATTGTAACATGTAATGCAGTGATGTGTGTATAACAGGAAAAAGCGTACGGTACACACAGGACCAACATATTTATCGTTTATTTGATCATCAAAAAAACGGGTCGCCCTTATTTACATTGTGATAAGGTGAAGACACATTTTGACAAAATCGTGTACGCTTACCACACGCACACATGTTGATATAAATAAAAGCAGTTTGAATTAAATTCTAGGAAACATGACAATTTTGCTCCAACTGTACTTGCATGTATTTGAAATATAAAATCTATTTTTAACGATTATAACATTATTATTTTATATGCACTTATGAGAAAGTTGAGAAATGGTCTAATATACACTATTTCATTAGAATTGTATGCATTTATACACTTGTGCATACAAATGCAAGTTTATGAGAAACATGTAGCTACATATGTAGTTTGCATTAGTCGCACTGCCAACTTGAAGATTACTAGATGAAATATAACGTTAAACGCAAGATTTTGAACGGCTTTTACTTTAATATATAGCTGGAAAATCTTTATTTGTTTGTGGGGATTGTATTCTAAATTATGCTCTAAAATTGCAGTGTTTGTCTGTAGTAATGCATAGTTGTCTGAAACTGTTTTAAGAAAAGGAAATATAATTTATTCCATATTCATAAATATCTTTTACAGTACTTCCATATTACTATTATAAATAGTAGAGTGAGTTTGTTTAGTTGTTTGTTCCTAAGTAAATTCTAAGATTATTGGACTCATTTAAAGAATTCTTTTTACTTCTACTTTACTTTACTTTTAAAGTTGGAAGAAAAGATTAGAGATCCTGAAATTAATTCTATCTGTTGCACTCTAGGAATTGGTGGAAAGGGACGAACTGAACATTATTTAAATGACGATAATGGAATTAATGTTTAACATCGGAAAAGTCGAAAAATCGTTTTTTTTTTTAGTAACAACCACAACAGTTTTTTAAACAATGAATGTTACTAGAGGGTGATGCCTTACTTTTTGTTTAAGCGATGAAATTACGGTTTTGTAACGGAGAATAGTTTGATAGAAGCATGTTAAAAAGAATTCGAAAATAATTTGACAAAAGCATAAGTTATAGACTGCTAGAAAGCATCCTTTAAATAAAAGGAGTTATTTTTTTTCTATTTTGCTGTTCCAAACAACTACTTATACAAAGAAAAACAAGAAAAAAAAGTTCGATTATTCCTAAAAATAAAATGCCATCGTTACTTTTTTTTTTTCTTTGGTTGGCATAATTCATTGTTTTGATGAGTGACAAGAAACCCTCTTCTACCTCCTTTGGCATTCCGGAATCATCTTTACTACATATGATCAGAATGCCAGAGCTTCAGTCTTCAAGTTTGCCTTGCATATCTCTTAAACTGCTCCTTTTTTTTGTTAGACATAACATTTCTAATCATTTGGAAATGGATTGCCAATTTTTCGCTGAAGTTAACATCATGGGTACCAACGTTTGTGGGTTGTAAGTGCAGTTGTCATATGTCACATATACATATGCTATACTCGTGCAATTTTTTGCATTCAAATAAAGCATATTTCTACATTTTCAAACTTGGAACAATATATGCATACGTGTGAATCGTCTTCGTCTATACGGTTGGCAAAAATACAAAAAGAACCGTATCCTATCAGTGCCTGTGTCAAAAATAATTTATTTGCTTATGTTTACATTTTAGTCAAATTTCTATATTAGTGATGAGTCACTTTCCGCTTTTACCATCTCCTGATCCGATCTGCTCAGCTTTAGTTCGATGGATCTTTCCCTGGCACTGAGGGCATTGGGGCACCTCCAAATATATGTATTGCCTTTCCTTACCAGCAGATTAATTGATATTATCGCTTCAATTACTTGTACAGCCACATCCGATACTGTTTTGAATGCTAAAACAATTTTCAAAAGCATTTTTCTCTGTATTATCTGCAATAGTTGGTTGTATTTCTGATGTGCCAAATAAGGGCTCCATATAAGAAAATGCCGTGCATGGCCCTGCATAGTACCATATTCTTTTCACTTCTAAATTCCCCTATGTTCGGCAGGAAGATTGTGAGATTTGCAACCCTTACCTCAACTTTAGTAATAACTGTCTTAATATAGTTCTTGTAAGCCCCACGATCATCTAAAATGATATCCAGGTATTTATCAGGTTAACTGATTATGAGTATGATCCTTTCTCTCTTTAACCTAAACCATATATTTACTGTTATGCCTCTCCCTCACAATAACCGCCTCTATTTTTCAGGAGCTAAGGAAAGCTTGTGCTTTTTCATCCAACTACTTATACTACCAAGGCACTCATTTACATTTATTATAACCGTATCTCCATCAACAATTAGTACTAGATCGTTAGCGAAGGTGATGCTCAAGGCATCTACAGTAAGTTCTTAGTCCTGGACTCCATCATAAATTATATTCCATAACATCGGCCCCAGTACAGAACCCTGTGGAATTTAGTATCTGTCGTTTACCTACGTTATTTTGTTCTTTTTATGCATTAATACACGTTAATAAACGTTAAATAATAACAGAATGCGCTTCTTCACTTTATTTTATTATAAATATCTAGACTACATGTTTCGGTATTTTAAGCCATCTCCAAAGTCTATATATCAAAGGAGGAACAAAATAAAAATTGTCGTAAATTTTTAAAATTACGATACAAATTTACAATTTTTTCTTTTTATCTTGTTCCTCCTTTGACATATAGGCCTTGAAGATGGCTTAAATGCCGGAACGTGTAGTCTAGATATTTATAAGAAAATAAAGTGAAGAAGGACATTCTGTTATTATTTAACACTTATCAATTTGACACTTCACTAAGTAAGACAGCATTGGTTTTAATAAACGCAGTAAAAAAAATGTTTCAATATCACTTTTTATGCAGAAGTTAAAATAAATTAAAAGATCTACCTTGAAAATGAGCAAAGAAATGAATGTATCCTGTAAATAGATTTAAATCGGCATCGGCAATGCGAAAATAATATTTAATAAGACGCACTATGTGAGTCAGTTTACTTAGAAGTCTCTTTAAACCAGTAAAGCAGTTTTATACCTAGTTATTTATTGTGCAATTTGTTAACTAATCTGTTTTTTGCTATGTGTTATGTACACAGAAAAGGATTTTATGCCATAAATTACGCAATAAATAAGTAGGCATAAAAAGCTTTTACATAGGACGAACAATACAACTCCCTAATCCCCAAAACTAAACACTGTGATTTTAGACAACTGGCAGTTGCTGTAAGCTTTGAAATATTTGAAAATTGGTTATTAGGCAAAGTTTCAGTCATAACTTTTCTACGGTATAACTCTAATGGGACTCGAATGCTTTTCTATACGTAGTTTCCCTTAAACAGAAAGCCACCATTGGATGTATTTGTGGTATCAATCAACTTAATTCGTGAAACCTTTATTTCGTTAAATAGTACCCGTACTATGGTACTATGGTAAACCTAAAATCCATTTCATTCAAAATGGTTTAAAGATAACTGCAAATAGTTTGGATGTACATATTAAAGATAGAAATTTATAACAAACTGCCCAATTGCTTCAATTGCTTCACGGCTTTTAGTTATTGTAAATTCAAAGAAGTTGTTAAGTAGTGGTTGCAGGCAAAATGTATTTTGTTCATGAACAGTATGTAGGACTTGCACAGTTATATTTTTGTTTTTGCCTATTAAAATTTTTATAATTTTCTTTTTCATTAACATATTCTTTATATCATGTAATATTGATATACTTGGAAGAAGTAAATGAATTTCTGGGTTGGTTTAAAAGAAGTTTTTTTTGTCTTGTCAAAAATGATAGTTTTAACAGGTACTCATATGGCAAGTGTAAGAATTCTGATTTACTTGATCTTAATATAAATTATTTGAGTTTAATCAACTAAAGGTGGTTTGAAGTAAATGTATTGTAGAGTTTAGTTTGAAGCACTTCGTGTACCTTGAAATTAGATCTAGTGTTAATGTTCATGCTAAAATCTAGTAATGGATGCATTCAACAAATTTTCACGAGAAAGCAAAAAGCCATTTCAGCTATTATTTTTCTCTGTGCAGATTGATCGATAGCTACTTGTGTTTTGACTTATTTCTATTGTTAATGTTTTTATAACTTTTGTTTATTGATAAATGTAAGGTTGTATTTGTTTGTGGGTACGAAATTTTGTAATATTTAAAGTGTTGAATGGATAAAAGCGGCTAACATGAATCGAAGATTAATAACCGATAATCTTTAAGTTCACGTCTGGTTGTAAAATGGATAACTATAAAATTTCGATGGGTAATAAACGGTTAAGGGCCACAAAATTTAATATCAAAAAACTACTTTTGTCACTCATGTTCCAACCTTATCCACTCAACGCTTCATTTCCATATTGCGTTTTAATGTTCACAACGACGACTGGCTCATTGGTTTATACATATGACTTCGTTCATTTTTTTTTTAAATCTATAACATGTTAAAAAAACTAATCAATAAAAACATCACTCATTTCAAAAACCGTTAGCGTTAGAGCTTCTCAATTCTTATGAAACGATTCCTGCGCATCTTATCTAAATCTAAAAGAAAACTTTTTCAGACTGGAAATCGACGCAGTGGTATACAATGCGCCAATTGCGGCACTAACACAACAACTTTATGGAGGCGAAACAACCAAGGTGAACCCGTATGCAACGCCTGTGGTCTATACTTCAAATTGCACAATGTAAGTGAAAAGATAGGTACATTTAAGCGTGTACTAATTTACACCATCGTATCTGATTTAATATGTGTAAGATCATTGCCAAAAATTATTATGAATGAATATTTCACATAAGGTATATAGATATTTGTTACGCTTTTATCAAAATTTAAACATTCCAGATTATTCTAATCAAAATCATAGTAAACTGAAATGAAACGAGACCAGACTGCATGGTTTCGTTCTTGATAGTTTTTAGATACGCTATGCTTTACGGATTAGATACCACATATCTGTTTATATGGGGTTGATAGTCTTATTATCTGGAAGATAGGGTTTGTTATGCAATAGATATGGGCTTTATCATCCACCGTGCTCAATGGTGCTTGCTATCTGACTTTCATCAGATTACGTGAAAAATGTGGAAGATTTAGTAGAAATAATTATGTAACTGAAAGATACTTCCGTATCTATTCCCAAACAAAAAATGCCACTGTATACAAATATTTCTGGCGATAATATAATGTTTGCATAAACTGTATAATTTGGCAGTCATAATATACCTACACTTAGATAATGATCTTTGTATACTTTGTTTTTGGAAATTATAGTTAAAATACTGCATTTATCTTTTGTTGCAAATATTTGAGTAGACGACGTGCATTTTTACCTTTATTATTTAATTTGAAGTTTCGACAAGCGCTGTTTGCTACTCTTTCCAGAAAGCTGATTACTTTGAAGATAGTATTTCCCTAATTGACCAGCCAAAATTACACAATGTATATAGGAACTCAAGTACTAGACAAATGGGAAATATTTTTATTTTACAAGAACATATAAAATGAAAGGTGGTACTTCCTCCCTAGGAAAATGTTATTGTAACTCCAGAATTATTTCAACATGTTTAAAGGAATTGACTTAAGTGGAGAAGGCCTTCGACAATGCCTTTCACCGCTTGGAAAGTGCCGCAAAATGTTCTTTGGTTAGTTTTTGACCCACTTTTCAACATACCCACTGGAAACAATCTTAGTTTCCAGAGTCCAGTTCGAAACTGTTTGATACAATGGTTCAGACTAGGGCCTTTTTATCTGATTATATTCTGATCAGTTACACCAGATTATCTATATAGAACTTTTTTTTCAAACTGTTTACTATGTTTATTATTGAATTGGCATTTAGTTTAACTAGTACTTTCATAGCTTTTGGACGTTTAATAACTATGACCCCAAGGAATTAATATTAATAATATAAATTTATCAGCCCATATGGACCAAAAAGACTAAATCACCCAGTAGTGTTTTTCCCTTAATTTTTGGCCGAAACGACCATTAATTGTTTAATTGATATCCTTTTGCTAATTTTACTACCTATTCTATAAAATCAACTTCAACACTTTTTTACTGGCATCCTTTTCTTTATTTTACACAAAATTTTTGAAATTTGAAATTTGTGCAATCATTCGAGTCATCTCTTCGAAAAATAGCTACAGAGATATCGTCAACAAGTATACAAGTTAAACTGAGGATACCTATGTTTAAACAATGAAAAGAGTTAAATTTTAGAAACGCTCTTTGTGTCTACATTTTTGTTTAGTTTGTTCAGTGGCGGCTCGTGAGTTATGAAAGAGGGTGGGCACAAAATAAGAACTTGCCTATTTTTTGTACATAAAATCTATTCTCCTATGTTCATAAATGCGTTCAGTCGATCTTCTGACATTGTGTTTCTCAGAAAAGTCTTAATGCGTTTGAGGGTGGAAAAACATCGTTCACATTCTGCTGTCGACATGGGGGTTGTGCAAATAATATCCAACAGTTTATATGTTTCCGTCAAAACTTTTTTTAAGTTGTTGTGTGTTATGAACACTAAAAGTGGCAAAACACCACCTACATCTACGTCACACATAAATTACTGAAAGTTCACTTTTCAATTTTACGCTGTCCAACATAGGATAAGATTTCATAGTTTTTTATACCTACACATAATTAACCGACGCAAAATATGACGATTTGTTTCCATATTTTCGTTGTACTGAATTTTATGTCGCAAATAAGCACTGTCTAACTATTCACGTATGTCCACTTTGCCTAAAACATTAAAATCCACGTATGCATTCATGTGAGAAACGGAATTTTCGTGTTTCTTTGCCCTCTCTACGATATGCTTTAAATCATTTAACCCTTGTTTATTCCACGCACTGACCTCTTTCTTAAAAATTAAGCAGATAAAGCAAAATAGTTTATTTGTTAGTGAACATGCACACATATTTTTATTAAATACTCTATTGTAAGTTCGAGTTTTACTTGTCGAAGTGTAGTTTATTTGAAGATCAGGAATAGACCTTCCTTTCTCCTTAATTAAAAGTTTTTCCTCAAATGAGAGCGGGTTTTTTTTTAAGATTTTGCACTGAATTAACTTCACTTCAAGCATTTGGGATCACACACTGCAGCACACTTCAACGCGTACCGCGCAGCGTTGAAAACGATGCAGTCGCAACGAATGCTGGGGACACGGCATTGCGTGCCCTAAAGCGACCCTATAAGCACATATAGCGAAGAAAAACGGAGCCGTTCGATTCATACTCTAAATAGGTACATCGGAAAGAGTGCCCCGGAACATACTTCGCTTCGCATAGCTTTCGCATATGCGCTAGCGTCTTCGGTGCGGAAGGAAACTTTGATACCATCGTTATAAAAAAACGTAAAAATAATAAAATAAACTAATGCACTGAATTACATGCGAATTTCTTTCTGTGTTTATCTTGGTGGTTGGGTGGGCTCGTGCCCTTGTGCCCCTTAGTACCAGCCGCCACTGAGTTTGTTATAACTGAAAGAAAACTGCTTCAAGGTTGTCGTTGTCTGTTCGTTATAGCAGATTTGTCCATTACAAATTGGTTGTACCGTCTTTAGCAAATTAAATGCGAATCTAAGCTCCACAAATCTTCGATTATTCTACGAAAGCCACAGCACACTGAAATAGTAATTAAAAATTATTTGCGAATACTTCTGAATTTTGCATTGTTCAGTACGCAGTAGCTGTAGTTTTGGTTACATAAATAATCGAAGATTTGTGGGGCTTCAACTCGCATTTAATTTGTTAAAGATGATACATTAAATTTATATTTCTATGCATTAATCATACGGCATTTCTCGTTACCAACTGGATGTACTTCAAAGGCGGTGTCTTTTATACTATACTTTCCGCAAATATAACTTTTTGATCACAACATTGATAAAATAGGGAAGTGTATTTATTTAAAAAAATATTCTTTATTCCTCAACTTACAATTAAATCACGCATTTTAAGAATTTTGAGCACCAATTGATAATAAAGCTTTCTCATGTGTCCTACACACAAGGTACATATTGTGTATGTATTAAAATTATTACATGAAACATAGTTATAAGTTTCTGGAACAAAATGCTTTCACTAATATATCTTCTCCCAATTTTCTCCGAGGTTCTGAGTTACTGTTATTAATATTAAATTTTAAATTTAGATGAACCGTCCGCTCAGTATGAAAAAGGACGGAATTCAAACAAGGAAACGTAAACCAAAAGGCAAAGGGTTTTCTGGGATGACCAATGGACACGTGAACATTTCTCAACGTAACGCTCCTATGTGTAAGTATTTCCTTTTCTATTTGCTCACAAAATTTTAATATAAAATGTGTATAAAATTTGTCATACTAAATTTGTTCAAAGTAAGTACTGATCTTTAAACCAGATTACGCGTATATATAAATACGCGTAATATAAACCATATACACAATATAAAACGTATTTTTAACAAAAATCTATACAGGTACTTTTATTGGATATGAAACGAGAAATTACTATTGACAAGATACGATATATTTGTCCTTTAGATATTAATCTTTCTATAAATTACAGGTGAGCTGTGCGTACTGATTAATTGAAATTGAACTTTGTCTTGCCGAAATAAATCCCTAAGCACATTGGCATTGATAAAATTTAATTGCGTTTAAGCACGTGTTTCCTGTATGATACCGCATGCTTATTAAATGACAATTCGTATTAAAAAATCACAATAAATGTCGTTATACATATAAAGAAACTCGGTAAGAATTAATATTAATTAGTTCAAGTTGTACTACATCATTGATGTCACATTAAAAGTGTAAGATTGTATCAAAACAGTATCTAAATACAATACAGTTGCTATCGAAGCACATTTTTTCCTATAATATTCGAGATGTTTTATGAAACTTTATAAAAAAAATGCATTTATCCCAATTTGCAGTTACTATTATTGTTAAACATTGTTGATACTGTTGCATAATTTACTTACAATTAGTGAATAAGGTGCTACCAAAGAGAAAAGTCTTGACTCAAGTTTGATATAAATAGAGGTAGAATCATTGGAGATTCTTCAGTATTTCTATATTTCTCTCTTTAATTTTGAGTCAAGACTTTTGTCTTCGATGGTACAATATTACTTGTCCTCTTGATTTAATTTTAGGTTTATAGCGAGATTCCTAGGCCTACAGTCTTACAGATAATGTTACAGACGCTACAGATATGCAGAGAATCTCACCATTAATGCAGCAAACACAAAAAATATCTTGTATATTCACGTATTGTATGTATTTGCGGCCGCCAATACGTTTTCTTTTGTGTAAAAGACAAAACAAAAATCATGATTGTCAATCGAAGTAATATTCTTTTATTTTACTGTATACCTTGCGTTATTTTTGTGGTAATGTCATCCAACGGGATTATAAGTAAGCCATGTAAAATTACAGATCACGCTTATTACTAGACATATGTATATTCAGTAATCTAGCCTAAAATTAGTAATTAGAGCGCTTATAACTTTTTCAACGTCTGCTGGGCTAAATTTACAATATGAAGTATTGAAAAAAATAAATACCTTCAGAAAAAAATAAATAAATACGTAATTATTACATAAAAACTTTCGACAAACACAATTTTTGGGATGAGTTATAAACGAAAATGTATAGTCTGTCCATAGGCATAACTAATTTGACCAATGAGCATTACCGGGGATTATCCACTACCTGCTGCGGCAGGTACCGAGAAATTAGGCAAATGAGGTAATGGGCCGTATTAGGAGAAACTGGACTTTTGTTAAGTAGAGAATAATTATGCTTCATTTAATATAATCCACCATTTATATTTTAAATTTCACAGTTCTAAAGTAAATACCTAAATTTTTACATATCATATATACTTGCAATTGTATTAACAATGTTCTATAATCCTATTTTAAATATTAATACCCTTTTGCTCAATTAACTAATTTGTACAAATTTATGTTTGTATGTATAAATGTTTAAATTTGTGAAACAAAAACATGTGGAGACGGATTAACATTCAAGCAACGATGTATTCGGGGCTAGCAATATTCCGGTAAGTGAAAGTAGTGATGCGATAGAGGACGGTGTTGATAGTGCAAGAAATCATTGGAGTACTTAAATACAACAGATAATCCTGAATGTATACAATAATTTGAAGAATGAGAATTATGGGGCTAAGTAGAGACAATTGTTAGAACAACGAATGGTAAGGGACAATCGATGAAAATTAGTATATATGTGTGATTTTGATATTGTGAGAACAGAAATGTAGCGGTTCTACAAATAGTTCCTACATTGCGAAGTTTGTGCAATTCCTTGAAAGAAAACAATTGATTACGGTGTTGTATCACTACGTTGTCGAACGCTGTAAACAAAAGCGGCTTTAAATATCGTACTGTTGATAGGTGGCGAATAATTGTGGAATCGCAAGGACTACAGCTACTGCGGTATGAATACCTGATGAAAGTGAAGGCATTTAGGGAAGAGAAACGTTTTATTTACTACCTGGGTTTACCATCTCTTGGAAAATGGTATACTATTACTATGAATATACAAGACTAGAAATCTACAAAGGAAAGTCATGTTGTATTATTATTTTTGCATAATAATAAACAGACCTGCCAGAATTCTCTCTAAAGACCCTCGTAACTTTTTCATGATGAGTGTTTAAGATAAGGTGTAGTGATCACTTGCAAATATCGTTTTACCCAATTTGTGCCCTTTTCAATCCGACATCCACAACACATAGGAAATAAACATACTTTCACGTAATGCTTTATTACATAAAAGCAAAGATGTCGTGTGTCCATCGTGTGCCTTTTGCATTTTCCAATCGTTATTTATTTATTTCATGAGTTTTTTTTATTTTAATTTTAATTTTAATAATTTTATTATTTTTTTTTAATCTGAAATACGAAACAATTAAAACTTATATTAACGATTATGATCAATAAATACTATTTTGAAATTGTCAATACACAATTATATTATATACATACCAGAAACGATTATTCTTTAAAAATGGTTGTATAAATCGAATCGTTTTTTAAAAATTTAGTATTTCCATGCCGTATTAGAAATCAAACGACCAGGCCAGGCGAAACATGTATATTTCCATTTAGTGCGGTAACGAACCGTTCATAACAACTTCCCGAGCGTTAAGCCCTGTGAAAGGAACGGAGTCGAATAAAAGTGAATAGATATCTAGTGATTTTAGTGAGTAGCGATGAATTACGTCATCTCACCGTTCGCGGCCTAACTTCCAACAGTGGGACTCGCGGTGGTTCCCGTTAGAGGAGGTCCGTTTCGATCGAAATTTCGGCGAATTTTCTCGTTTCTCGGAAAGTCTTGCAAATTCTTGATACCCCTGGTCCAGTCCGACCGACTCGACCACCCCTTCGCCATTTTATGAACCCCCAAGTCGTAGAATCTTCAGATCCTTTAGCGTAGATTTTTTTTACCGATTTACACGTGCTAAACGGAGCACGCCACTGTAGTTGTTAGAAAAAGAGGGAAATATCAAACTTTATATAATGTAACGAGTACTTCTAGCGGATAAGATACAATTTCAGTTAGAAATGCACTAATGATATTATTTAAGTTAAGTTTAATGTAAAACATGTATTTTCTTAAAAAATGTAAGTATATGCATATCAGTATGTATATTTTAAAATCGAACATCATGTTTTTATAATAAACGTTCCGTATAATAATCTTTTTTAATACGTTCCTGAGAACTGTGCTCGAAGGATTGGTTACACATCTTTTTTTCTGAAGTTCGAATGCTGGTAAATAAGTCAAATCGTTAAATCTATGGACAGACTATGTCATTTTTTGTTTATATTTTCCGGCCTTTTCTGTGATGCGCCTTTATTAAATTAAGCTTTTGCTTTGATGTTGGTTTTCTACGCTGAACACTGAATATTCAGCTGTATAATAAATGATGAATGTCGTTTATGCGTATTCCAGGATAGCTTTAATCGACTAAATTGGGTATTTTATAACCATATCGTTATCAAATAATGTATTTTATATACAGTTTCAAGTGTAGAATAAATAAAACGACCAACTGTCTACGTGATATCAGCGCAATACGTGGGTGAAAAATATATTAATAAAATATTAAAAATGTTCAACGTCATAAACTGGCAGTAATGTACTTCTAAGGTAATAATTAGAGTTGGGCAATTGTCCGGCGGAGCAGATACGTATTGCGACGCGGACCTCAAATAATGTAATATAAATAAAGCAGATCAATCGTATTATTGTAATTTAGTATGAATTTTTAAAACATAAGTCATATTAACAGAGTTGTGCAAATTTTCCTTGGGGACAAAATCGGACAAAGCAGGCGAACAAATGGGCCACTTTCCGATACATTCACTACATATTGAAATAAAATAAAAATGTTCACATTTTATAAGAAAACCAGGCACTGTTCATCTGCTTTATTGGAGTACATGAGTTGGAGCGCACGTTCTGAATACGTACCTGCCGCGCCGGAAAATTTGATCAACTCTAGTAATAATAATAACAATATTTTTGTTTTTGTTTATTTGCCATAGGTTGTCAAGACATCAGCAATTGTTAATAAAAAATATCTGCTATCTTGGCAGTTAGCTCTATAGTCATAAGTCATTGTTAGTTAAAAAAAAAATGGAATTCAAATATAAATTGCCTTAAGCTAACTGATGCATTGTAGGCTTGAACTAGAGGTGCGAACGGGCTTTTCCAGGTGCAGGCTACGTATAATAAAATTGCACAGATTTAATTTGTGACTATTTATACCACTGCATCTGTATTTATCATAGTATCAACTAAATGCGGATTATTTATAGGTATAAGATACACATGAAGGCACAACTCCATTGTGTATTATGTGAGTGACTGAAAACATGTTAAATATAAATAATGAAGTATTGAAAGGAAAAGCGTTTAATTTGAAAGATAAGTAAATGTAGGCAAATTATTATATTCTACATGTTCATTTGATTATATAACCGTTTCATCATCACGATATCTCTCTATTTTATATGCTTCTAACAAAGACAATCATGACTCTTGTCGCGACGCTGTAAAAGAGTTATGTTGTATTCCAACATACAAACATACGTTTGACTAACATTTTAATTCAGGAAAAAATCGAAAATAAATAAAATACTATAAAAAAAACATCCATATAGCACACGATCGAAACAAAGGTCCAAAATTGGTGCGAAAAGTATTACATTTAATGAACCACGAAGTTATCTATGATATAATGTTGGCGTTGGTAGATATACTGGTGTTTATTAAATCGATGTATATAAATATGTATAACAATTTACCTAAACAATATAACATATGGGATTTTTTTTTATTATTAAAGTATACTAAAACTTGTTTGGAGGAGTAGGTTGTGCATGTCTAGAAACGCCAAAATTAATTTTGACACATGTCGTGTATGGCGGTAAATTTAAAAAATATGCCGTCGATTTGCAAAAAGTGAGGTTAGATGACATGATATCCAAAAAAGTTATTTGAAAAAGTTGCTTAGAATTCAATTCTGAGGGCACATGCAAATTTTTGTAAACATATTTAAAAAAAAATAAAAATCACAATTTTTCCAAATATTGTTTCATTGAATTACATATTTCCATTTTTTTTCGCTCTTAGCAGCTCAACTGCAGTACTATTTCCAAATTTGATTGATACTCAAACAATTTTGTCAATTTTTGCATAATTAACATAGCGAAAACTGAAAAGTACGATTTTAGTGTGACAATTGCTGTTGCAAGGGACTGTATCTAGTAATAATAAATAAAATTTTACAAACATTTTTCTATAAACCTCTTAGCAGACATTACTTTTATTGAAAATTATTATATTTCTTGGTTGTTTACAGCCTCAAAATTGAATTCTAAGCAACTTTTTCACATAACTTTTTCGGATATCATGTCATCTAACCTCAGTTTTTGCAGATTCACGGCTTATTTTTTAAATTTACCGCCATACTAGTGGTCACGTGACGTGTGTCAAAATAAATTTTGGGGTTTCTAGACATGCACAACCTATCTCCCAAAAAAAGTTTTAGTATATTTTAACAATAAAAAAAATTTCCCATATGTTGCAATATTTAGGCCGGTCATTGTATATAATGCCTACGTTTTATAATTATAAATAGTGTTAAAAGTTAATAGTTTTATGTTAAGCGAACGTTAATAAATTCTATTCTACACTACATAAAATTTGAAAATATCCCAACATTAACAATTCACATGCACTCGCAAATGATTAGATGTTGTAATTCGACATTTGATCATCGTGTTTCTGGAAGATCAATGCAACGAACGGGCCTTACTGATTTAGAGAGTTGGTAAAACAATATCTGCAAAACGGTAAACGTGTTAATCCTATGCATCTAATACAAGAAAAGGAACAAAAATAATGCGAGCGAAGTAATTTCCTGTGTAATGTCACGATATAAGCGGAAAATAATATGAATTACCGTATATTTGCATTAACTTATACGTTTTTTTCTTTTGTTTCCAGATATGCCACATGCAGCCGACTTGAATGAACAATACCAGCTCCCTGCTCCTTATATCGTGAATCAAACGCAACAGATAAGACTGCCTAGTGCCTCCATGATAAGTCGTCAAACCATTAATAAGTAAGGCTGTATTACATAAATCTTGTAAAATAATGGAATTTATAAGATTTTCCATGACAAATAATAATATTTATAGAAAAGGCAAGTCGCATCAATAATAAAATTTTAATTTAGTTTAGAAAACGGATGAGATAGTGATTCTAAACTTTTGATAAAACTAGTAGGACATTACTAATTAATAATTAAATGCTGCAAAAATGTCGCGATCTTTTCGCATATGCATAATATGTTGTGATTTCCTTTATTCTAAAAGACACTTTTTAATTTTGTCATCTTTGAGAGCAGCTCCTTTACATCTGTCTGCCTTGATATTCTCCTATTCCTGCAGTAAAAGCTTTATCATTGCTAAGTTAGGGTGTTGGTACATGAATCTGAAAATAGCATTGTTTTCTAAGCTTATTGTAGTATGCATATGCCCACTTGGTCCACAGTGACCAATTAGTAGACCTACTATCATTTTCTCTCCTAATTTTATTTGGTAGGGCCTTTGTAGATTCAGGACTTTGTTCCTTATTTAAGAACTTTTTTGCTTTTCTTTGCCTTGGTAACATTTTCCACAATTTTTTGTGCTTATTATGTGTCCCTTCAATGATTCCATCGATTATTTCTGTTTTCGTAATCCTGAAAACAGGTCCGACCCCAGTGAATAGATAGATAGATAGATAGATAGATATTTTATTCGCCGAAAAATCACCAACACGTGACATAGGCGCTGTCAAATATTTAATGCATACTTAATCATAATGTTAATAAAAAAGTAAATATAAACACATACAATAATAAAAAAACAACGCACGATATAACAAATTTAACAAACAGTAAAGAAAAAATGGTATGGCGACGCAAAAGGCGCAAGCGAAGCGAATTCCCACAAATACATCTCAATATCTAGATGTTATTCAAATAGGTTTCAAATTCATTCAGATCATAAAAACATCTCTCAATTAACATAAATTTTAATTTTCGTTTAAATTCATTTAAGGTCAAGTTTCCTGATATCAGGTTTTAAATTGTACAGATATGAACCTGCAAACATTGGCGATTTTCTATAGAAAGAGTAGTAATATCTGTTTAAAATAATATTATTCCTATGTCGGGTGCAGTGCCCATGGACTCTAGCAAAAGTTGATAACTTTCCAATATCTATATGAAAAAAATCCCTTCAGAGATATAATGTGGGAGATCATTAATAAGTAATAAAAAAAAATCAAAGGCCCCATTACACTACCTTGCGGTGTACCTACATTGACCGGGTTTGGTTCAGACTTTACATTGTTATGTTTTACGATTATCTCTCTATCGCTCAAAAAAGAGACCACCCATTGTTTTAAAATACCACGTATACCTAATTTGTTCACCTTTTCGGACACATATGAGCATTTAACTTTGTCAAAAGCTCTTGTTAGATCAAATAAAATACAAACTACAAATCTACCGACATCCATTTGATCATAAGTATGTTGAATGCAGTCACTTATAGTAGTTTCTGTAGAATGCCCAGCCCTATAACCATTTTCTTCATGTGCCCAACCTTGTCTAATGCGCGTACTAAAACCCAATTACAAAAAAAAATGCATTTTTTACCCGAAGACTGGTCAAAATAATTTGATTTGAAGGTTTGGGTGTTGTCGCAATTTTCAGCAAAAAATTCCTCTAAGGCTGGGTAATCCATGCTTACCTCGATACAAGCTTTTCTTCATTTCAAAATATCAATAGTAATAAAATGATAAATATTATATTTTGGACATTTAATTTGGGCCTATCCTCGCCAATTCTTCATCTATAGATGGCAGGGAAGTTGTCATAATCACTTCTCTAGAAGAAATGCTAGAATTTTGTATACAATATTTGAGTGGATTCAAAACTTACAAAAAGTCCCATTAAAGATGTTTTCTCGATTTTATTTATCTATTATTTAACGAATTTTGTATCTTGCTTGATTGACAGATTTACAGCTTAAATACCATTGAGAACTCACAATTTCAATCTTGCATTTTTATTGTTGTTTGTTTAGATACATGTCCAATAAAACAGTAATTTTTAACTAATCACTAATCTGGATATTTGTTTGAGTACTCACCTCAAGTGCAGCTATTTAAAATTGATTTCGAAATACAATTAAATATTCAGGAATTCCATGTCCTTTGACTAATCACGTCATGCATGGTTACATTGATTTATTTCTTTTTAGCGTTCCACCGATAGAATCTGTTATAACTCGAAATGTAGACGAACAAGCTAGCGTCATCACGTCAACTTCCGCAGCTAACCGTCAAGGATTCCAACCGAATGGGGATAAAAATCCCGGACACGACCAAGCAGATTGTTAAGGACATCCGTATATGAAGAATACCTACACACCAAAGAATTTCTGTATCTCTATTTTACATATTGTTGAATGTTAAGGTTAGGGTTTTATTGCTCTTTGGAATAATAACGTTGTTATTCGCGCAAAGACGATTGGATGGTACAAATGCAATGAAGGTCTTAAAATTTCTTGTAGGGGAAATTTTATTCGATTTGAAATAAAGTGGTAAACGATTTTCCAAAACTTTATATACGTAGGCTTTTAATTTTATTTATACAATATATACTATATAAGATACACATTATTTATACAATTTTTATGTAAGGTTTACAATATAATATGACAAGTTCCTTCGCGATTTAGGTACGATATCTTATTTATAATAGGTCTTAAGACAACCAATGTATGTTTGCGTATAAATAATTAATAGGTTATGACGAAACACATATGTACTTAATATTTCACCAATTGCTAGTCTGTAGTACTTATAACTTACGTCACGTTGTTTTACTAACTTAATTTTGTATTCTGTCGAATTTTAATAAATCAAAAATCATCCTCTAGTTGAACAGCATTAACTAGTCGAGTTTTGATCATATAGAGTAAGCCCAATCACCAATAAGTGAAATTAGAATTCACAAAACAGCATATTTTGCAAATTATCTGTTTTGTGACAAAATATGTGTCAAAATAGACACAGGGTGACACAACTTGTTTTAGCTTCCTTCATATTTGGTGCCAATCACTGCACTGATAGTGAAATAAATTTGGGAATCTCAACATCTATTGGACTTAGCAACACATCTATACATTTGTTCATGATTTTGAGTATGACTAGTTTTTTTTTACTTTACCGTCAACTAATCATACGATTTTGTTACTTCTGTTTTATTAATTCAACAAACTCAATAATAGTGTTATTACTAAATTTATTTCATCATTCTTGGGACACCACACGAGTTATTGTAGATTCGTTATTTGTCCCAAATTGGCAATTTTTCTAAGAAAAATAGTATATATAATAAAATGTAGGTGGAATAAAAAATGAGTTATCATCTTCAGTAGTAAAACCGAAACAAATTACCCGTCCATTAAAAGTTTTTTTACTTTGCAATGATATCTCGATTTTGAAACTTTGGGGTTAAGCATAGTTGGCTATGATCTGTTTAGAAAAAATAATTTCATCTATGTCACACTTTCGATTACATGGAGAGTCATGATCAACTTTGATAATTTAAATAAAAACCTATATTTGTTAGTGCATTTTTAGGTTCTACTAGGAATTTTAAAGCCAATTTTATAAAACATCTACTTACCTATCGGTTGTCGTTTCAGGGTTATTTTGGTTTTTGTGAAAAAAAAAACTCAAAAAAATATGATGCTGTAAATGCGTATAATGGCTATACAGTAAAAGATGGAGAGTTTTTATGTTGACTGCGGAGGGTATGAGTCCTCTACTATTTAACCAGGGAATAAAAAGTAAACAACAATATACAGGGTGTGCCATAATCTAGGGTTGAATTGGGACAATTTCTTAGTACCAAAAGTTGTTTTTTTTTTCAAATGGAACGCCCTGTATATTTTTACACCATGTGATGTAGGATTGCATCCTCTATCGAAAAGCCATAGGTGTTCTTATACCTATCTCTAGCGCTTCGTTTAGAATTAGCGATTTTTAGAAAATGTAGTTTTTAATTAGTATTTAATTAATAATAGGCAGTGAAAAACATTTTTAATTTTAAAAGCATATAGAAAAAAACTAAATACAGTATTACTCTCATATGTAAGACAAATCAGGTAAAACTTAATAAACACAATTGGCAAAAGAAACACGATGAAACCAGAGATTGGAGCAAACCACGTGTAGATTGGGAGTATTTGGAAATAGAGATAAATCACAAAAAAGTGAATGTCATTAATATTTATAGATTACCGTTGTCCGAGGTACAAAAATTTTTCGAAATCTTAGAGGATATTTTGGAATATGTTGTGTCAAGAAAACCGTGTCACACCTTAATTATTTCAGCTGATTTCAATATAAATATACAAAATAGAGAACATTCCGCCGTAAAAAAGTTTTATGACATAATCAATTGCCATAATTTAGAAACTAGCATCAATACTCCTACTAGAATAACCTTGAATTCATCTACTACCATTGATAACATACTTATCAATACTGCGAGCTTCAAGGGTAGTGTTGTCGTGACTGCTCTCTCCGGTCATACGACTCAAACGATTTCCATTCCAACTGATGCACCGCAGCAGGCCTCCTATGTCCGTGCTGAGTCGTACGGTTTCACAGACGCTAATCTTCTCCACCTAAAAAAACATTTAGAATTAATCAACTGGTATCAAATCGTAGATGAGGTGGATTATAATAAAGAACTTTAATGCTTTCTCTGAAATCCTAGGGAATGCAATAGAAATTACATGTCCAAAACGAATTGTCAAGTTTGAAACGAACCACACTAAAAAAAAACTGGTTAATTAATGAATTGAAACAAAAATTTCAACTTAAAAGGCAGCTATACGATAATATGCTGAATCATATTATTAGTAAGGAGGAATATAAAGGTTTTTGCGAAAATCTGAAAGTTGAAATAAAAAATCAAAAAGTAATCACAAATTCAGAAATCATAAGACGTTCTAAAAACAAAACAAAAGCAATATGGTCTTTAGTTAAACAAATAGCTTTACTTACATCCACCTCCACTACAAATCATTGTAATATACATGATATGGAAATGGAAACACTTACGTCATCGTTTGAAGAATTGATCTAATTGATATATGCAAGCCGGCGTCAAGTAATGTATCTGCAGAAGCAAATAGCACTTGTAAAAATCCCCTTACAATCTTCTTGACTTCAACTACGCCAGAGGAAATACGAGCTACAATTCAAAATTTAAAACCTTCGAACTCCGTAGGACATGATAACATACCTGTAAAGTTGATCAAAGCCTGTGCCTCACATCTTGCATCACCTTTAAGTTTTCTCATTAACTTATGTATGAGGTATGGACAATTCCCTGGGGAATTAAAAAAGTCAACTGTTATCCTTATTTACAAAAAAGAAGATAAGGCAAACATTAGTAATTACAGGCCAGTACCGATTCTATCCATTATATCAAAGATTTTTGAGAGAATACTGTACGACAGAATACATAATTTCTTAAACAGGTCAAACATCCTCAGTGTCATGCAAAACGGGTTCATCAAAGGAAGAAAATACCAACAGGGCAATTTACCAAGTACTTAATGAAATTGCAGCGGGTATTAACAATGGAGAATATACTGCTACTTTACTCATGGACTTGAGTAAAGCGTTTGACAGCATTAACTATGAAAAACTATATAAAAAAATTGGATAACGTTGGAATACGAAGCAACGCTGGCAACGTTGATCGAACCTTATTTGACTAATCGTCGGCAGAGAGTGGAAGGATATGATTACGTCAGCCACAGAAAAACGTATTCCGATTGGCAGGTTATACAAAGAGGTGTGCCACAAGGATCAATATTGGGTCATCTATTCTTGATATATATCACTTATCTGCAAAAATGAAAGGCTTAAACTCTACCATGTTTAAGAAAATACTTCACCAAGAGTTAGCGAAGAAAATTATATACTCACTCGGCGACTATTTTAAAAACTCTGTCTGTGATATTTGACGACTTACTTCATAGTAATTTATTATTCTGTCCTGTTTATATTTCTTTGACTAACGTGTTATTTTTTTTACGTGTACTTGTTATTTACAATTTATATGAGTTATATGTTATATTACTTTCTATATCTTTTATTTATATTGACATGTTCAACGTACTATATACCGTAACACTGGATAAATAATCTATCTATCTATCTACTTTACAATTTAAAATAAGATATAAAAATTGTTTTTTTATGTCCTTCTTTTTTAAAATGGGTGTTATATTTAACAGAGGAGTACTCGCGTACTTAGCAACCAATTAAAATTACTAATTCTAGTACGATATTATAGTACTACGTTACAAAGCAAACAAATAGCAAGCGAGAAAGGAAGAAATGGAAGAAATTTATAAAGAGGTATTTTATTTAGTGTAGTTAATGAGCCTTACGCACTTGTGGTAGAAATGCATCTGATTGAGTTTTTTGAATATAAAACATTTCTAAAAAAAGCCGTTTATTAAAAACTATTACATATATATATATCAAAAAAAATCTGATACCACTAATCTTTCAACAAAATTTACAGTAGTTTAATCATATTTTTCTAAATTTATTTTATCAAACCAAATTTCAATTCAATTCAATTGCAAATTTAATTTATTTTAATTTTTAAAAATAGTGTAGTTTGCACAAACCCTATATATTCATAAAATTTTAAACTTTATGATAACCTTGTACACACTTTACAACAGCTACCTCTTTAGGTCAGCCTCTGTGCAGTCTGGCTATAGATACAACGATTGTATTATTATAATAATGTTTACAGGGAATCATCGACTACCTGCGACAGCAGGTATCAAGAAATTATGCAAATAAGGTAATGGGCCTTATTAGGAAGAATTGGACTTTTCTTATGCAGAGAACAATTATGTTTCATTTAATGTAGTCCACAGTTTACAATTTATATCTCATTATTCTAAAGTAAACAATTAAATTTTAAAAGATCATATATATACTTGAAATTGTATTAAAGAATGTTGTATAATGATATTTTAAATATTAACAACACTTTAGTTAATTCAGGACTAATTTGTACAAATCAACATATGTATATTTATCAGAAGATAATAAATAAGAGAATATAGTTGAAAGACAGTTGTCGCAAAGTGTCAATGTTTAAATTTATGAAACAAAACATGTGCAGAGAGAACTGTTTTGTGTGCCACGAAAACTCTATGAGCTGCTGCAGATGAGCCCCATAAGAGTGTACCGTACTACAGCCTGGAAATTTAATTTCTGCATAGTAAAGTGTTTGAAGGCATGCCATTGTCACCTGTGACCTTAAGCAACGAAACATGTAACATTTACTAGAAACTTTGGTCGCTAATTGTAAGCAGTGTTCATTCCATACTAAATTAGGCTCTAAAATAGCACCCGAAAATTTTAATGAAGTAGCCTTAAGCGGGCCTTCTCCATTTATTTCAAGCCTATTTCCGTCTGCCGATTTCTGGTATGGAAGCTCATATATTTGTTTTTTTTAGTTTTATTTTAACTATAATTTCCATAAACACTAGTATACAGTGATCGTTATCTAAGTGTATATTATAAGTGCCGAATTTTACAGTTTATGCAAACATTATATCTATGCGTTGGTGCAAGAAGGGTCAATGTCAAAATCACTGGTTTTAGAGAAAATTAGCTGGCAAGGAATTGTTTTCATAGTTGTAGCAACATGGGCATAGAATCCAAAACCACAAAAAAAAATATAGCATTGGCCTTTCTTGCACCAAGCAACAAAAGATAGAGAAGAAGTATGTTTGAGTTACATAATTATTTCTACTAAATCTTCTACATTTTCACGTAATCTGACTTTCATCAGATAGCAGGCACCATCGAGCACGGTTGATGATAATGCCCATATTATTTATTGGTATCTAATCCATAAAACATGGCATATCTTAAAATTAATAGACGTTTAGTACAATAATCTTTGCGAATACGTCCCTGTGAATCACCCGTGCTCAATGAATTGGGTAAACATTCCTTTTCTGAGGTTCCAGTGCTAGTGAATAATTCAAATCGTTGTATCTATGGACAGACTGTGTCATTTGTTTTGGTGTCTACATACAAAGCATTTTAAGTGGCATTTCGCACTATTGTTTTTTTTTTACCAGAGTGCAAGAAATCGTTTGAGCCCTGACCAACTCCCTCTGCACTGTAAAAAATTACAGTAATTTTGCCATGGTAAATCAGGAATATTACATGTAATAACGTTGTGAATTTACCACAATAAATCATGTAAATTTTGTTTTACGTGTTTTTTCTAGGATATTTAACATGGAAAAAGAAATTTCGGTAAAATTTATAGCGTTTTCAATTAAGTTTCAGATGTAACAAAAATTCAAAAGGAAAATACAGGAAAAACATGTACAATTTTTATTTACTCTCAAAATTTACTTAAAAGTGCAAAATTGACATTTTTTTGGGGTATTTAGTGCACTTTAAAAGCAATTTTACTAGTGAACTATTAATTTTGCTGTAAAAATATGAGCGGTTGTTTATATTTTTTGTTTTTACTTGAATTTCGGGATAAAACTATAGATATCATGAAAATACGAAATTCATACGCCGCAATGTGTTTGGTTATTGGATTATTTATCTGTGCGCGTAGGTAATTCTATTCGTTTGTCGAACTTATTATTGGCTCAATGATATCATGTACGTCATAAACAATCGTAGGTTTCGCGTAAGCGTGTTCATTCTTGATCCCTGGTTGAGCGATTCACTATGACCTATTAGGTGCTATAAAAGAATTAGGTAAGTTGCTTGCTCTCTTTACAAAAATACATATGAAAATTATTTCAGTGTTCGGTAAATATAGAGTTCATATAAATATTACATACGAATTTACAGTACAATCTTTGAAAAACACATCAGCATGTGAAATTTACTAGATGGTGAAAATTTTACCTTATGAAGCAAATTACCTGTAAAATTGTAGGCAACTTTGTTACCAACGATTTTACATGTAATTTTCCTGCAACTTTTTTTACAGTGTGGCTACGCTAGCAATTTTTACAATAAAAATTGTATTAAATATCTTCAACCATTCTTCTATTTGTTTCTATTAGATCTCTGCTGAAATAAAGATGCTAGGAGATTTACAACTTTTATTTTTAGCGCCCAGCGTGGGGCACAAAATTTAGTTTCCATTCTAAAAATGCGCTTAGTATTGTGTAGGATTATTTTGTTTTATTTTTTTTTCCAAATCTTTTGTGATCCTTTATTCCAGAATAGCGCATGGTTCGTAAAGACTTTTGCCAAAGCATTTTCAAAATTTATGTGAAATTTATATGATTTTGCTTTTTTCAAAATAAAAAAAAAATCTGTCAGATTTATTGCTTCATGGATGATGTTTTTAATTTAATTTAAATTTATGGATACTCATCCAATTTTAATACATTTATCCTGGTGTTAAAAGCAATTAAGTGTCCGCTTACGAAACTTTAAAAAAAAGGTAAATTGGATATACCATTTTTTTGTCCATAATTCCCATAAAAAGCAACGCCCAATCAGCGGCTCAACTCCATTAGGTGTTTAATAATTTATGAATGGGCGACGGCCAAGTTTCATGAATACACAAATAAGGTAGGTAAATTGTATACATACGTACACGCATCCATACTCATACCTGGCATGAGAGATGCATAATCAAAAGTGTAGAGGGCAGCACGGCGGATCGTGCAAAGCACGCCGCGATACAGACGAAATTGGGCGTGTTCAACGGACGTATCGCGACCAATACGCGACCGTCAAAAGGTACGATAGTCTTTTTTTTTCATTCCGTGCAGCGTACGCGGTTTTGTTTTCCCCGCGCGTTGAATTTTTTTTGTCATCTCTTTTCCCTCCTGCTTCTTTTTTTTTTCTTGTTTGCATTTAAGCGTGGACTTTATTTATGACCCTTTTTAAAAGCGGCATTCGTCGCATGAGACGGTTGGCGCCACTGCACTCTATACCGGGTATGTGTATCTCGGTCGAGAGTCGAGTGGTCCGACGCTATAAGAGAGAATTATTAGGAGAGTAGACTTGAGGCCGGTTCTCCTTTCCATTTAGGCGATTAATACAGACATTAGGGCCCAGTTGAGTCGGACGAGGACGGAGGATAGGCCGAGAGGGAAGGAGAGAAAAAAATGCACGCGCGGTCGCCGGGTCGATAGGGTTGCGATGCGTGGGGACAAATAGCTTTAAAAGTAAATTGGTGTAGGAGATGATTTAGGTGGCAGGGTGGAGTTTTGACGTGCCGTAAGATATTATTAATGGGTACGTGTTTAAGGGCGCACCGGTGGCTGTAATTACCAATTAGTCAAAAACGCCGTTAAGGTGAAATATATATCAAGCTGATTTCCAAAATAAAAATCTGTAGCTTTTTACACTGAAAAAAAAAATAATGTGGAAGAACTCAATAAAGTTTCGATGTAATGTCTAAAGTATTTAGCTAAAAACTACACTAAGAAAATTTGGTACGAATTTTATATAAATTAAATATAAATATTTTAAAATCAAATAGGGGAAGGTGGGCAAGATGGGAACACTAAGCTTTAGAACACTGCATCAGGATTGCAAATTGATATGCAAGGTTCTAAGTAGGCTTGTTGTAATCTTTAAACATTTACCTTCTGATGGCTGTATTTACAATTTTTCGATGGATACTCCTGATGTTGTGAGAAAATTTTGAAAAGAAATATGTAAATACACCATCTTGGTCCACCATGGGGTTCCAGGTGAGTTAAGAATGGGTTGTAACGTAAATCTGGATAATATGTAAAAATATAGATTTTATTCTTAAAAAAATACAGGAACAAAGCTAAAACTCTTTAAAACGGAACTACTTAAAATAAAAAAAAAAAAAATAACGATAAAAATATTAAACTTAGCTTCATACTTGAGACAATAAAAGACGAACTCATCCACATTATTCACACACCTTCCATGTACCCAACCTCGCCATCCATGGCATTGTATCCATACTTCCCTTTTGGTATCTTCACCGCACTTTCTGAGGCAATATAAACATAGACATAATCATCATCCTTAACAGAAGAACTTGATTATTGACGTTTTCTAAAAATCTACTCTTTGTTTTCCTTACAAAATTTGGCTTCTTGGTCTCTTCTGTTTTCTTAATTTTTTTCATTTAATACTCCCTCAGCACTTCTAGTTGCCTTAGCGATTCTCAGACTTCTATTTTCTCGTAGCAGATGTTTATACGTACTGCTTGTAAGGATTGTTGTCTTTCCCTTGCTACGCTTTGATTGAACCTGTACTTCATTCCTAACATGAGAAATAGGCATTATGTCTTCGAGAAAGGGTAATGGAGATCACATCTCACAAATCCTATCAGCCAATCTTTTCCTGCAATTTTTTGCATTTGTTCAACAACGAACTTTCCCCAATTTTTCAGATCATAATCAAATTTTGGCACTCTCGAACAAATCGGCTTTTCAGTGTACCTATTGTGAAAAGCAACCTTCTGGATCTTTACAGAGTAGGTACTTACCCCTTTCTCCTTCCACACATGCGGCATTTTTAGGGCAAAATAAGATACAAGTATCCTTATTGCAATATATTGGTAAATGAGTTTTCAGATTTGGCGTGTGTTGCATGAGGTACAACGGTGTAAATATTTCTATATACGCTTGTTTGATACCCACCCTATGATTTTTAATTACAATTTTTACTTGAGGAAGAATACACATAATGCAATCAAAAGACATCCTATTACCCGCCAAATTTATTTAATGATACTATATGGGAATGCTATCAATTTATGATTGATTCATTTTCTTCGTATTAGCATTAACTGTGAAGCTTTTATAGTTAGTTTCTCGAAAAATAAAAACTCTGTGAACATTGTTTTCAAATACTTTTTAATTCAATACTAAATTAACACAAATACTGTGAGATTCAAAATGATTGTCGTAATAAAAAAACTGTTTTCCGAAAAAAATTATCTATACTTATTGCAAATTTAATGAGTGAAGTTAGTTACACACAAATTTCATACATTAAATCATTTTTCTTGACATTTAGCGACATTGGCGTTCGTGTTGTAGTATCCCTCATTTATTTATCTTATTTTTTTTTTCAAACCGTTTATATTTTCATCTAATATCACAAACAATAGTATTTTTGAATACTGTAAGAAAATAAGGGAATTTATCTGTGGTAAGACAGGAAATTATTTCATAACATGCACGTAATCTATATACACACCAGAGCACGAAACATTAATTTTGGAAGCTTATTTCCGAAATGGACAGCGGAATGATGAAGGGCATGGATGTATTCTGTAGATCTATGTATTCAAGAAATTCGTGTACAGTTTCCAGATGAAGAATTCGATGATTTGATTTTAAGCAGACAGATTTATAGACTCGTGCACGGCTTTCGAGAAACAGAAAGCGTTCGTAAAGTCATCTGGTCGTCAGACAGTTCTTACAGAAAACAAAATTGAGGATGTACGAACTCGTCTAGATCAGAGTCCCACTAAACTATTGCGTCAATTAGCTCAACAAATAGGTAATAAGTCAATATTAACATTAAGTGAAATAGTTTATTACATTTCATAAGGCTTATCATACACTTCAGCGCAACGAACTGTCAAAAGAAAGTTACATTTTCATCCCTATAAAGTTTCTATGGTACAGGAATTATTACCATTAGGTCACGATAGGCGATTAGAATATTGTCATTGGTTTAATAACAATTTAAGGGATAATAACTTGCTAAACAACTAATTTTTCTCGGATGAAGGCTGGTTTCATTTAACAGGCTATATCAATTCACAAAATTATCGCATCTGGCCTGCAGAAAATCCACACGAATTTCGAGGAACGCAATTGCATCCCGTAAAAGTTATAGTTTGGTCAGCTATGTCCAGGCAACGAATAACAGAGCCAATTTTCTTCGAGAAAACTGTAACAGCCCAACGTTACCAACAGATGTTGGAATTGTTTATTGCAGAGTTACAAGAAAATGAGCTTGAAGCAGGTTATTTTCAACACGATAATGCTCCAGCACATACTGCTCGACGAACCTGTCAATATCTCCAACAGTTTTTCGCTGATAGGTCGTTGGAGCACAAAGATGGCCACCAAGATCGCTTGAGCTAACCCCATTAGATTACTTCATGTTTGGCTATCTAAAAAATAGGATCTATAGAAACCGCTTGCATACCATAGGAGAACTGAGAGATGCCATTATCAATGCAGTACAGAATTTAACTACACAACAACTAATCAATGTCATCGAAAGTTGAAACGAAGAGTTGACGCTTGCATTAATGCTCATGGTGGACATTTTGAATGCGCTCTTTAAACTATTTTTAAGTTTTGTCACTTAATAATTATACTAATTGTAAATTATAATTTAAAGTAATAAATAAATTTGGTTAAATACCAGTTAGTATTAAATTGTAAAATCATAATTTTAGTAAAGAGTTAAATTGATCACATTTCATTTTTACAAGCAGGAACACGAATCCATAGTCGTTTATATAATGCGAGTTCAAATATAGGTAACGTTTTCCTTATTTATGACAGATCATTGTATATTCCAAAAATGGTAAACATCCTAATAGCACTTCAGTAAGAATATAATATTATTATTGCTACTTGCTGCATAGATCTTCATGTGTAGCAATACGATGTGAGATTCAAAACGATTGTCGTAATAAAAAAACTGTTTTCCGGAAAAAAATTATCTATACTTATTACCGGTTTAATGAGTGAAGTTAGCGACATACAAATTTCATACAATAAATCAATTTTCTTGACATTTAGTGATATTGGCGTTTGTGTTGTAATTTTCCTTCGTTTATTTATCTTATATTTTTTTAAACCGTTTATATTTACATCTAATATCACCAACAATAGTGTAGTAACACTGACTTAGTTCAAACCTTCATTACAAACACACGGCATATACCTAAACCCTGCTATTATCAATAGGAGCGGAATTGACTTTTTGAATCTCACCGTATGTATCTTTCTCTACTAACCGCTGTAAGTGCTGTTTTGTCAAAAATATCTTTTAAAATTTTACTCTTTTCCATTACTATTTCACTATTACCTCCCTGACTCGTCGATATAAATATAGGTTATGGTTAACTGTGACTACAAAACTATTTAACTCAAGCAGTATATAAAATTACAAAAGCTTAAAACACTTACCCTTAAGTTTTTCTAGTAAACTCTAAAACTCTAAAAAATTAGAGCGTCACGCTAACCAGCACAATTAGTACAAAAAAGTACAAACCACTTGTGATGGACATAATCGAATGACGGAAAAGCTATTCGATTATTGCCGATCATTCGATATTTCGATTATGACGATTGAATTATGAATAATAGTTCGATTATAATGGTAAATATGTAATTCATGCAGATGTAAAATATAATAGCCTAAACAAAGGTTATTATATTAGGAATTAACAGGGATAATATCGCAAAACAAATGATGAGGACCTAAAAAAAAGGTCCTTCGGTATCTTGCCCTACTGAATGAACGAATGATAATAATCGAATGATTTCGATTATGCCTACCACTATAAAGCATACTGGACTCTATACATCAAAATATTATTGGAATATCATTACTAAATATAATAAAATTTTTTCTTAGAATTCTGCAGATCAAACCATTGAGAGGAAAAAAGAAAGTAGAGTTAAAGAAAACACTGCAGCTTTTTAGAATATTCTGTAATGTATCAAAAATGGCTGTACTAAATTATTTTGTAATTTCAATTCATTCAATTCAAAACACTTTTAGGTGCATAAAATGATATATGCATAAAACGACGAAATAAAGCAAAGAAAAATATGCGAAAAGAAGTTTTAATATATATAAATGTTATTTCAATTAATTTTTATGATGCGTATCTGCATGCCATGTACATACATAATATATAGATAGCAACAATTTAATATTCTGAAACTTTTTATACTCATGCATTTTGATGCAATAAGCCGGTTTTAGAGCCAGCGTTTCAGTCAAAATTCTACCTTCTCCACTTGTTTATCTTTGTCTGATATCGTTCCTTACACATAACAGATAAAATAAATAATAAATACGTATTTTCGGACCAAATGAACACAAGAAGAATTTTAGGTATTACACTTAATGTTTATCGTTAAAGTTAAAAAATACTGAAACAGTTTTATAAAATAATGTAAACTGTGGATTTGAAGATAAATGGTAAAAATCTTTTTTATAAATTCCAATTATCCAATGAAAGGCTTAAATAAGAAACTGCTCTGTTTAACTTAATCATCAGTTTCCCTTTGTGTTATTATTATCATATTTTATCACATCATATCAATCGTTGTTGAATTGGCAAACAGTCCATCTGTAATTCATCACATTTTTTAACGCTTCTTTTTGGATGTATTACCTATCGGCTTAAAGCAAATGGGAAAATAAATAACATATGCAAAAACCTAGAAAAAATTTTAGCAACATTTAAAAAGATAAAAACAAGTATTAAAAAGGCAAAAAAATTGAAAATGGATGGTGAATTATGAATCATGAATTATGAATGATGAACCGCCATCTTCACGGTAATTTGTGTACTCATAAAAATGTTTAATGTATTTGCTGCTATAGGCCCGAAAACTTTGCTATAATATGTTTAGAACATTATGACGTGATGATTTAAATAATACAATTTTGACGGAAATCTACTACTACTTTGTCTGTAACTCTACCAACTTATACATAAATAGTTTCTTTAAAAAAACCATTCTTGATATCATATATCTAAACCAATATCTTTTCTGCTGTTAAGGTAATTTACTTGAATAAAAGATAATATTTTGAAGAAAGTTTTTCCTGAAATATATTATAGCTTCCCTTAGTAATATTACAATGTTAAAATTTTTTTCTAAGAAAAAGAAATTTTCCCAGTTAATATTTACGTAAAGTACATGTAGGTATTATGAGAAAATTTCTAACATTTCGAAATTATCCTTAAATTTCTGTACATTTGTCCCTATTCAATGCGGAAAATAATCAAAAAAAAAAGTTTATTTTTACCAAGAAAAATTACTAATTTTCTCAATGTGTAGTTACATTTTTTTTATTTTTGTAGAATAACTTTTATGTAATTGGCTATGTCTCATTTACTGTGTGATTTTAAATGAAAGTATTTAGTACTAATAAAAAGTACTATTTATTTATAAAACTTTTGATTTCGATTTCAAGATATGAATGAAAGTGCAGGTTCATTTATACTCAAATACCTTTATCTACAATTACATTGGACCCCTTATTCATCAAATTAATAAGATAAATAAAATGTTATTTGAAGTAATCTTTTATGAATGGTGTTTGGACTTGAAAAATATAGAAATGATAATAATGGTCCTTCGCATTCAAAGTTTTATTTAAAAAATCGATTGCACTACATGTTTGGGCGATACACCATCAGTAATGATTTAGTATTAAAATACCATAAAAGTCGAACAACATTCAATGGAAAAACTTATATACTTATATACTAATATAACTTATAACCAGTAGCCGAGATGGTATATACGTAGAGTACTCTACTCACTCTCCACCGATCATTCAAAATAGTACACATATCTCTCTCTCTTCATTTTTAATTTTGATTTAATTTTTAATCTAATTTGAATTGACCTAAATTAAAATTACTTTTTCCATGGAATGTTGTGCGACTTTCTTCATTGTATTTTAATACTCACCGTACCGTATTTTTCGGACTATAAGACGCACCGGATGATAAGACGTATTTTTCGGAATATAAGACGCACCGGACGATAAGACACACCTCAAATTTAGAGACGATTTATTGAAAAAAAAAATTTTAATGTTACCTTCGGACCATAATGTTACCTTCGGGTCGTCTGAGGTGGCGGGAATGAAGTGTCTAAAAAACGATCTTACTTCCGGTCATGATGGCTTACCCAGCTCTTTCATCCGTACCTGTGCTGATATTCTTACTACTCCACTTACTCTTATATTTAACTTATCTTGCCAAACTTGCTGTTTCCCAAGCAGAATCTCCCCAATTTATAAGAGTGATCTCCGTAATGACATCAGTAACTATCGCCCAGTTGGAATTCTATCCAATTTTGCTAAAGTTTACAATCACCTTCTATATAATGATATTTTTAATCAAGTTAAATCCTTTCTCGCAGTTCAACAACATGGTTTTGTTAAAGATAGGTCTACTTTAACGAATTTATTGGAAATCACTCAATATATTAGCAGGGCTGTGGATGTTCGCAAAAAAGTCGATGTTAGCTATACGGATTTCTCGAGGGCTTTTGTCAGTCTAAATCATTCTTTACTCGTATCTAGGCTTGATGCATCAAGGTTTTTCATCTAATTCTTTAACATTTCTTTCGTCTTATTTATCTCATAGACTTTGTTATGTTTCTTACAACGGCTTTTCTTCCTCGTACTATTCAGCCTCCTCCGGTGTTATATAGGGATCCAACCTGGGAGACACTGTTGAAGATCTTGGCGTTTTGTTTGACACACGATTAAGCTTCACTAATCATATTGCTGCTGTCTGCTCTGAAGCATCAAAATCTTTGAATTTCATAATCGTACATGTAGAAAATTTTCCAACATTCACGCTTAAAATCTCTGTATTATGCCTATGTTCTGAGTAAATTGGAGTATGGATCGCTTGTATGGTATCCAAATCTCAGCCAGAAGAGATAACTATAGCGGTCGTTTCATGCTGAGACTTGTTGATGGCAGGATTGATTCGGTCTCACTTCTTTCAGGAGTTAGTTTCCTTACTCCTCTACGCGCAACTCGATCTTCGACACATTTCTGATACCAAGAAACAGAATCGAATGTTTTGCGAAAGACTCCCATCACACACATGTCGAGGAACGCCAATAGATTATTTAATAATGTTAACTTTTAATTTTTCCGTATAGTCACTTTGTCGTTTTTACACTACTCATATTCATTTTCATTATTATTTCTTTATACGTGGATTTTGATTTTTGGATTACCAGTTTTTTTTATTTTTCAATATATTAACATTGTCATGTAATTATTGAACACGTATTACAGTTTAGGTCTACTTTGTCCTTTAAATGGTTATAACTGTTGTACAATAAAGATTATTTACTATTATTATTATAAGACGCACCCAAAATTTGAGTCCATTTTTCTATGTAAAAAAGCGCGTCTTATAGTCTGAAAAATACGGTAAATCATTACCTGGTGATGGTGTATCGCTGAAACATGTAGAGTACTCTGCTCATATACACTCTCCACCTATCATTCAAAATAGTACACATAATTCTCTTCATTTTTTATTTTAATTTAATTGTTTAATCTAATTTGAATTGACCTAAATTAAAATTACTTTTTCCATGGAGTGTTGTTCGCCTTTTTTCATCGTATTTTAATACTCAACGTAAATCATTACCTGATGATGGCGTATCACCGAAACATGTAGTGCAATCGATTTTTTAAATAAAACTTTGAATAGGAAGGACCATTATTATCATTTCTATATTTTTCAAAATGTTAATTGTTTTAATTTTTGTCTTTTATTAATTTGTACAACTTGCCATACTTACTGTGATAGGGTTGTGTTTGCCATTGTAGAAATAAGTGCAAAGGCAACTATATTAAAATCTCTTTCAATTTGCCCATAAAAATACAAATTAATAAATCTTCAACATTTGTAGAACGTATTTTATTAATAATGATTTCTATACTGATTATTGCATGTTATACCACACCTTTTTGTTTTAATTTTACAATATAAATTTTATAATTTATATTCAATACAAAATATTTGAGTAATTACACACGCTATGTAACAATTTAAAGGATGCCAGCTAAAATAAGGATTTTTTTTATCTCCTTTATTGACAGTTTCGCACATTGAAAATCAGTTTATTTACTCTAATTTCATTAAATTTATGTGATGTAAACATAAATTATTATTAAAATCGTAATTTTATTTTTTAAATCCATTTTTTCACTTAAAAACTATTTTGCTAGTATTGTCACAAAATATTGGCAATGATACAAAAGCACATTAAATTGATTTGATATTTTATTAGATCTGCCTTTGATGGCATTGCTTCTAATGCATACTATCTATCGATATGTTTGGAATAGTCTGCGCAAAGTAAAATTTTGATCGAAGGTGCCGACAGGAAATGAAGCAATCTATAATATCTGTGGTTGAAAGTTAAGATAAAGAAGAACATGGCTAAGTTAGTTTTTTGGACTAATAAAACTAATACTGGATGAATAATTATCGTGAATTTGAACTTTCGTTCAGCAATTGCAATTTTTTTTTTCAAGGAAAAATGTAAATATTATTATCACATTCTGCTATTAGTATATTAGTAGTTCTGCTAGTGTTTTAACCAAAACTTAATTACAGACTTACATATTTGATGTTCTATCTCTTGTGAGAAAACAATTAAGACTAACATTTGCAAGATAAAATCACCAAATATTCAGAAATTCCAATATTAAACCATACCAAACTGTAGTACCAACTTATATTCTTAGAAATCATAAAAATCTACTAATTTTATCTTCTTTTGTTGGAATATGGCTGGGAATAAATTCAAAAGACAATACAGTTTACGTTTCGGTTTATTTATAAACCTTTTTCAAACCATTTATCTTAATTAAATTTGCGAATTACGATCCACATTAAAATTTGTGTTCACACTCTGTATAAACCAACATGGTTTTATGTCATAATTTTTAGGAAAACATTTTGAAATTGTAAATGGGACAAACACAATGTATAATAATACATGTTAACGTTAAAATATTTATATTTTCAATATTTTTTTAGTTTAGTTTTTATATTACCGAAACGTAACCTGTATTGTCTTTTGAATTTATTCGCAGCCATATTCCAACAAAAGAAGATAAAATTAATACTTTATTATTGGCTACCTCCTACGATCTTACCTATCACAGAGACGGTGTTATGTGGCGTACAATGGTTATGTGTCGGACGACTTCTTCCTGACTTCTGGCGTACCTCAGGGATCCAACCTTGGCTCTCTATTATTTGTGCTAGTCATAAATAATTTATTACTGAAAATCGATTGTCCGGTCGTTGGGTATGCCGATTACATCAAGATTTTTTCTGAGGTTGCTTCTGCTGCGGGTGGGGACAATCTACACCGTAACCTTAACATACTCCATCGATGGTGTTACATATATAAGCTTAAACTAAACATCAAAAAGTGTTGTCATAGATAAGGTAGTTGGTATAGATGGGTCACTATTAAGAAATTCGTGTAACTGTGCTGCTCGCGCCATCTAGCGATATGTACCCCCGCTTAACGGAGATTAGCGCGGTTACTTGAAATTATTTAAATTTGCCTCAGAGTATTAAAGGAAGACTGTGTTACCATTTTTGCGCAATTTTCAACATATGAATTTCCATATGTTGAAAATTGCGCAAAAGTGGTAACACAGCCTTCCTTTAATACATTTATTGTTATGATACGAATAAAAAGACCACACATTCTATAATTATTACACATACATTTTTATTGAAACATATTTACAGAAAGTATCTAACGTAGATATATGTAAAATTATAAAGGAAGTATATTCTTTTGCATAAGTACATATGATTCCACATACTACATACAGAACAGAAGAAATAAATTCCTGTTGTCAGTGGTAATCCGGTAGGAATAATGTGGAATAGCCGATTTTCCAAAAAACATGTTAGACGATATGTCTTCTTGAGCAAAATGAATATGATGGATAACAAAATTTCGATAAATTATGTGTGGATCCACACTTCGCAATTTCTCATTACCAGAAAGCTCAATCCATTTATTTGAAGCGTTCCGTACCTTTTCAGGATTAGGGAAACTGATGTCTAAAGGATGTCCGGTCAGTGCAACCCATTACTGTACAGAACGGTCCCTCATGTCTAAGCAACAATCATACAGTAAATTACTTTTATCACAAAAATTTTGATTTTTTAACTTACTTGCTGCAGAAAGAAGGCTTCGTAAAAAAAAAAAACTGTTGAATGCACAGGTTTTCTATGACACGTGAAACTATGAAACGAATAATTATTTGTTCAAGAGAACACAAGTTGCAAAATTTTTAATCTGATAACGCTCGAATCGATAATACTCAATACGCTGTCAGAATCAAAATCACCATAAAAATGACACAAAAACAACAATGGCGGCAACACATGATTTATTTCGGCATTCGGCGCCGCCTGGTGGATTGTACCCCACAACAAATCGTGACGTCACGCTGATATAAACAAATCGTATTTAGTGCGCCCCCCCTGAGTGTTGTGTTGTAATATATTCACGATCAAGCCAAATTTCTGCAACATCGTATCAGGTTAATGGCACTGAGTTGGGATCAGCTTCAGAGATTGAGGATCTTGGTATAATATTTGACTCTGAAATTTTGCTCCGATGCATGTAAGCCGTTGGGATTTTTAATGCAAATTTCAAATTTTTTTGCTAACGTCGCAATACTCAAGAGCATTTACTTTGCCTATGTAATGAGCAAAATGGAATACGCATGCTTAGTTTGGTATCCTTTGTATCCTGCGGACATCCTGCCACTCGATCGTATTCACCGGAAATTCTTGAAATATATTTTTAATTATTGTTTGTCCTGTTATTGGGCTTTGACCTGTTCGGCAATAAAGATTATTATTATTATTATTATTAAAAAATACTTGAAGATAATAAAAATCTACTAACAGTAAAAAAACATGTCCGGTAAACAGATGTTAATTTAAATAATAAAATCTCATTTTCTCCCTGATTTATATTTTAAATATTAATTAAAATGGATTTTTCTTTGCACCTTTTCATGACATTTCATTCTTAAAATATTAAAACTTATTTTAATTAATTAATATTTTAAACTATGTCAAAGATTCGATGGAAAATTCTTTTGTTTGTTAAGTAGGTATAATTGTTGATCAATGGAATATTATAGGAGCTGCAGCTACTTAAAAATAATTGGTTCTACTTATCAGTGTTTGCCCGAAAAAGAAAAAAAAACTTTAGTACTTGCTAATTGCAGTGAAACGAGAGCAATTACAGTCGTACATAATTTATCACCATTTTCTCCTGTAGTAATGAAATGAAATTCCACTTGCTAGCTTGATATCGACTAAATAAATTCGCTATTAATTTACTGGCCTTCGCCGTGGAGCAATGAAAAATACGTACATAAATTTTATCTTGCTCCCAGACAGGAATAGATAATTCATTTTAGTTGCTCTTCTGCTCTAATGCGCAAGGTGTCGAAAACTGTTTTATCTCCGTACGCCTGTACTCGCCATAATTAACAAATAAATGATAACTAATTCACGGAATTAGTAAAAATCGGAAATTTTCTGATTTTTTTGTTTGTTTAGAAATGGCACGTGTCACTGAATTTTATCTTAATTCAGCATTCCGCTTTCCAAAGGTATCAGCGAATGTCAATCGCTTAATTTTCTGCAAATGTGGTTAGCTGCTTAAGTAACTCGCTAATGAGTAATATCAGCTTAGGTATTTAATTTCTATGTAATTATTATCGTAGTTTACTTTTATGGAATATCGCATCAAGTACGTAATATATTATGCCGCCATCCAGAGTGTGCTTTTAAGTACATAGTACATACCTATACACAGCAGCTTTAACGTTGGAATGTAAAAATGTGTTTCTACATTCTCCAACTGTCAGTGTCTACTATCATTTTACACTACATTTTTTTTTTAGACAAGAACATTTTCGTTGAACAATAAATTAGATTTAGGTATAAAATAAATAAAATTCGATAACCCTGTTTTAACGATTCTGTGGATAATAAAAAAGTATTTGACTGCACTATTAGTAATTTTCTACTGTAACAAGTACATATAATTTTATACCCTGATGGGTATTGTTGACAAAAATAGGTTTTGTTAACAAAATATTATTGAGTTAAACAAATTTATAGTTAATCTTAACAAGAAAAAGATAGTGAAGACAATCATATTATTTTGTGGCTGTTACCTTATTAATTTAACGCAAGCAATGAGTTTTATTTGGGCAATAAGTGATGTCCAATTAACAAACGGAATATTACTAAGCAAATAAGGATTGGACTTACCAAAATTACAGTTAATTTAATACAATTGCAATGTTGAAATTATCTTTCTTCAAAATCTAGGTCTAGAACTCACTTTTCTAAATATATGTTCTGATTCAAACATTATTACAGCAAAATTTTCTATATATATACTAGCAAACACATGTTTAAATATATGTATTACCGGAATTCTACAGATCAATTTCTCCTATTTCATTCCAAAAATAATGCAAATTTGGCATAAATATTGCAGCAGACACGGTTATCAAACATTAATTTGATAGATTTGCTAGGTAAGCATCTTTTGGAGTCGTGATCATTAAAACGGCGACATTTTCATCACTGCGCACAATGGTCAATTTTGGCAGTTAACTTCAACCACATGTTCGGAAAAAAAAAATTTGTACAGTGAATATATATGTATATGTAAACAGGATTTTCCACGGAAGTGGCTAGTTAGAAGTTATTAGCTTAACCAAAACCTTTAGTTTTAAAAATTTGGAGTTTATAATTTTGTTTGGTTTAGGATTTAGCATAAAAATCTATGACGATTATAACTAAGGTTTCCTATACCTACCTTCAGCTGTTTCGAAGATTTACCTAACGATTTTTGCAAAAATCTTTACATTTACACTGTTCTATGTATTTTATTAATTTTCACTTGCTCAAACTGCCAGAGGTCTCTCGTTTTAACAACCCAAGCACTCTCATTGTTTCATCAAAATGTAGTAAAAAGTAAATACCGTCGTATCATACAGGGTGTGTAAAAATTAGTGGCATATCAAAAAATTTTGAAAACTGCAAACTAACTTTTTTCAAATAGAACACGCTGTATATTATTATTATACTGTTCGGTGCATAGTTAATTCTACACTGTTTTGCTGTAACATTCCCTATATCCGTCTTCCATAGTTTTCTTTTAAATTACTGTTTCATTTATTTTAGGCTTGTAAATTGCCGATTTTTTTTCCTGGTAGGCTATGACATTGACATTGCAATAAATTATAGCTTTAGTAAATACTAGAAAAAAATAAATAAAAAAATGCTCCTTGTAACGCGTTTTAATTGATCTTTTAGTTTGCCCAATATATACATGACCACAATCTTTAAAAGATATTTTATAAATACCTAATTTGTCCAAATTATCTACTTGATCTTTAGGGTTACCTAAAATATCTTTAAGACTATTATTTGAAGAAGTTGCTATCCATTAAATGCAGCGATTTTAATAATTTTTTTAAGTTCTGTATTATATCGTTCTGCAGAGGAAAATTTGTTTTCGTCTATTTACAGAACGCTGTAATAAAGAACTAAAAGAAATTATTAAAATCGCTGCATTTAATGGATTCTCAGAATACGTTGTATATAATACCATTAGAAAACAAAAACAAAATAAAAATTAAAAATGTGAGTGCTTTAGAAATTAATGACAGGAAGAATAAGAATTATGTTAAATTACCATTTATCCAAGTTACACGAAAGGTCTACAAAAAATGTCTCTAAATTCAATCCTGACGTAGCAACTACTTCAAATAATAGAATTAAAAATATTTAAGATCAAGTAGATAATTTGGACAAATCAGGTATTTATAAATATTATTTTTATAAGATATTTATATAAATAATAATTTTATAATATGTACATGTTGGGCAAACTAAAAGATTTAGAAGGTTTCACAAATCTAGTGTAGCCCTACATATGCTTGAAGAAAACCATAAAGTTGGCAATGTAAAGTTAGTTAAAAACCTAAACTACGTGCAATTAAATTGTTATGAGGGTATGGAAATATATAAAAACAAACATATTTTAATGAATTCAGATTTAGGACCCTTAAATTCTTGTCTTTATAGTTTATTAAGTAGAAGTAGTAGATCAGATGGAGTTAGGATTAGTGACTAGTTAAGCATAACGGCAGTCAGCCATGACCGTGATCATTGTACCATGACCTTTTTTGGGTATAAATTAGGGAATTTTTCAGTTCAGTGTTTCTGCTGGTGATGATAGCTTTACTATTGAAATGTACGTCCGGTTGAGTGCAGTTTCTGGTGAGGAGTCTAAGAGAAGCTTGCAGTATTACCAGTGCCACAGTTTGGAGTATTTTTGGGATACATTAATTATCTAAAAAAGAGCTTAAAATTTTGAAACTACAATATTACGTTATAGGTCTTAATAATGAAGTTTACGTCTTAAACCGTTGAAAGTTTTTTTTTGTTTTTTGTATTTAGTCTCTCATTTCTTTTACCTTTTAAAGTATACCATTCATTCCAGGATCCTAGTGCTTTGCACTAATTTGTGCAGGTCTCTGGATGGTTAATCGAAGTAAACCTCTGGATTCTTTTCTGGCTTGCCAAAAATTTGCTGTTTTCTTGCGTCCAGAACATCGGATTCACACCAAATGTGGTAAGTATTCTCTGCTCTGTTGCTGCAATGTTGATCCCAATTTTCTCTAAGTGTCCTTTTAGTGTAAATTGGGATGCAAATTTAGAGTAGATTGTAAACGGACGTTTGCTGTTACGTTTTTTATGACGTCTTATACATTTTTATTCAATTTTACAATTCCATTTTTACTACAGAACTAAATTTTAAATTGTTTTATAATTGTAAGTAAAAAAAACTTTTACCTCCTTTTTTACCTATAATTTTCTAATTTATTTAATTATTAATTTGTACAATAATTCACACAATTTTAACCAGTTTATTTAGTATAGCTTCAGTCTAAATTGTACAATGTTAATTTCTTGTTGGGCCTTCAGCTGACTTGAGGATGTCCGTAATTGGATGAAACCGGTTGTCGTCAATAAAAGAATTTGTGAGAAATTGAACCATTTACTTTCATTTCCCTATTAGCTGTTTACTCACACAGAGTTAAGAACCATAGATTCTATGTAAATTGTCCTATCAGAAAACCTGTTACGCATCTTCGCAGATGCCTACTGATCCGCAGTAATTCTTCAGCCTTCTCTTTTAATGATCCCTTAACATGAGTTTGCTTGTATTATTCCAGTGTTCTTTTTGTTTCTCTTTGACCCTAACTTCTTACCTGCTCTTAGGCTGTAGTTTTGGAGACTCTTAGAACAGGTTCTGCGCTTATATAGGAAGCAAATGATCCCTTTTTTCCTAACTCATTGGCTGTTTCGTTTCCTTCGAGTTATCATTTTGTTTATGATTTATATTTAATTAATTTTAAGTTTTTTTTTTTAACGGGTGTCCCATTAAGACCGCCTATTTTAAAAATTGGAAAAACACGCTATATTTATGTGAAAAGTTGTGATATTTTTATTTTAATAAAGAATGTAAACATGGAGGTTATGTATGAAACACAATGTCCGATAAATGGCCGCCTCGTGACCGATGGCATTCGTTGGTCCTTTTAATGAAATTGTCGATAACATCTTGGCATAGTGCCCGCTCAATCTCATCCATGGCGCGTCGAATTTCGTTTTCAGTTCAGGAATTGTTCTGGGGTTATTAGCATACACTTATTCTTTCAACAAACCCCACAAAAAAATCCAACGGCGCCAGGTCGCATGATCTTGGCGGCCAATTGACATCGGCGCGACGCGAGATAACTCTCCCTTAAAATTTCGTCGTCAACAATCTTGGAGACCCATTTCAACAATGTTAGGCCAAAAGAAGTTGTTTATCATCTCATGGTAACAAACGCCGTTGACAGTGACCGCATTGCCAGCCGCATTCTCGAAGAAAAACGGTGCAATCACTTCGCCAGCCCAAAATGCGCACCAAACAGTGACTCGTGGTGGATGCATCGGACGTTGAAGAATCACTCTTGGATTCTCAGCTCCCCAAATGCTTGTTGACGTAGCCATCAAGTTGGAAATGCGCCTCATCAGAGAAGATGATTTTCTTTGAAAAATCATCTTTCGCTTGTCGTTGGTGTAAAATCCATTCTGTGAACATTCGGCGCTTCGCTGACTTTAAGTGTTGTGTCAACTTTATAAGGATGTAAATGCAGATTTTTAGTCAAAGTTCGCTGTAAACTGCTCCGTGAAAGTCCCAATTGCTGAGAACGATGGCAAACCGAGGTGGAAGGATTCTGTTCAACACTCTCGCTAACTGCTGCAATGTTTTGGTCAGACCGAGCTGTACGAACACGGACAGATCTCTTCTAAGTTTGAACTGACCCAAACGCCTCAAATTTTTCGATTAATCAAATAAAATTTAAAATTAAAACCCTCACCATTTCGGTAGTGAATTTTCACAATTTCTATGTGTTGAATGTAATTCTCCATGACTAACGGCTATTTGCACCGGTTATACTTAAGCTTAACTTAAGACTTAAGTAGATCCTAAACTATGATTTCGTTTTGCACCACTGTTTAAGGACCAGTTAAGTGTTATTCAAAATAAGCCGAAGATTTGCCCGGCTTAAGATCCAGTTAACCTCACTTTTGGTTTCAAATGACAAGTATTGCGGCAAGTAAAAGAAGACTTTTATTTGTTGTAGTACTTTGTTTTCGAGGTGTTTTATTTATTGTTGTGGGGATATTTATTATTTGTACATTTTTGAAACAAAATGACACGTAATATCTTAATAAATAACATAATGTTTGAAGATGATGATGAATTGGACGAGTTAAATATATTTTTTTGTGGTATACCTAGACAAGTGAATGAAAGGGCAGAATATTTTCATACGTTTGACGAACTTAAATTTTTCCGGCGATTTAGGGTAACCAAATGTACAACATTATTTATACTAAACCTGATTGAAGCTGAAATTGAGTATTCTTGATGTGTGAGTAGGTATAAAAAATAATTTTAAGTTTACCATGTAACCTAAGACGAAATAACCATTCCTATGACCACGAATGCATACAGTTTGTTATGTTTTATCTAATTAAACAACAAATTTTCAGCAATAATAGTGTTGCTTTTATGAATCAGCTGTTAATATTCCTGAGACTGACCTGACAACAATAATGAAAACTCGAAAACTCCTATCAAGAATTAAAAGTCAACAATCTCCTTCTTTCTGTGTGTTTCTGTCAAAAACTTACAAGTTACAAGTCACTTTCACACTGCCTGACACTGTTGCCATCCGTTTTCAATACTTAGGTAAGTTTTATTCCTAGTTTCGACGGTACAAAACATATTCACTTTAAGGTTCACCTTAAGCTGAGCCTCTACTTAACTAAGTTTGTTATTAGGGAAAACTGGTGCAAATAACTGTAAATCATATATGTTCACACATGACAGCTGTCAAACAACAAAGCTCTACGATCGATACAAAAAAACGACGCCAAATTCAAAATAGGCGGTCTTATTGGGACACCCGTTACCTGTATTCATTCTTATTTTTACCTGATATGTGTGTCAGGTACAATTACAATTAGAAATGCAGTAATTAAAGTATTTAACTTAAGTTTAATGTAAAACATGTATTTAACTTAAAAATGTAAGTACATATATTATGCATGCATATGAATATAATTTAAAATCGAACATAAATGTTTTTATAATAGCTGTTTAGTGTAATAATCTTTGTGAATAGGTCCCTGTGAACCACTCATGCTCGAAAGATTGAATAAAAATTTCTTTTCTGAAGTTCGAGTGCCAATGAATAAGTCAAATCGTTATATCTATGAACAGACTATAACACGTTTTAATGATTATGTTTAAGAAAGTAGTCTTATCAAAGTAAATACTATTCAAACAATGAAAGGTACAAAATAGCAATATTGCGTTGAGTCATTTTTTGGTGTTAATTTAAAGTTTAGCACGCATTGCTTCGATTTAAAACAAAAACAGTGTTAGGAATTTTTTTTTCACTTAGTATATTTCTATGACTGTTTTAAAATTTGAGACAGAGTTCTTTTATGTTAATTTCTTTAGAAAAGAAAAATATATATCTATCGACCATTTGAAAATTAGAATTCTTCACAGTGTATTTACATACACTCATGTTCTGTTTAGCTAATTAAAACTAGTTAAAACTCAGTACTAAACTGAAAACCACATACTCAAAAATATGTAAAACTGTAATGATAATAAAAAAATACACTGGTTTTCTACTAGCTGTCCTAATTAACATAAGTAGATTCTAATTAGAGGTCATAGCATCAATTTCATCTGATTCCAATATGTAAATTCACTTCATCTTTAAGAATTGTCAAAAACGCACCACACAAAAAATTAACAAACAATACGGTGCTGTGTTAGAACGAATTCGATAAAACCAGAGCCGAAGCTTTCACTGGGTACCAAAATAAACGTAAAAAGCACCAAGAAAAATATGCAAAACGAATGGGACCTGTTCAACGGCGAGATATCGACCACAAATTTATGGTAATAAGACGAAATAATCGGATTTTTCTTCATCCCCACCACGGACACTGGGCGGAGCGCCGGTTTCAAGTCCACAGTCTTCAGTCAGTTCTTGTATCGGCGCTAAGCTCAGTAGTTCCGGAGTTTTTATACCGAGGGGGGTTCACAAATCCTCTATAAGAATATTTTTTTTTTGTTTTATGCCTTGCGGTTCTTGAACGAGACCACATAGGACAATCAAACTCAATAATTTAATAGCGCTGTGTATTTGTTGCGATAAACGGTGAAAGTTGGGCTAAAAACGAGCACGAAAAGTGACGATTTTGTTTGTTTTTCGCTACCGGCGTGACATTTGGTGTTTAAACTGAAAGAGAAGCTATAAAATAAATTTGGTGCATTTGCCTGCGATATCGGAAAAGTTTTCATACGTCAAAAGCTTATGGTACGTAGAATATAAATCAAGTTTTTTGCATGCAAAATAATCTCACTTATCCAGCTTCTAGGCATAAACAATAAATTAATCGTATTAATGAATAATAAATTCGCCATTAAATAAATTGATTTTATGTTAATAGGCGTTTGAATAATTAGAATAGAATCGTTAATAGAATTTTAAACACTTTCTGCCTTATTCATAAACAGTAATACAATAAAAATCGGATAGTTTTCTAGTCTCGTATGGCCCTCGTGAAAGGTTATAATCGTTCTAATTAGCATATTTAGCCCTACCACCTTATACGGTGTGCATGTAACTTATGTAAATTGCCCATTCTTCATTTGTAATAATAGATAGGTTAGTTAATATTATCGGAATGCCTATGATATCTATGCGATTAATAACTTGCTTTTGTAAACATTCTGTGGTAACTTGATATGGTAAACAATCTTGACTAAACCACAGATAATATAGAAACTGATAATTTGTTTCTAGCGTTATTTGATTTTTTTTTCAATTTAACTCGTGAATTATTAGAACAATTTTAAACATGACCAGAAAGCTTTACCTATAAATGAAATAGAATTCTTAAAGCACTGAAAATTTTATTTGTTAGTAATTAGCGATTGCCTTTTTGTTTACGCGTAATTTCGGGGTAAACTAAAAACTTTGATACTCTTGTGGTATAAAGATTACCTAAAATTCAAAATATATTTAAAAAACGTTGCATTTTTAATTTTTTTTTATATAAAACTTGCATCATCAAGCGTTTAGATCTACTTATGCAGATTTACAAAGCAAAATCAGCGAAACTAGAAAAGTGACTGAACATGTTAAAATTAATATTCTCTGTGAAGCAGTTTCAAACTGTTTGTGATCATTGGGAACAAGAAACAAACATCTTTTTCTTTTCTCTCAGCGGTCGGCTATATAATGATAGTATAAAATTACGTTTTATAACTCATTCGTAAGGTTATTGTTGTATCTTTCCTCGGAAGGCTTATCACAATGGTCCAGACCTCTAATAATACTAATAAGAATTGAATGTACGTGGGAGATACCAACCTATTATACAAAGATTATAACAATACACCTTAACATATTATTGTTGCTACAGGTAGATGCCATAATATAATACTAAATAAACAAATAAAGATGTCGCAGAAAGCAAAGCGATTAACTCCAGACAATAAATAGCCATTACACCAACATAAAAATACAATTAAAGTTTTACGAGTCTGAAGAAACTGAAAATAACACACAAACTTGACTGCTAGGTAAACATTTATATATAGAAGAAGGTATATAGCCTTAGGTGGTTCCGATTGATCCAATCGAATGTCCGAAATAATCGTTATTTATTGACATAATTTGTCACAAGAAGGTTGTACCTATTTTTGCCAAATTAGGGTTGCCATAAATACGAGTAAGGTACATTAAGCCTCTTAGAAAAGTGTGTGGCAGCTGAAATAAAAAAAATATCGGCTTAAAAAATGATTCAGATACATCTAATGGTGTTTTAAAAATTCTATTCTGAACATTAACAAAGTAAAAAAATCTTTAAGTTTGATTTATTGGGTGCATGCCACTTCATTTGCAAGCCCATCAAGAATTTTCCCATTTCACGCCATATTATTACAGACCTTTATCAATTGGCCACTTCTGACTTAGGTAATTAAACCATATAATCATCCATAAAGAACCTATATTTAATTTAATCAATGAATAATCAAATCCTTTTGATGTAATTAAAAAGTCGACACCGTCTATAAGCTATACGCCATAACAATAAATTTGGAAATACACTCGAACAGATACAAAAACACTATTGGTAGCACTAAATTTGTAAATTAATTGTTATGACAACCTAAGCTCTTATATTGGGGATGACTTTCCTCACTTAACACTTAACAATAAGCCTTTTCTTGTTGTGATTAATAAAATAAAGTCTAAAAAATATACAGAGTGCACACTCAACCTAATGCGCGTAAGGCGCTGAAATGGTACGCTTAAACAATTGGGCGCGCAAATGGCTAGAGTTAATACTAGTTAATTACAGGCGCCGAAGTGGCAAGGCACCGATTTATTGAAGGTAGCAATAGCGAAATAAACTCCAAACTCTAAAATCTTCTTTGTTAAAGAAAGTGGTATTTAAAACGTGAAGTCACGTTGTTCAAACTTTCGCTTGGATTTTGGGTTTGGCAATTTTTGTAAAACGGCGAGTCTGGTTAAAGAGAAATATGGGCTTGAACTCATCCATAATTGTCCGCATAAAGGAAAATGTTTGCAGTTCTCTTTAGTTTTACATACTTGCATCAAGTTAATTTGTCTAAACTATAATTGAGGGACTTATTGGAAAAGCTAAAGCTAAAAGGATACTTAAATTGCTCTTTTTATATTATCTATTGATTGGCTTCCAGTTCGAAGGCAAGCATTGGCCATTTAGTGTTTTGGTAGCTTCTTTACGCCTAAGTTTGATTTAATATTTCCCTATTCTTTCCCGCACATGGACTATGCATTTTAACTTTCTACTTCTAAATCTGGCGATTTATTTTCAATTACAGAAAGAAATTCTTTTTAGATGCTATCACTAAGGTACTGCTTGTATTGCATTTGGTAGTTCTGCTCCGACGTTTCAACAATTTGTTTTGCGTCGGCAACTTCAGTGGCTCATACATATTTCTGTTTATTTTTTAATGTTTATTTGATATTCTTTAATTAATACATATTGTCTTGAATAAAAGAAATTCTTCTATCAGGCTCAGAACAGAACAACAATGACTGGTTGCATTTTTTGCTTTGTGTGAAATAACGTCCTTTCAGACATTCCACAAACAAATCGATACAAAATTGTGTATGAGTTTAGTCAATGCTATTAAATTTTATATTTTAAATCGTTCTTGAATAAATTATATACTAACAGAGAAAAATATTCTAAATGTAAAAAATAACCTGACACTGTTTCTCATTCTTTAAGTTGCTGTCTAACAAAAAATACAAAATTTAGAATAATCCTTCCTGCCTTAAATGTTAATGAAGATTGCCAAAAATTCAATACAATTCAACCAGTAGTTTTTCAGAAAACTTTACTTTAACACTGATTAGAAAAGCATTCGAAAATGTAGATGATGTTGACGAAGATAATAATATTCAAGAAGATAAGCATATTATATTTCTTAAGTAGCGCAAGTAATACTGATTTGATCTTTGTAAACATTTGCCTAGAAGTTATCTCAAGTTGTATATAGAAGTGTTTGTTTGTTATTAAAGAAGTAAATATTTTCATTCATCTTTGACGTGGAATAGAATGCCGTAAATAATAAAAGTGATCGTCAAAGTTAATAATAAATACAATATTTCAACATACCTATATTAATAAAAAATAGACGCCTTTTTTATTTCATTCACCATAGTAACATACCAATTAGGTTCTATTAATCATTTTAAACCTTAATAAACATTGTGAGAAATTATCTACCAATAGTTGTGTTGTAAATATAAAGGAAGTATGCTAATTCTATACTTATGAATTATTAAAGTTTTGCCAGAACGATACTCATTTTCTTACATGTTTTTTTTTTTTATAATATATTATTCAATGTATATCTAATTATATAAAATAATTTGTAGCTGTTCAGAATATGTTTAAAAGCAAGACTGAATTTATCAATTCCTTTTTATCAAAATTAGAAACATGTTAAGAGCATAATTTTGCTAACATTGTTCCTCTCTTACAGTAAATGTGTAATCATGCTGTAGGAAACCTTCTTCGATTTTTGACCAATTGATCTTAACTAGTGATGTATAAAACTGCTACTTATGTAGCAGTTTTCGTTAAATAGCGGTATACGTTAAATAGATAAACTGTTTCTACAATTTAGCGCACAGTTTATATAGTCTTATTATTACGGCTTTTCACTCAATATCTATATGTATTTATATTTCGGACGACTCTACTTGATGCAGTAACGAGTGGAGATACATGTCTGCGCCACGCGCCTCCCAAAGTGATCAAGACGATCTAAATACCCCTATAGGACAAAATTTGCATGCTCGGGGGCGCGGCTCTGATCCGAACCGACGCACGACAGTCCCTTTAGAAACTTTACATGCAACATACTTAGGAACATTTTATACACTGCTATACTGCTACGAATATAAAATATTCGTACTTGTCTACTATATCAGGAAACTGCCACAAAAAGTAGCAGCTTGATATTGAATAGCTGCTACAAACTGCTAACGGTTGTTAGCTGCTAAAAAATAGCAGTTTGCTTCGTAGCAACCATCACTAGATTTAACATATGGAATAAAATATCTTAACGTAGTCGAGTTCCAACTAATTTAAAAAAGGTTAAAACATCAAAATTTCGCAATGACCTGATTTGGTTTTAGTAGTTCCTATTTTTACCATTTTTTTAAAGTAATTTCTACAAAATATAGTGATTGATATTAAACTTGTATCGCTCAAAGTTCTTCCATAAATCACTTACTCAATTTTATTTTGTCTTCAGTGTTTGTACAAAATATAAAATTAGTTAAAACATTTTGTTAAATATGATTTTTTTGAATTTATAATTTTATTGAAACTATCTCTTTTCTTCAATATTTTATCATTTGGTTGAATCTTCTAACAATTCAGAAAGTATGCACAATATATTAGATTTAAGTGTAACAAATAAATAAAATATACATCCAGGTTTGTTCGATATGTATAAAAGGAAATATAATACACACCTTTTAAAACAACAAAACTGTTTGATACATTAACAAAAAAAATGTTTGTGTTCACCAATAAAGCAATCATTACTAGCAGCTATGATGTTAGACGCCTCATCTAACTGTTAAAATGTTGAAAAAAAATTAATGTTAAGCACAGCATCTTATTTAAATATATAACTACGTTTTAACTTATTTTAAATTTTATACAAATTGAGTTACGAAAAATAATTTAAGAATATAAAATTAATATTAAAATTATGTTTTTTGAAAAAAAGTGGTAAAAGTCATTGAAACATTAAAATTCCAATCCATAGTAAAATTTTAATGTTTTAAACTCAACAAATATTAGGCCACCTCAAGACTTTTTATTCCACAAAATGTAGTTATAAAACTAGAATATATTATTTCTAGAAAAAAGTAGATATACTTTTAAATTGACTGTTTTTTTTTTTTGATTTCTAAACACTTTAAGATAGGAAATAATTACCTATTAAGAGTTATTTGGTTCTGCCATACAGAACTCTTATATTTGCTGGATCACATACCAATTTAATATACCCATTTGTTTAATTTAATATTAATTTGATGATATTTATTAATGCCTAAGAACACTATACTGCTTGATGCATACAGCATACATACACATATGTATTTAGGTTATTAAAAAAAAAGTTGTTTAACCTGTTCCATAATTAAACATCTAATGAGTACCGAAAGCAACAGTCAGGATGGAAATATGTTTATTTTATTTTTTAATTAGAATGTAATTTTTACATGCTGGATAGGTGCCTACGGTGTTTTTCAGAAAACTAACTAATTTAAACTAATTAATGAGTTAAATTGTAGTTGTTATAAAAGTCTGATAAATACATATTAAAGTGCGTAAAGTGCATTCCTATCTAATTCATTTTTTCTGTTAAACAGTTTGGAATAACGAAATAATAAGGGTAAAGGAAATTTAGTAATGAAAGATTACTACAATAACCGAATGCTTAAGAAGATATGTATAAGTATTAGTTTTCATTAATGCACATTTTGTTATTAGTTGCGAGAACATTCAACTCTAATCCTTCCATTGTTTCTCTCAACAACTGGTGCTTTTAATATGCTGTATGAAAGTGCATGCAAGAAAAAAATTAAACACAATTGCCCTTAATGGATTTGACAAAGGATAAATATGATCCTATAAGAATTTCAAGACTACAATTTTTATTTCAGCAGAAATTTAAAAACTACAAATAATTGGACATTTCTTAATTTATTTGAAAGTTATTTATTTTAGTTTGCGTCAATCTATTCTAATGCACTGCCGTATCTCAAACTTTATCTTTAAATGGGAAAATTTTATTTATTTGTAGTCAAATGACGCCGACGTGAAGAAAATGTGGATGAAATGATTATTCCATTAGAGCTAATAGAGATTTTACATTAAAATTTAATAATAATTTTGTTCTTCCAAAATAACTATTAAATGGTGAGATATAGAAAAGGTTTCAAGGACGCACATGCACAGTTCTTTCGACTGGTACCGCTATTTATATACAGGATGATGCACTAAGCACAGAATGTCATATGTTGTACTAATTTGATCGAGTTTCAGAAATTGCCTATAATTTCTCAATTTGTCATCAAATACCACATGCAAAGGTAATTTAGATATTATACAGGATGTCCACAAAAGCAGGAATTTTTTAATATATTCTTATTTTAATGAGATACTTTATATATTGTTATTTGAGTACATTATATGTTGAAAAACAGTCTAAAATTATACTATGCGCTAAATGCGTAAATGCCTATATGACAACGAGTCTATGAATGCAGGAATAAATTACTTTCACTGTGTAATGTATACTTCAACTAATTGTTCCCGATGTACATTTCTCTGAAGTAAATTCTAAAATAACTGGACCAATTTTAAACACTCTTTTGCCATTATAAAGTTATACTATTAGGCATGGAAAGAGACCATGTATTTTTTTTTCAAATAGGTAAAGTATAACAAGACTTCCTATTTTATCGAAAAAAAATGATTATGTATATGTATAAGCATCAAAATTTTGGTCTTCATAGAAGAAACAGAAAGTTAAGTTATATTCGGGTAGGCAAATATCCGAATTAATAATCAGTTAAAAAATATGTTTCACTTAGTCGAACTAAAAGTACAATTATTGTATGGAACTAGGTTTCAGGACAAATAATATTTGAGTTAAAACTATAAGTACGCTTGATTGAAGTTATAATAGTTTTTGTATTCTTCATCGTTCATTTTTGATTATTTACCGCTCAAATTCTTACAATATTTGCTAATCCTTGTTTCAAATTATCTTCTTCAAATGTATGATTCTTGGCCTCACAAAATGTGGTAAACTAAATTCACATTTTGCGAGTTAACAGTATTTTCAGATTTTTTTGATTAACTAATTGATCGATATCGCGATCGTTTCCAAAACGGTTTTGCAAATTCATTTCACGAAATGATAAAAGATAATATTACACTTGAAATCGAAGTAAAACGATCATAATATGGTCTATTGTTGCACTTACAATAAACCATATTTTATAATCCAATTATAATAATCGTGCCATCATATACAGGTGTACAAAAATTAAAACTGTACGAACTTTAGGTGGCTATAACTTGAATAATTTAAATAGAACGCCATATTTTTAAACGTACTAGTAAATGCATTTTTTAATTAATAATTATGGTATTAATAGTTTAAGTTTCAAGTCTTCGCGTTATTACAAAATACGTTAAATAATCGTTTTTTTTGCATCATATCGTGTTTATTAAAATAACAGTTCTAAGGTATCTAGTTGCCTATGGTATTTAGAAATGCCAGATAATTCTGTCTAGTCAATGTCTCTTTAACCCGCGTTGCTATGTTTTTTTTAAGCACTCTCACTTCCTTAAGCTGGCTTAATAATTATCTCAAAAACAGCTGATTTAGAATGCTTTCTTTCAGAAAATCTCTGAGTCTGTCACTTTAACATGCAAAGGCTATACTTAGCTCTAGTGGTTAGTTATTTTTTGTTGCTGTAGAACTTTGCATCATTATTTTTTTGATTATCGTGATTGTACAGCTTGGTCAAAATAAAAATTTACTCAGAAGAAGAGCGTATTGATATGATTATTATGCTTCCCAAAATTGTTTATTTACTTCTCTATAGTCGACTATACCTACTCAAAGGTTTCCTGAAAGACTGTTATACCATTTTAAGGAAAATGGAAGTTTTATTAAAAAAAAAACAAAAGAAAAACCACTATAGGAAAAACAGACTTTGCAAGTTAAATTGACAAACTAAATGAATTTTCTGACATTTTTAAATACCATAGCCAACTAGATATATTAGAACTTTTATTTAAGAAATATCAAATGGTGCAAAAAGGATTACACTTGGCTTATTCTATAAAAACGCGAAGATTTAAATAAAGCTTCAGCTATAATTGAATTGGTAATTGAAAAGTGCGTTTGCTGGTAAGTTAAAATAGGGCGTTTTATTTAAATTAATAAAGTTATAGTCCCTTAAAGTGCTTATTTGATTAGTTTTAACTTTTAAACACCCTGCATAACATGATAAGTATATTATAAAATATCATCTATTTATACACTTTACTGTAAATTTCGCTTGTATAACTTAAATAGTTCTTAAGTATTTGGAAAAATGAAAACTAGATTAGATTTTCACAAAATTCAAATTATTTAGAAAACCTTAAGGTTTAGGTATTACAAATTTTATTATTATCACAGAATTCAAAAATGCAATAATATACAGCAGGTCTCATTTAGAAAAACACAGCTTTAATGCTTTTAAGGCTTTTGGAACACCTTGTGTAATATGAGAATAGTTTTAAAAAGTAACCATAATAAATATAATATTGCAAAAGTGTTTTTTTTTAATGCCGCGTACTTTGACCATAATATTCTGTGCTGCATAGCGTGAATAAAACAAAGAAAAGGACACAAATAACATTTTCTATTGCGCTATTTTTTTTAATTTACCTAATGACAATAAAAAGATTGTATGTTCAATTTTGCTTTTGCTACAGGTTTACTAATGAACAATTCACAAGCGCAGCTTTCATAAAGAATAAAAGTAGTTATATTACATTTTTTTTTTAGTTTATAAATTATATACTGTAAAATTTTATACCTATAAACAGAAACACAATAAAAAAATTATATTTTATTACACTAGTTTCTAATGACCCTATTATTTGTACGAAAGAAAATAGTACAACCCTATGTTTAACATTTACTACAATCAGCTTATCAATGTATCTTTTATTATTGCTTGTCAGTGGAAATTAATCATTTTTTTCTGGAATTGTTTATTTAAATTCCTTGCTCTAGGAGCCATATAAATATTTTTTTGGTAAAATAACAGTCACCATATACTACTTATAACAACATCGCACCCTCTTTTACTTAAATTATATAATCAGGTTTTTTACTTCATCAAATTTCATGTAGGTGCGCAAGAATATATTCTAATATATCAATATTTACACATTAAAACCTCTTCAATTAAAAAAAAATTAACATCAACACTCATACACTCAATATATATTACGTAAAAAAACAATAATAGCAATCGGAACCCAATATTAAGACAGCAAACATTGTCAACGACTCCTAATTTCATTTAGGCCTAAATATATCGACCAGAGGACGATTGGAACCAGTGCGACGGGTTTCCCATTGCTAACGAAGACCAGTCAGTAATGATTCAGGTAGATAGATTTCAATTCACGAAAAAACAATGCAAGATCCCGACACGTCTCTCCTTTAACCCTTTGTGCACACACTGGGAGATATATACATAAACAGAAACACACTCAGGACGCGATACACGTGTCAAGATCGCTATCTGGACTCCGTATACTGATAAGCGGATACCGATATCTGATCGGTGAGATCTCGGAATGTCTTCAAGATCAGCCCGCGTGCTGTTTATATCTGTGTGTTGTATATGGATATAATCGCTCTATTAAGAGGAAATGAGATGACGGTGGTAACAAATTTATCACGTGTTCGTTACTTACACCGGCAATGATAGGTGTTAATGGGTGGTTATTTTGGGAAATAAATGTGTGTAAGGTTTTAGCGCCGTAACGTTCGTAGTCCGAAAATTATATCGATTCATGGCATCGAAGTGATTCTGTGTTTTACTGAGAAGCATCCTACATTTACGGTTGCAAAAATCGCGGCCGATCCATGGATAAGAGGCGCTTTTGTAAAAAATTGTCCAATAATACCCCGAAAATACCGTACTAATTAATACAAAACGTTTTAAAATTATAATATAATATTATGACAGCTCCAAAAATTGAAAATACACTTTATTTATGAAAAGCTACCTACCTACAAGGCTACCTATCCTATAAGTACAATATGGATTCCATAACAATTGAAATGTTGTTACTCTAAGTAAATAATTTCCCTATGATTATTAATAATAATAACAAAAATATAATAAATCGGCTAACTATCGATTGTTAAAAATTAAAATACAGAAACGATGCACGTTTGAAATTGTATATACGCTGAAAAAAGACATTGCATTATATGAAAAGTTTTATAACTTTAGATTTTTTTCATGTTCAACGAAAAGTATACCTCTTCTCAGAAAAGTGTTTATTTTAATTGAAAGTAGCGTGCTGCTTTGCCAGAAGACTATTTTCTTCTTAAGTACCTACATGCTTTTTGACGAAAAGTAACCGTAATTAAATGGAATGCACCTTAGTTTTGATTAATATTTTATAATGTCTGTATAACTTCTGTTTAAGTAAGACAATACACATCACATATTATATTGTTATTATTATGTACATATTTACAATACATATTACATATTATATTGTTATTATTGTGTACATATTTAACAACATATTTTAGTTTCTTTTAAGTATTATTGAATTATAAACAGTATTTTAATTAAAAAAGCCGGACGTTTTGATTTATTTGCGTTGACACGCATGTATACATTGATTTAAAACTTTTGCCTTTTAACGGAAAATGCAAGCACTTGTATTCAAGCTCAGTGCTTTTACACACGGAAGTAAAATTTTAGTTTTATTTAAGTTCCCACGTGCATAAGTCTCAGATACACAAACAATAATGAACAAAAGTGAATATTTTTTGCGCGAGGTTAAAGAAATTTCAGAGATAATTGGAATCTTTTCAGTTAATGCTGATTTACTCATAAGCCAAGCAACTTTACAGCAGTATACAGTGTTTAAAAGTTTTAAAACTGTTATACATGGGAAAAACGATCTTGTTGTTTTTAACAATTTTTATGCATTTAGTTACAGTTACTAAATTATTACTTGATTTAGGACTTACTTTACTTAATCATACAGGAATATAAAAATATTCCTGTATTCAATCAAACAAATAATTTGGTTAGCAGATTTATTTGAAGTTAGCGCAGTATTTATTAATTTAACTATATATTTACATGAAAGTAAAAATAAATATCGCATTTTATTTTGGTATAGCAGTTTTGTCCCCATATAGTACTGCAGATGAGCAGATACTTATGTGTAGTAGAGAAATTGTCGCATAGATGGCGCATCTCCTATTTCATTTCAGTAACAGATAATATTTCGTACAAAATAGGCTGCAAGTACGATCGTAACATACTAATCTGGTATATTTACCAGAACAACATCTGATAGGATTCATCACCATTGAAAGGACGATTTCTTTAACAGCACAATAGAGTGTTAGGGGATGGTCACTGCGACCAACTTCCTCAATACTACTAGGATTTACAACATTCTAACGGTTCTAACTTAGTGCATGGGTTTTTGGCGATAATTCATTTCCATTTCCTTTAAAAATGATCACGACACTTTGTTGTGTTTACGCTTAAGTCTAAGATGAATAAATGTTATAAGAAAAGGAAAAAACCTCTTGAATTAACATGTTTACGGTTTTCTGCCAATCTGCATAGTTCTCAAGTTCAAAATAAAGAGAACTTGAATCAACTATCAATATCTTTCACTTAAAAGAATTAAACTGTTTCAAAGAAAAATATATTATTTCCGAAGAAATGCGTGAATTTAAAATTATATTCCTTTTCAAGGAGACACCAAATCATGTTGGCCATATAGAAAACGCAAAAACTTTTGGTTTAATGCAATTCCTTTTAAATGAGTGTGTGTTATGTCTATGTCCATAATTGGGTTTTCATTTAATAGTCAGAAATTCAGAGAGATTGTACTTCCTAATTTTATTGAGTGTTTTTACTACAACTACACCTAACAACCAGTTTCGGCTTTTTATTAAAGCCTTCTTGAGGTGTATTGAAAAATCGAATACCTTTGTTCGATTATAGTTGGCTATATTCTCAGGACTTCTATTTTTGAACTTTTCAATACTATACCGGTGTCCTAGCCATTGTTCATAATTCTTTTATTTCCAAATATAATATAGTCTCAATTTAATGGAGGTTATATTTATGTACACATATGATTGATAGATGTTATCAACTACTTATAATTGTATTTTATTCTAATATCCAACGAACGATGAATACTGTAAGGGTGAAAAGAGTAAAAAAGGCTTTTTCATATTTGGTGTTTTTATTGATTGACAATAATTCTATTGACATTGATCTGAAGATGGTTGTGGCAAGCAAAACTAGTAATCAAATATTAGTATATTTATGAACGAAAGAACGAGTTTTTTTTTACTCCTTTCACTCTTACAATACTACATAATTGCCTATATTTCTAAATTATTTTATCAAAGAATATATTGCAAACGCTTGCTACGAAAAATAGCACTTAAAGCATTTATACACAGTATGAAAATTATATTTTTTTCTTGGCTCTCTATTGCAAAACGCAATCTTAGTTTTTGTATTTCGTATATCTCTAAAGTACAGAAACAATTTTAATTGACCAAATAGCACACACTTTTAATGAAATCATAATGAATAACATGAATAACAACAAAAAAAAATGAAAGTGAATTTACTAGACGCAAAAATTGAAAATATACATCACAAACTAAAGCGAATAACACCAAGTAGAGAATATTTATGATAATTTTACAAAGCTTAAGTCACTTGCTCTCTACTTATATTTAAAAAAAAATATGTAAAATACCTTCTTTCCAAGAATTCTTTGGATTGAAATATCAAAATAACCGTTTCCTTCTCTTTTACAAATGATATGAACTCCAACCTGCTATGGTGTCTACTGTCGTTTTTATTGGCCTGGAATATTTATTATCTTGACGTGTAACCTAAAAGGATATCTATCAGGAGAAATACTTCAAAATCTTATAGCAAGATCATTTGTGGTAGGTGCGGTAGATAGGCAGATTACCCGTCCGGGTCTATTCCAATGCAAATTCATTTATTTATTTAATTCTCGTCGTAAAATGTAATAAAGTGAAATTACAAATTGTGTGCGATAACAACAAACATAAATCATAATATAATATGTATTCTCAAGTTGTGGTAACATTTTTATATTATCCTATATTAATTAAAAGTGTATAAAACATAAGTGAATTAAATGAGCTACCTTATCTCATGTGTGTGTGCACTTAATGATAATCGTTGATTAATGATCAGTAAGACTATTAATCATACGTATTTTTTCTATACATTCTATTATCAGCTTTTGCGTGGTGCACAGCCCTTTCAGAAGTCAAAAAATAAGAAAAAACAATCAATCATTTTGAATGAATTTTGCTTTTTAATATCCGTAGTTTAGTAGTTTGGTTAATGTAGTCAAAATTGAAATTGTGTTTCAAATTCCAATTTGATGTAATGATGTACTTGGGACTTGACTTCTGCAAACTTCAAGTATAATTATTTACAGATTAATGTATAAACGCCTTGTTCAATCGAAGTGTGTCTATTTGCCTCAAGTTTTTTTTTTTTCTATTTTTTCTCTACTTTACTCTTCTCTGAGCTTATTCTACCAAAGGGGGGATAACACACTATAAAAGTTTTTTTTGTAAAATATCTGTTATCAAAGAACCTTTACCGTAATATTGCCTTAAACCCATTCCTTTTCTGGTTATAGATTCCCAGAAGAATCTTACTTTGTCTCATTCCCTGAAGATTCTCCCAATAATTAGATTTTCCCTGGTCCATTTCTGTTTTCAGTTTCTTCAGTATTATATTGCTACTTATCCTTCAAAAGGGTACAGGCCCTATCAGGGGTGTTCCAGCATGTTTTTTGTGAGATTATCCGTTATCTCGTATAAGTGATGATAGATCTCACACTCTCTGCATATATCCAACGCAGTATTTTTGGGCCGCATCCCCAATTTTTCCCTGCAAAGTTTCTGCACACCATCAGGGCTTCTTTGGCCTTGTTGATTACTTCAAGTTCATGTTTGTTCCATAGAAGTTTATTGTCTAGGGTACGGCCTAAGGTATTTAACCTCCGTTCTCCGATCTATACTTCGCTCATCCATTTTTATGGTTTTGAGATTAGATTTTCTTTTCCTAGTGAATGCTGCTAAGGTAGTCTTACTGGAGTTAACATTGAGTCCCACCGATTGACACCATCTTCTCGTGAAGTTCTATCCTTTTTGAACTATGTCACAGAGGATATTCTCGAATTTGCCTCTTGCGTATATGACAATATCATTAGCCTATCCTTGACAATGTTTATTCATTTCTTGATTCATTCATTAAGTTAGGGTGGGCACCTAAAGTCCGGGCACTTGAGCTAGGTGCTCATTGTACCATCCCTATTAAGTCTCTTATTTCCACTCGAGCGGCTTGGTGTTCTCTATGAAGTCCAGTATCTTGCCCAGTGGAAACTTGAGAACCTTCGAGGGCTCCAAGAGATCTCTTCCGAAATATTTCTGCCTGAGTACCTTCAATTATCCTTGACAAGGTATGCCTAGATCAGTTAGCCCGCATAATAGTTCGTCTACTAGGCTCCACATAAGTGGGGATGCAACTTCCCCATGTGGGCATCCTCTAGTCGTACTAACCGCGATGGTCTTATGTCTCACCTCCACCTCCACCGACCTGGTGGATGGCAAATGCGACATCCGTCTGGAAGTCACGACATCTACCCCACTGTTAATTGTGGAAAGCGTCCTATATCTAAAAAGGCGCACATCATAGTTTCTTTATCCATCAGTACATCATTTGATTCGATCCTTCAGCTCTATTAATGCAGTTTCAATGGATTTTCCCGTTTGATAGGCGTGCTGACAGGGGTGCGACGGCACCCGCTCTAAGATATCTGTTCTGATATAATTATCTACAGCCTTTTCCACCGTTTCAAAAAGAACAATGTAAGGCTGATAGATCTGTGGATCTTAAAACAAAATAACAAAATGAAGAAAAATATAACAACTAATACATCAGTTTAAGTACAGAGATTTTCATTAAAATAGAACTAAAATGTTTGCCTAAAAGTACATACAGAGACATTAACTCAAGAAATTTATTCAAATAAAACCAGTTAACAGAGTAATGGTGATGAAAACCTCAGGATTATTATGCAAGATTGGAGCGAAAAAAATATTTTCAATTTTCGAGCCTATGTCTCGCTCTGGACATCTTTGAACAAAAAAAAATATGAACGCTTTTTCTACGCTACTGGTTGTTGCACTTAGCTTTTAAAACTCGATGCGTTAAATAGTGAATGACATTAATTATACCACTTATTAATATTCATTAAGCTAATTTGCATTTCCTTTTGGTGTTTCCCTGGGTAAAGTTATTTTTTTTTCTCTTCTTGTTTTGATTCAAATTATATTGAATTAATTATAACTAACCATTGAAGCTATTTATGCAATATCTGGATGTATAGTATTTCAGTATAATCATATCTAACAGATATGTGTGCACGCATTTACATAATTTATGCATATTTGTACTTAATTCATATATCGTTGAAGAATTTTTCTCATTTCTCCATTTTTTTGTTGTAATTTAACTGTTTCGGCACTCATGCAAGCGTATGCGGCCCTGATGATTGGATAAATTCTTGATTTTTTTTTTAAATGCTTCTTTATTAGCATAATGATAATATACATTGCCTGTAGTTAGAAACGTACCACAATGGAATTTTTGGAAAATGAAAGTACCAAAAATGGTTATAATATACATATTGTTATGGAATGTATGCTTGATATTATCTAAGTGTAAAGTTACTATTTTACTTAGTTATATTTTAAAAATAATTTGATATAACAAGAAAAGGATATAAAATGTAGCAGCAGACAGCCAGACGATGTCCAATGAATCTCTGCATATTTGGCAAGTCCTTTAAGGCATTTTCCTTCAGAATATTTTTACAATAGATATTGACAGATCAAAGTTGGATCCAAGCTCAATTCAAACGAACATTTTGAATTTTTTTTACAGTGTACTTATTTATTAAACTCAGTCTAATAATGTTTTTATATGCCTTGGCATTCCAATTACATTGATATGTCAACAGAAAGACATGGAATATTACTGGAACGTCGGTTTCGTAACAATTTCATGTGTATAAATAGTTGCCTACTTTTTGTACAGTAATGAATTTTAAGATTGTTAATTTTTCGTAGTAATAAGTGTTGAATGTCTTTTTCCAATGATCCAGAGACACCTACCTTTATTATATTTTAATTGTAAGGCAATTCCAGAATTTTGCAATAATTATTTATTTTTATTTCGACATTCGATAGTCCATTCGGTCACATGGGCATTCTCATGTATTAAAGAAAGTATATTCCCCTCACTTCGGTGAAATTAACGGACTTTCTGAGACAGTTGCTCCCCTTGTCCAAGATAATTGCATTCAAGTCGGTTATAGTTTTTCAATTCGAAGAGATTCATTAGCCAACCTTTATCAGAGGCAGACGTGTCTCAATTTATTTCGTAAATTTAACGGTTATTTAAAAAAAATCCAATTTTATTCCAAAGTCCAACCTAAAAATGATTCTTAATTGTTAAACAAAGTTTATCACATTATTATTATCCAAATTACCTATTATCTTTGGGTAATTTTCTCCAACGACGATTTTCCCGACTAATGTTCCTGTGCTCACTGAGCCATTCTCCGTGATCAGAAGGATGAAGGCCTCCATTTAGATGTCCCGTTCCAACCTGCCACCTGGATGCCCGCCGGTTTCATTTCTCCAAAGGTACTCCGCGTTCAAATCTACCTAAAAATAAATGTATTATTTCAATCCTAATCTAAATTTAATTATACTTATAAGAAATTTCATTTTTATATGTTCAGCAAATTTTGGGGTTAGGAATTTGTATGTTTGTATCAGTGCTGAACGGTTTGCAGTCACTTGGGGAAATTTGTATAAGTTGGTACTTTTCTGTGTTAATATCTACGTACGAACCGATATCCAGTAATTTTACCATCAAGGTTGGCCATTTTGATCCACATGTCTCTTTAGAATAGGATAACGCAGATAGAACGTTCAGAAAACGCGGGAATTTTGAAAGTTAAACACTAGCGTGCCTATCACATCCTGGAAACTGGCTATTAAACATCCAAATCGAAGGAGAGGACATTTTGGCAACAGTCTTCCATGCCGTCTCCCCACGCACTGAGATAATAAGAGCGGATTTTTGCTAATCTAATTAATGTATCATTTTTTTAATTTATTTTTTTCATACCGGGCTGTATGCTACCCTGTAGCGTTACAATATATACAGGATGTGCGAAAATTGGCAGAAGAGTTATATATAGAGCGGTTTATTGTCGATATCTTAAATGAAAATTTTAATATTCTAATGTTGTACTTCGCCTCCAGTACCCGTAGAATTGATTTGAAAGAACCTTACACATGGCAACCTTGTTACTTAAGTTTTTGATTTATGTGGTAATTGAGCGTGCCTGGACAGAGACAGCCGAAAGAGTTTCTGGAGGAACAGGGTTCTCAATTTATTAACGACCTACTGAGTAAATATATGAAGATTGTCAAAATGATAGTAGGTCTGCTGTATTAAAAGCTGCTGGTAGATGATACTATTTGCAGATTCTACCAAGAGAAGGAAGAAACACCAGTGCACGTGCTGTGTTAATGCAATGACCTAGCAAAAACAAGCTTCTGGTAATAAACGTGCAGAACTCCACAGCTAATAGTTAAATAAATGCACCGTTCTCAAAGGTGATAGGCCTGATTAAGAGAGCAGTTTTTAGAAAAATCGGGGATCGTGATAGATCTGAAAAGGTCGCAGTGAAACAGGTCAATGGCCCACTCGAAACCTAATTTACCTATTTAGTGTTACTACTGATGATTATAGATTTGCTATTGAAACGTGCTTCTAGCGTAATAAAATTTTATGGTAAGGTTTTATGTTATCAGTACCACAATTGTGTCTTGTTTTTTAGTTTTATTGTAACTTTTCTTTTAAATTATTGAAGATTCTTTTTGCCACACCCTACAAGAGCTTTTCAGCTCACTAAAGGAATTAAATCCTTAATCCTGTTGGAGAAGAAAAAAAATTACTTACGTACAAAAAAAATGCCTTTATTTCAGCAACAACCACCTTGTTTCTCTCCATCTCCTTCCTTTTTTTCGAAATTTCTCCGACACGGCAATTAAAATCGACAACGACGGCGCTATGTATTTGTCAACATAATGATTTACCATTTAATCAATCGACCGATTCCACCACAAAAGCACGAATTGACCGTAGAACGCCGCATCGGGAAAAAAATACCTTAATTAAAGTTCTTGTAGCGCGTACATGGAAGGAAACCTCTTTTTCTTCGCGGCACGTAACGACTGCAGCGAAAACAAAGACGACGCATCCCACTTATAAAGACGGACGTATACGCTGAAGAAGAACGAACATATCGAGCAGAATACGTAGCCAGAAAGTCTGACCGGCAATCCGGTAAAAAATTAATTGAGTCTGTATTGCTTGTAAGAGACTTTGTCGTTCGGTTTTATAATTGCCGTCGATCTTTGTTGCTTGTACTGTCTCCTGTTCGCTGCGTTTTTCTTAAATGATTAAAAAGACCCAGAGGAGCTATGCAACGGTAAGATGGGAAACGTGGAACATATATCTTACTTATGACTACGATTATTACTATACTGCGGGACTTGATGCAAAGGAACTTATAATGACATAATTAAAGATTGGCTCAAGATCTATTGCACGTCCTGGCTACTGAGGATTGTATAACCTACAATTATTGTAATACTATAATCATGCTAACTCTAGATTACTGGAATCTAACTAAGATTTCTTCAGCAAGGTTTTTGCTATACCGGCTACATTTCAGCATGACCATTCGAGCGAAAATAATTTAATATCCAGTAGATTTATTTTTCATTGAAATAATTTCTAACCAATTAGAACCGTGGGTTATCCTAGTTGATGACCAAATCCAATTCCCAAAAGTTCTTGTAGAAGAAATGCAAATTATTTTAACGCTGGTGTAAACAAGAACGGCTCTCAGTCAATACTTAGAAAATACAAATTTTCCCATTCACAAGAAGAAGAATGCTGGAAAGCTTACAATCACTAGTATTAGGAGCGGAAAGGAATCAAGATATGCAAAAAAGCGAAATACCTCAGGCTATGGTTCGATCAAGTCTTACATGGACTTTGTATTTCCAAAATACAATCAACGAGGCCAACATAAGTTGTTTGGGAAAAAGTTAAGGTATAAGACCCAGTTGACTCAATAACATCATTTGTTCTAGCATTGAATACACAATAAGAAGTATAAGCTAGAAGTACGTCATCATGTTTAGGAAAAATATGAAATATAAGCTTTATGGCCTACGAAAGAAGTCAAGTTTCTGCAGTGCTTTAATTCGTCTACATGCATACCATTTCTCGGCCTAGGACGATAAAAAAGTCGCAGAAGAACACTATATTCGATTCTATGACAGAAAGCAACATTTTTACTCATTTATTAAACAATTCATATTATTATTTAGGATACCTATATGTGAAAGATTTTGTGGATTTTCGTAGTCTACGTAAAATTATTAATTGCTCAAGAAGTAAGTTCATCTCCGATTAAAACTCTGTTGTGGACTGATAAAAATTGCTGGTACAGGACGTGTTCAACGCGAAACTATTGACTGAACTGAATCTGACTTGATTGGAGGAGACTAGATTGGATGGGCTTACTGGAAAAGGAGCCTAATGGCCGTTTGCACGGACACGTTAAGCTTGGTTTAATTTTAAGTGACGCTTAGAATATAACGTTCACTATATGCATGAGACATGAACTATCACCTTCAAAGTACCGCTTAAAATTAAACCAGGCTTAACATGGCGGTGCAAATGGGGCTAATACTCTCAATCTCTTATTATAGTGTCAAATTTCCGCCAAACTCTACATAGTTTGGTACAGATGAACAGATGGTTGGTGTACATCTTTCCCCAGTCCTCGTTTTTGTTGGAGTCAATATTGATGAGTTTAAATTAGCGCATATGATTCCTTTTTACTTTTCTTCTTAACAGTTATCTACTCTTAAACTATAAACATTATATAATTGAAACTTTCCTGAATTCAATATTATACGTAGGTATACACAAATCAATATGGTCTAGGAGACAAATAAGAAAATGCATTTCTGCCACTTATTGGTAGATGAATAATTCTTTGTTATATATGAAGGTATAAGTTGACCATCATTACTTGTTTATGAGATGTTTTTGAGAAACAATTAACAATTAATGATAAATGTCTGTTTATTTAGAAATAATTTTCAAATTAATATTTTTTTACAAAACTGATGGCAAAAAACAATATACAACAATCAACAACATCTGACAATGAGTGCTATTGCTCACTATGTCAGTGCCCTGTGGAACCTCCACGAGTATTGACTATTTTTCTGCACCTGTTTGGCATACTTAATGGTCTAGTACTTGTTGATCGGTGGCATTCCACTGTTCTACAAGACGCTGAGCCCATTGTTGTTTCAAAGACTAGATTTTCACGCAGTATGCTTCTCAGTAAATCATAATCCAACGTGCTTTATGGGATTTAAATCAGGCGATTGCTCTGGCCATGGCAAAACATTAATTAACCTACAGTATGCGGACGAGCATTATTGTGCATGCGTTGAAAATTTTCACTAATTCTTGCAGCATATGGTAGCAAACCGTTTTGACGTATAATGTCCCGATAGTCAATGGCGTTTAAATACCGATCCAAGAGAACGAGGCCAGTTATTCCACCAAAAGATATTCCACCCCATACCATTACATTCCTTGGAAGCAGTGAACAGTTTGCGATGTAGTTAATTTTTCTGCATTCCTGGGACGTCTCCACACTCTCATTCTGGTATCTGGCGGCAACGCAGTTCGTCAGAAAACCAAGCAGTTGCCCAGGTTTGCTGATTCCAATTTAAATGTTGGTGTATTCATTCTAATCTTCCGCAATTTCCTCTTGACAAAGCAGGAATTCTTAGAGGACGATAGGCATTAAGACCATTACATGCAGTCACATTATGAGGCTCGTAAAGTCGAATCACTAATTATGTCGCTGCAATGTTGCGGTTTATTAATACACAAAGTATCCCTCATGAATTGGTTGAGTTGCTCTTAATACTTTCATCCACAGCATTGATTTGCTGATACCTCAGCCACAAACGATTGATGACACTTTTTGACATGTTGAGAGCTTCTGCAACGGCACTTCGAGTTAAATCACTTTCAAGCATTCCAATAGCTTTTAATTGCATATCATGGTATAAATGATGTCTCTCAATCCTCAATTAATGCTAAACAAACTGGAAAAGAAAATTGATTGCAAAATATACACAAAATCTCAGGATAATAAATCAGCAAATCTTACATTTTTATTGTTACATTATTATTACAGTAATGGTTTTAACTTCTTTCTTACTGCGCCTGAGTAGGTTATCAGAAAAACATCCCCATCCCCTATCAGCGCTTTGGTATAGAGTTGACCTTCAGTCGACCTCCATTTCTTTGTACTTTCTTTATCTAACAGGTCCAGTCTCCCTTCTTGCGGGATCCTTAGTAATCCCACAGCGGCTCTGGACCCATGAAGGTCTCTTAGAGGCCTCCTTGGCTAGTTTGTCGGCTATTACATTGCTCTTTATATCCTCATGTCCCGGTACCCATAATAAGACCTTATGTTATTACTTAAACTATCAAAACACCAGCAGCAACCTCTATTGAGGTTTAAATAAAATGACATTACAAATCATTTGTTATATATGGCTCATAAACTACCAGCAAATAAAGGCTTGTCCTCTTGAGTGTTTTGATGTGTGTATAAAGCTGCTATAGCCATAGCTTTCGATGTTTAGAAATTGCTTTTGTTTTAATAAAACTTCTTGAGAAAATCTTTAAGTGTTTATCGAAAAAAAGAAAAAACACTCAATTACGTTGTGATGAACGAACTTTATAGGCGTCAGATATCCTCAATGGGTATCTAATTTCGTATTAGATGAAGATCTTCTTTTCATAACTCCTTAAAAGTACACTTCTACGGCTAGTTTCACCTGCGATCGTGTTGCCATTGGCACCAGTCGACTCCTAATCTGCACGGCGATCTATTTTTGGTAAACAATAAACTGTCAATGGATGCGGAAAGCTGTGGCGCCTCCGTAAAGTATGCGTACTAGTCCGGATCGTGACACAGGTAAGGACGGTAGACGCGTCGCTGGCCCTCCCATGCGAAAAGACACCACCAATTACCACCGGAAGTAGCCGAACGGTGTTGCTCCGTGCAAGAATTATTGCATAGCGTTTGACTGCGTGTCGTTTTCGCCTTGTGTGTTTATCCGTTCCGCCTTTGTTTTTCTCTTTACCTGTCTGGCCGGATGATTCATCGTTATGTTTAAAATATATCGGATGATGTCAATGTGTCGCGCCAAACTTTTAATATAAAAGTCAATTTATATTTAAATAAGAGTGTACTTTTGTTACATACCCTACAAAAAAATAGCAATATTATACCGGGTGTCCTAAGGTCGATGGCTTTCTGGAAATATATGTATAATAATATTATATAATATAATTATTTATGACTTTATTTCTATATGTACTCTATAAAATATTGATAATATTAACATAATATATAAAAAATGGAGAAATTTGACGGAGTTCAGATCGTCGCCTATCGCGACATCTGCTTTTGCACTACTTTTACTGACTTTTTAATTTTTAATTTTCATTATTAAGAGTGATATTAATATTATCGCGAAAAAAATAACATTACACCGTACTTTTTTGGACCAAACAAAATAAGATTTTGTTTTCTTGGGATTTAAGTATAATGACATTCTCCTTGACAACTTATTCAAGGAGTCAATGTCTACTCTCAAGCGAGCACATGCATCATCAACCGCTGACTCCGGTAAAGAGTAATATAGTAATATAATTGTGTAGCATCGGCATATTGGTGACTTTTACAGTACCTAACTTAAGCACTTAATCAATCTAAAACTATATATGGACCGCTCACGGATCCCTGCAGTACTCCAGAAATCGTAGTGGTAGGTGAATTTTGTATATACAAGTTACTATATTTCTAAAATGTTTTCAGAAATGCAAGGTTGCCGCTTCCACCAATCAACGTAACAACTTTTTTTGATTTAAACAGAAGACCTTGCATCATTTTTCAGTATTAGGTTCCCAATTATTATTATTATTATATTATTGTTAATTAAATTTTATACAATTTTTCCATATGCTTCACTATACTCATCTTAAAGCGTTTTCAAGGTAAACATTAATTTCAATATTTCTTGGAAAAATCGAATCCTTACAGAAGTACGCAATACTCTGCTGCTTATAAAGACTGAAAGTGCAAATTTTAAAGATAGCTTAACGAAGTTTTGGGCTAACTTGACGTGATATTCAATTTAAGTAAAATATACAGTGCCTTTCATAAGTTACGTTTACGGGATATGTATGAAAAAAAGAACACCTGTATAGTAATCGCTTTTTGCAAAGCCTGATAAATTTGTTTTGCATAAATCTAGAATGCTGTAACCTATATCTTTGCCATTTCTTCTTTAAAAATGCGACTGTTTCTGATTCAATTTTAATTAATGTAGGCTATGAATGTTTGACAGTAACACTAAGTGGCACATATTCATTGCATTTTACTGAATTATTATATCTTACTTAAGTAATAATCTCTAATTCATTTAGTTCATCCATAACTAAAATATAAAAATAAAGTTAAGTATTAAATATGAATTTATTTATAATTTTTGGGCAGTGTGATAAAAACATTACATCATTAAAAGATTTAATGAAACCTTTACTAATTTACGGCCAATAAACAACTTCCTTTTGATGTAGGTTCCTTTCGAGTCCTCCCAGAGCAGCCTCTCCAAATTTGCCCTTCTGATATGGCCATTGCAGAGGATGCAGAAGATATCTAGCAAGTGCTGCAAGGTTTGAAAATATCGTTTGATTTTCTCCAATCGTTCTTAGACGCCCTCCTCACCGCGACTGATTGGTCTGTGTTACCGAAGTCCACCCCGTCCGAGCCGGGAAAGTGCACCCTGAGAAGGTACTCAAGAGTCTCCTCCGCAGTGGATGTGAACCCTCCCGTCGGCAGTTAATGGACCTCAGTGTATTAGAACATCCTTCTCAGAATCCTGTGAATTCTAACCTGTCAGGGACACCTTCTATGTCCTCACAGAAAGTTTCTCTAGGCTTTCTTGTTGCTTTTTTAATTCTTTTGATAGGCCTAGTTTACATCACTAAGCTTCCCATTTCCCGTTTTTTCGCCTTGAACATACGCGTGCTTCTCTTCTGAGAGTGTTCAGCTCTTTACTCCACCAAGCAGCCTGTCTTGGTGAGCGACGCTCTTTTAGTGGACAGTTGTTTTCATAACACGAGAGAATGGTCCCTTCCAACCATAGTTCTAGTTCTTCACTATTCCTGATCCTTACATGATAGTTGCGGGCTGCTGCAGAGAGATCTTCCCTGTAGGACTCCCAATTAGTTCTTCTGGGATCCGAGCACCCGGTATATAATATATGTAATAGTAATAATATAACAAATATTTAAGGAAAGAGTTTAGTGTTGTTGAGTTTATGTTATTGTCCTTTTATTTTATTTTGTTTCGCCAGGCAAAGTGAATATTATTATTATGAATTATATACATACGTCCATTTAATGTAATAATAATTTTAACAATCTGGATTATATTTTAGTTTTAATCAGGTTTCTTTATTGTATGCTTATTTAATTCGTGTGGGATATCATTAAGAAATACTTTAAAGAAAACAAGAGGTATCTATGTGGTGTGTACAATCGCCGACATTAATATTTAGCACTCGAACTATTGACTCCACGCTTTGATAGTGCTAAATATTAATGTCGGCGGATGTACATACATAGGCATATATGTACATAAAGACAATTCGCTGTCAAAGAACTCAATACGGATAAGTTTTTGGCTAATAATGGGAAAAAGAAAACGCAGTACCTATGCATACTTACAATATTTACGAAACTACTATATAGTTAAAAATAATTTATCACTGAATATCAGTAGTAATTTACACCACTGCGTATATAAATATACAGCTATAAGTTCTTTATATATTTTTTCTTGTTCTTATTTATTTTACAAGATCAATACTCTATTATCAAAACGATCTTATCTACTGTGATGGTCTGACTTTTTAAATACAGTGATAATCTATTTATGGCGATAGATGATCTTACTTAATTTTTATTGACCTGCGATACCCCTACCATTGAATAATGGTTAACTGGAGATTATTGAAATTTGCAGTAGCCCTAATGTTTCTAATAGACAAACTAAAACTAATACTCCAGTGTAATGGAAAACAGTAGAAATGATCAATAGACTCTTTTTGACAACGATTTCAACTAAGTACGAAAATGATATGGCAACATAATACCCGAAAGAACTTGGCCAAAATTTTAAAATTTCGGCATTTTACAGTGAATAAAAATGAAAGGCCAAGGCTGGACTTACTACAGAAATATTTAGTACGCATTTTCTATTAACAATTAAATAAATATACTTTACTGACCAGTTAATGACGTAACTATACACGTAATATTCGTGATTTCGAGTTTACACCTATATATTTTTGTATTACAAACAGCAAATTTATTAAAATTGACTACCTCGTGCCTTTTTTGCGGAACAAAAATATTGGCATTATTAGTATCCAAAGCAACAAACCAACATTATTACTTCTGCACTGTAAGTCATGATAAATTCACATCTCAGCTTAGGTAGCAATACATTACCTGTTGTGTAATTTTATATAATTACAGTGTGATATCTATTGCTATTTTTGGTAAGACAAACAAAAAATACTCTTAACGCCTATTACCTTTTCATATCCATGATGCGTATTGCATTAACTTCATTATCCAATAGCAATGTCAATGCAGAAATTTAACCGCAAATTTTATTGAAATAATATTTTTTTTAATGTAATGATGGGTGGTATTTCTGATTGAAACTAATGAAAAGAACCTTCACCGATACAGCTTTTACACTAGTTAAATGTGGCTTACAATTTGTTAATGTCCAAGTATTCAGTAATAACAATCAAAAATTCATCAAATTTTAAAACATACATAGATAATGATGGATTTCTTGCTGACGATTTTAGCGTAAATCTTCAACAGCACTAACACTAAAAATTTATGGCAAATGTATATCAGAGAAACTTTTAAGGATACACAATATATATACAAATTAACGTTCCATTCGGGTTTTTTTCCGTAAAAATGCCTTTAAGGTATGAGTGCACCGTTTTTCAATACGCTTCACAAACAGATCATTCAAAAACATATATTAGCAAAGTGTTAACCAAAATAAATCCGTTGCATTTTTTGACAAATAATTATTGGCAGTTCAGGTGTGTCTGACTCTCTCAACTACCATATAATAATCCGTTTCACGGGCAATACAATACCCTCAATTTTCGTCCATTATACGAGAGATCTCGAAAGCGCCACGGTCGATTCACCTGAATGTTTATCTGTCCTGGCCACGCGCCCACAGATTTATAGGGCAATTTGCCAAAACCCAGCCGGGAATTCGTGTACTGTGGAGACCGCGGTCGAGCAGAGGCGCCCGACTAGCTCGGACGACTTGTTCTCAGCATTTTATTGCGAATCTACCGTCCAATATACTTAGAAAAACACTTAAATCTTAATTGAGGTGGCTCCTACGCTTCAATTATTTCGTAAATGTAATCCAGAGCGAAAGCAGATTGTTATGTGAAATAAAAATAACATTTATGGTAATCTCTAAATTTGGAAAATTGAATAAAAGCTCTAATCAGTTGTTCTAATTAATCATTTTTATTATGTGTGTGACATGTTTCGGTCTAGGCCGTCATCACATATCGTATATCGCGATTTAAGAGATACTACAACAAACGAAGATATACGTGAATATATGAAAACCTCTGAAGCTGGAGGACAAGAGATAATATCGTAAAAGCAAATAAATACCTACACATATATTACAAAACTTAAACCTAGAATTTTCCTGTGTTTTATCAACACTTAATATAATAAACACTTTTAATTTTTTTAATTTTTACAATTCATTAGTTACATCATCAACATTATTTTCTTAAATATTAGTATCCATCTTAAATACTAATTTACTTCAGCAAACCAGCAACTACATCAAGACCAATATGCGCATCAGTCAGGAAAATCTACAAAGACAGCCTTGCATCACCTCGTACAGAGAGCTGGGCATGCTCTGCAAATCAAGGAAGTGCTTTTGGGCACATTCTTCGACGTAGAGTGAGCATTCGATAGTGCTTCTGCATCATTAATCTCCAAAGCATTGAGGAAGAAAGGGATCGTTGAAACAAGCTGCAGGTGGATAGGCTGCATGCTTAAAGGGAAGTTAGTTTACCATTGAGAAGCGTTATTCACAAATGGTTCGCATTGTATCTTGATGATCGACAGCAAATCATGGCGAAAGCCGGCGCGATAACCTCTTCGTCGCAGGGTGTGGGTATGGGTGTACCTCAACGGTCGATTTTTGGTCCCTTGCTTTTTTAATGTTTATCAATGACTTTACAAACGTATATGATAGTGGTAGATAGTAATGCTGTTTGTTGACGATGTTTCTTATTTGTGCACAAAGAACAACATTGCGGATAAATTGAATTTAGCCAGCATTATATTGGCTAGTTTCAACACTTACTTCCTAATACAGAAGTTATGTTTGAATCAAGATAAAGCTGTTTTTATTAACTTCACACCTAAAACTAAATATATCGATACTAGTTATCTTTTAAGAGTTAACGCACAGTTAATTAAACAAGAATCATGGGATGGGAATCTGGGATACACCAGACATGTTACCGACCTGCGCATACCTAGCCCTGGAATGGTATTATATGACAACTTATATAATAGGCCCTACAAATATAAACTAAAACAATACCTCGTTGCTAATAGCTTTTATAGTATTAATGAAAACATGAGTTTGTGATGTGTTTTGTTCCACGGTACTGATACCGACATTTCTTTATGTGATAAAATTACAAACTAATTTTATTTTATTTTATTCTACAACTTTTATTTACTGTTAAGTATTTTAAAATATTATCAAAATATTGTTATTCAATTTTCAAACTTGTACAATACATTTCATTTGAGTATTTTACCTGCTCTATTTAAGGAAATATAATGCTTATTATTATAATAAAATGCGTAGTACTTCGTAATTGTATTATTATAACGACTAGTAGGTATATGGATTTAGGAAAACTGTTCAATATGAGCAGAATGAAATCGTACGTGATCGGACATCGCAGGCGAACCTTCTCCAATGCCCGATCTATCTTACTTTCAAATAATTCGTATTTTAATAAGCAATTGTTTTAATGAATCTTACCAAGCATGTCACAGTCCACACTTAAAGCGATTAGTTCCGTATGTGTAAACTCTAAGCTGATTTGGAACTGCGTAAGCGTCTAAATAAGGTGGGCACCCAAAAGGATTAACATTGGCCTGGGTTCCTAGCCATTCGGACGTAAAGGGGAATGAAGCGGTGGACGAGCTGGCGAGGCGAGGTGCGTCAAGGTCATTCGTTTGAGCTGGCCTAACTTTTGGCACTATCAAATCGCAAATTAAAAATCCATCAATGATTGGGCACATAATCAGTTCAGAGGGTGGTAGCAAAACTCACTGGGATAGAGATGGGAAAAAGAGTTTCTAAAGGAGCAGAGGCCTGAATTTAAGAAGGTTCTACTGAATAAAGTTAGGAAGACTGTCAAAATGATAGTAGGTCTGTTGACTAGTTACTGTAGGCTAAATGCGCATGTAGACCTGGTAAATAACGCTACTTGCAGATTTTGCCAGGAGGAGGAAGAAACACCAGTTCATGTGCTATGCTAATGTGACGAGGATGAGGTTTTGAGTACTGGGCGTGGAGACAACCACAGCTAGCAGCTACACAAAAAAGCCATTTTCAAAGGTGATAGGCCTAATTAAGAGGACAAAATTAGAGAACGCCTTCTAGGAAAATGGGGATCACAATAGATCTGAAAAGGTTTCGGTATAGGCCTCCATAGGCCATCCAGCTTTGAGCTAATCTAATCCAATCGATCAAAAATGTCAAGTATTAAATGACGTATCGCAATTCTTGGGCAGAGTAAATATATATATAATTATAGGAAAACATTATATCACGGGCACATAATGTTTTTATTTGAATCTCCCAGAATTTATCTAATTTCAGATAAATACTTTCTTACATATATCTGAATTAATCATTTACTTGATTCCAGCTCGACCTGGAGCAGGGAAGCTCCTTTTCGTGTGTAGTCTTGTGCTTACTAAGCAGCAGTGGCGCAGAACATGATCTTGGGTTTTCTTCTCGTCTTAACAGAATATGCATCTGCCATCCTTCCTCCAGGCTAAATATAGTTTACATACGATTTTTAAATCCACCAGTCAGAAGTCCTACTGTTTAAACAATATTTCAAACCCTTATGGATCCAAGTGTTTATTTCTTCAAGAATTGTTTTGCTCTGCAATCCAGGTCATCGTCAAGCCTTTTTATCAAATGCTCAGATATAATGCAGACCCCATGACATATAGCCTAGAACTCTCGGCTAGCGAAATACAACTTTTCTCTTCAAGTTCTGCATTGGATTTGGATCACCATCTGTTATGTTGCATTCGTGTATATCACCTTTATTTTATATTCCGCTTTAATTTTTTTAGTTGAATGTTTTGATAAGACATACTTTTTCGCATTATTCTATGCTCAAATCTTACATATTACACACATATTTACAAGCATAATCGCATTACGATAAAACTGTTAATCATGGTCATAGCAGTCGTATTATCACTTTAATAAATGCGTTATGTGCGATTATCTGTTCTGTTAAATTCCATGGGTAAACTGAAGTGTGAAACAACGCTGTACACTAACTATTACGTGTTTACGTAAGTACATATGTACATAGGTAACAAATTTACCAGAGGTATCCTAGAAACCTAGTCGGTTTGCCATTTGGGCCCGTAAAAGTCTAAACGCACGTTTTCTAATAAACAGGAATGTATATTATAGGTATCCACGTATGTACGCCGAGCAATAAAATATACGCCAGATAAAAAATATATTACAAAATACTGTGTACTTATTCGTAAAGTATGTGGCGTACGCTAGTAAAATTGAAATTTACGCAGCCGTAAACTTGTCAGGTATGTCTTTCTGATTGGTGTGGTTGCCGAATGCACCTTTTCTAAATGTTGTTGAAAAAAGAAGGTACACTTAACGTTTGAATAAATTGGCAATATCTAGTGGAAATAGGCGAAGGTAAAATAATTTCTGGCTGGTAGATCTTCGAATATAGCACAGTAAACTTCTTAGTGGTATTTAACATATTTTGCTTGTTTACCTACTACTAATTAGTGATGTTAGATGTTGGGGCTATTCCAAATAATTTCCACAAATTTCTAGAATTTTATTGATACCCTTGGCTTATTTTGAGGACTCATTTCCTCTGTATTATATACAAGGTATTAGATAAACTCCTTTCAGAATGTTAAAAATAGAAAGCGCTTTAAAATCGTCTCAAATTCATCAGTTTGCAAACGATTTTGCTGAAGTGTCTCGTTTAATAGTCCTCTAAAATAAGTCACTTGACTTTTCATATTGATATTACATGAACATTGCAATTACTGCATCCAATACGAGTTTTAGAATATGTGGTTTCTTAACTTTTTACGATTAGATCTTTATTACAGTTTTCTGTTTTCCGTTGTAAAAAAACTTTCCACAAAAATTTAGTAGAATTTAAAGCTGCATGACATAACCTCAAAAATTTTCACTTATAAAAAGTTTTACGAAATTACATAATAAATATGAATAAAAAAATAATTGATTTATATAGAACCATCGAGAGTTGTTAATCTCTTCACACTTTTCTGTTGAGCGATTTTTAAGTTCTTCCAGATTATGTACTGGCGTTCGATGGATGGAATTTTTCTTGTATGTTCATTCATAAACATTGCATATGTTTAAATCGCAGGACCTTGTTGGATATAGGATTTCAGTACTCCTGCTTATTATTCTGTCATCAAAATATTCTTTGAAATATTGAAGTGTTTCTCTGGTCGTATGTGCTGTAGCACCATTTTGTTAGAGATAATTCCTCATCATCCAGTTGACTTGTGAACGGACCAAGTATTTCATTGCGATATCGAGCAGCAGTAAGTGGGCCCTCTAAAAGAAATGGGACTCACTAATCTTCTTCGACATATTCCAAACCAAACACCAACTTTTTTGGGATTTAATAGTTTTTCAACAGAAAAATGAGCATTTTTCGATGATCACAACCTTATATTCTGGTGAATTTACATATCCAGATATATAAAATCAAGCATCATCTGAGAAATAACCGTGTTAAGATGTCTCATAGTGTACATTATTTGAGACTATTGACAAATTCACTCGTCTTGGATAATCTACTGGAAGAATCGACCTTATGTTAAATTTTCGATAACTTTACTGTTTATGGCTTAAGAAAAAATCATGTCATTTCCATACAATTTTATTAGATGTTATTCAGTACAACATGTTTCGGCGTTTTGCCATCTTCAGGTCCTAAAATGCCGAAACATATTATTCTGAATAATATACATATAATAAAACCGATTGCAAAGGACATATTTTTTCCTTAAATCATACATTATATACTCCATTATTGAATATGATGACATGGCGGTTAATATTTAAAAAATACTTACCGCGCTATCTTAAGCCGCATTCTGATTTGAACGAATCGCTGTGGGCTATGGATTCCTTCCATGCGTGCGAGAAATGCAGTCTTTTTTAATTGCTCTCGGATTTAGTGGCAATGCCATTGAAAGCTCAGCATCTACTACACGGTAAAAATAAACAGATTAAAAGAAAATGTAAGTCCCGAAGAACAGTAGAAAAGAAACGCAAAATGCGTCGATTCAACACAATTTTGTGCTTGTACATAAACAGCACAGCTATTGAATGCATCCAATTCTTAAAGCAGTGTTATCACAAAATTTACCACAGAGCTTAGCAACAAGAGCGAGCGGGATCAAAATACCTTGAAATTAAACAGAAATGCTATCAAATTATGACCAGGGTGGCTTCAAAATGACATTTTACTTAATTGCAATTCCTCCAAAATCCTTAAAGGCTACCTATTCTAAGAACTCTGTGGATTCCATAACAAATGAAATGTTAATAAATAATTTTCGTATGATTTTATTAATAATAATAACAAAAATATAATCAATCGATGAGCTATGAGTTGTCATCATGTTTCCATAAAGATATTTTAGTAATATCTCAGCATTCGCCCAGGAATAAGGGAAAACCATGGAAAAGCCTTACTCTAGGAGTGAGACTTGGAAAGCAGCCCCAGGCCTTGTTACTGATAGCCAGCAAATTATTCTTATTCCTCTTCTGAGTTTGAAAGAGACAGTCTCCACATCCTTTCAATGCCGATAGCTACGTCGTCTCCAGGTAGCTCCTGCGCTCTTTGCAGACCATGAATTTGTCTTCACCATTAACGGAAAAAAATGGACCATCGTAATGAACTGAAAACAAATAAAACAACAGCAGTGCTCAACAGTTCCAAAATGACTGGAAACTGAAATATGAATATTAGGGTCTAGAATCAAGTACTTTGGAAGCAAGGGGAAATACCCGAGTATCTTCTAAACGGAAATACGCGATATTAGAGTCTAGAGATATTGTCTTCAGTTCACTATTAACAGAAATTACCGAAAGCAGGAGATTATCACTATAATAGCCAAGTGATAATAGTGATAGTCAAGCAGCCATCATACGTAATACAAAGGGAACGAAATAACGAACAATCTTTCAAAAAAGAAGTTGGAACAACATTCTTAGGGCTCGAACCTTTTTGCGGTATATGTAGCACTACCATACTGAAAAAATTAAAAAATAAAATCGATCAGAAGAATTTCAGCTATTGGAAGAATCTTTTGGGGATGCGGCAAGCTAAAATTCTTCTGGGAACATAAGATCAACTTGAATAAGAACAATGTTCGTATATTAACAGGAATCCTTTCAGACCATTGCAAACTGAAAGGACATCTGAGTAAGCTTGGATCAGCAAAGGAATTTTAATGCAGATTTGGTGGGGAACAGAATGAAACACCCATAAATCTCCCCTCAAATTGCGCGAAACTGCGCTATTCAAGGGAGTTGCATCTGGGAGTATGTAAAATCGAAGGCGGAAATCTACCTATGAGGCTTTCTCATATCCTGCACTTTTCAAAGGGAATAAGATTGGACGATCAGCAAAACACTAAGAATTAGGGCACCCTTCATGACATACATACCTTGAAATGTTCGTAAATACAAAATTTTGATGCGTGAAGGTGAGCATACCTACTCAGAAATCGGCAGATATTGAACAAGTGTTATCCACAATTACAAGATAAAATTTCATGTCCTATACAGATAAACACGAGCAAGTACGATAATGAACAGTAATGTGATTGACTTATAGCGATGAGAAGAGATGTTGGGGCGACCGTAGTTAAAGCGATGCCTCATAGTTTTTGGTTGTAGTCTGATAGATAAGGACGTTAGTGCACGGTTTTCCAGGAGACATATTGCATGTTTTTGTTACAAAGTTTTTGATATTTCGAAAGCTCGACATATTAATATAATATACAATGATTATAGATGTTATTAAATATGTGAATCGAGAAAATAATGATGAGGAATTCACTTTGCCATAATACTAAAATATACTAACATTTGGTATACGAATAGAAACATTTAAACTAAATACTAGAAGAAAAAAAGTAAGTTTTAGTCACAACTGAGTGCAACAACAAAAACTCGTGTTAAACAAAATAATTATCAGAAATTTAAAGCAGTAAAATTCTAAACAAATATTTAGTGATAAATAATATTAAATTAAGATGCTTTAAAAATGAGAAAGCTTAACTCGAAATTAAGTTAAATAAAATTCAATTTTCATCATTTATAAACAAATAAAAATCCTAAATAAAATAGAATCAGTATTTTTATACATCTGTGAAGGGAGAATCTGAAAAACTGTAAACAAATTTATTTCTGCTAATTACTGTAATATTATTATTATTATCGTAATTAGCAGATATATATTAATTGGTTAATAATTTCTTGCCGTAAGAAGCTTGCAAGCTTTGCAAGTGTAAACAAAATTCCCACATGAAATATTCGAATTGTCTCCGACTACTTTCAATAAACAATAAACTATGGGATTTTCATAATAGAACGATTGCTAAAAGTATTTTGAAGCAGGTTTATAATGAATAACAACGAGCGATCTTGTAATACCACATTATTGTTTGAAATTTTTCGTCTTTTATATATATTGCTGTGTTTATTAAGAGGAAAGCTACCAACCATATTGAAATGTAATTACTATTTTATGTACACACCTGTTTGTAAGTCCAGTATAATTTGGATTAAATCGTATTAGTAGTCATGGAAGTTGAATATAATTTATCGTCTGACAACTGTACGATAGCCTGGTATCCTAGGTATCTATTTTAATTGAATGGAGAGTGACTCAATGTAATTCGTTGAAAGAAAATGTATGAAAATCCTTGGTTTCGTGTGGGTTGTTGATGAAAAGTCTTAGAAAAAGCTGTGTCATTTCTCATCTAATATAAATGAATTAAACCATATTGCTGGGTATATCTGGTATCGAAGGGGATAAATTCACAAATTTGGTGTTTACTATATCTGGGTACTTGTTCTACATGGGAGTGTGCATGTGTTTGCTGCTCCGAGTCTAATCATACATCCTGAATGTAACGAAGGTGGTGAATATACGAGCGAATCTGGATTGTCACTACAAGGAAATCACATTCGGAGATACTCTGGCGTCTGTATGAACCGATAAACGAGGTATCTGGTCAAAACATTGTTTAAATTATTATTATTTCGTATGAGATTTAAATTCTGAGCTTTTATAAGTTGGCAAACGTGGTTGGTGGTTTTCTATTCTCTTATGATAGTGCGGGGTAGTTTAAAAGTTCCTTTTTGAATTAAAGAATCTAAATTATACTGGATAATTGATAATACTTGTTTGAATATCCCAAATAACTATACTCACCCTAAGTAAGAGTTCTCATACTTTTTTATATATTTCCTGTATAGACTTGTTAATGAATTATACATGTTATTAATGATTGCACTGTTTTATTAAGGAAAGTTATTTATTTATTTTCCTTTTGCCGTAAAAAGCATATAGCCGGGAAATCACAATAATATATATACTCCATCTTAACTCCGTAACCTTCAACGATTGATACGCTACTGCTGATTTTAAGTCAAAGGCACGTATGTGACTGTATGCTTGTTTGTAGCACCTTAGTGGCGCACTGTTTTGGTATCCATCCCCACTATCATTCTCCTTTAAATACATTATCGTAGTTTTATGTGTTTGGCTGTATATTTAAAAATTGATAAGTATAAAAATTTTATAGTGTAGTCCTGTTTTATTTCTGGACTAAATTTGATAGAGTCACGTAAAGTATTTAAGTAAAACAAGAAATGTTTCAACATCAGATTTCCGGTCTAAATGAGAAGAATATCGCCCACATATATGGCATAGACTTTTATGTACATACGTATTTACAAAACGACTTATGATGTAGAATGTAGAGAGTTTAAAGTAAGTCATAAAGAGTTCAGCAAGAAAAGAAAAAGGGTTAATTTCATAGCTAAACCATTTGGTAAGGAATAAAGAGTATTGTCAATCTGGAAAAAAAAATATTCTAGAGAAATACTAAGTAAGTTAATTAATTCATTATGTTTTTCTCAACTTTTAACTAGCGTCTTGCGTTGAATGTACTATGTAACTTCAGCCACTAGAGAAAAAGTACCTATTTTAATATTAAAGTATGAACAAATTTATGGCAATAAGCAATAGAACGATGTTCCGTGGCAGATGATTTTGTAGTGCACACTACATACAACAATAAACGTAGGCAATCATAGTGTAATTACATTTTTGTTCTGCTGCTTTAGATCTTTGCATTTGTGGTTGTATAATTTGTTTGCCATACATCCATCAGGGTCGTCATTCTTCCCAAAATACGCTCTCTAATTTTAATTAAGACCTTCAATATTTCGCTCATCAATGATGACGTTACGCCACAGAACCCCAATTTAATCAAATAATTGCGTAAGGGGGTTTCGGATTTGACCCAGCCCACGAGTATCGCTTTCTCACTTCCTCTCCCTTTGGCGCCCTGCATCATCGGGCACACACGACCACCATCATCACCATAGGCGGCGAACGCAAGCACGGCCGTCCGTAACTAAGTGAATTGAATTAGATTTCGAAAGTCGGAAGGGAAAACGTATTGTTATGGTGTTCTTTCGTGACCGCTCGCAATCTATATTCTGCGCGATCCAAGATGGCCGACCCATAAAGCCGGCCGGCGGCGTACGAACCGCCGCCACGACGAAATATTTTATGTGAATTAAATAGTTTCTCCGCGCACGCGGGCCGCGCGCGCAGTGGTGTTGATTTTCACCACGGCGAGGCACCTTTCGTTGTATATAATTCAGTCAGCACGTCTAGATAAGTAAATTAGTCGGTAGGAAGTGGGTACTGTAATGTACCTCTACGGTAATAAAAATTTCTCTGTGAAATATTTTTATTGGAATTGAAATGAATTAAGTGGACGATAGGAGTTAGTTATTTATGGAAGCTATTAGGGACCGAATTAACAAAACTTAGTTTTCCACTAAATCAAGTAACTTCAACGTTTCTCTTTAAGTTGGCCACACCGAATGACATAACTACTTTAAATAGTAATTTGTAATATGTCATATGTATTTTAGAATAGAATATTCTTTCCTTCACATTTTGTCGTTTATTTTGGTGAAGTGATTCTTAATAATTAAGGAGTGTATTTCTCGTTGCAATTATTTTGTACAATTTCAATCCAAACTTAAATTGGATGATGATGGTGTTTCAAAGGAATAGCAAATAAAATAATGAAGAAAGACAAAGGACTAAATCTCACAATCTCTTCAATATTCTAGAATTCTAGACAATTCGGTTTCCAGTTATAAAAATATAAAGCAGGCGATCAAAGACTAGGAGAAACAAGAAACAAATTTAAAAAAAAAATGTAATTATTTGATAACAAATTTATTTTAAATACTTCTTATAAATATTATTCGATAGGTAGCTAAAATGATGAGATTTTAGATAAATATGTACAATTAACACATTTTTTAACTACATCTTTGTGTAGTTAGAAAGTTTTAAAATGTCACAATATGTGTAATGACACACAGCACAAGGTATACACATTGCTTAAGTATATCGCAGAATCTCTGCATTAAAAGTAGGAAAGCTTTTGATTACATATGTATGCCAAGAAAACACCAATTTTGTAAAAAAAATAGACATGATCAATAATCTCGTCATATTTATATAAATAACTGCAATTGTTATGTACGACAAGGTATTGAAATTTGCTAAGATATTCAAACAAAATTTGAAAAGTTGGTGATGAATCAAATGTTATTTGTAAATTTGTAAATAGTATTGTCATCTCACAATGCCCGTGGCACTTGAAGTATTGAATCTAGTGATTTTCGAAATGCAGATTTCTTATTTCATTCGTTTTATTATGTGTTCTAGTTTCCGTCAACTGTTCTGGGTTCGTCTCCTTGGCGTTCTACAGATTTCTCAGTACAAATTATATTTATTTCGTCCAATTCAACATCATCGGTTTTACTATTGTAAGCTAAAGAAAGATACGCCCATCTATGGTTTACCCTTCAGCAAAGTCAGGTTCAAAAATATTCGAATCAGTTGGAAAAATTCCAGTTTTTATACCTGCAGATGCCGCTATCTTTACTATAGTAACCTTCTCATATGCTAATCCGAATAACTTAGTAACTGATTATATTATTATGCCATTAACAGGGGCAAAGTTAATTCCTTTCAGATTTTTAGTATGTGTGGTGTGATCAACTAGCAGCAATAATACTGGATCTTCGACTGTAGACTTGAGATGTCTCGAAAAATGTTTCAATCACTGCACAAATATATCTGATTTCATCCATCCAGAGAAGTGAACATCTGCCATTCCTAAATGGCCATCTTCCAGTAATTCTGCCTTCATCATTCACGTGAGAATATTGTAAGGGTGGAACATAGTGGCCTGATGGAGGGAAACATAAAGTAGCAGTAACAGTTTGTCCTCTTTCCGCCGAAGCTAATGTTCCTATCTGTTTTCGTTCGGTCTATGTAAGTCATAATTTTTGAGTGACTTTTTGGTACAGTAGAGATAGCCGTTTCGTCTACATTATAAAGACGATGTGGTTGAATTTTATATTTATCTATGCTTATAAGGTTTTTTAAAAAATTAGAAACAGCAACTTTATTAAAATCCATGACCTGGACTGCAAAGGTTGCCTCTGGACTTCTCAAACACAAATCTTTATGTCTTTCAACAAACTATTAGCCAGCTTAAACTGACAATATAGTTAGTAAAGTTATGTTTAATGTTATTCTGTTCAAGTAATTGAAAGTCAGAAGCCTCAAGCCTTTCGTCGTAAGTCCAAATAACCTACTAGCCATTAATTTAATATATTTTACGAGTTCTGCTTCCAAACGTCCGTATAGATTTTTTTTTTAATTTCTCATATCTAAAGAATATTTATTTTATAAATGTGCACTAATAATAACAGTCTACCTTTTGAAGCTGCCTCGTTTATAGTTATAGCTCCGTTTCTCAATTTATTTATTCCATCCTCCAAGGTCCATTTTGGTTCACCAAAGTTTAGGACCGCTTTCCTTAAATCTGTTTTCGTAGTACTAACTGCTTGAATAGCTTTCTGCACGTTCTCCGAGTCTCAGTTTTGGCCAGATATTCTTTTATAATTCCTCATTGCCAATAAATGTTGCACAAATAAAATCTACAAAATATTTAATCATAAAAAAAATACCATTATTGAAACGATGCCCAACCGGACATCGGGAGTATTTCATTTCATTCATCCATTTAGTTAGGGTGGACACCTATAGTCCGGGGACTTGAGCTAGGTGCTCATTGTACCGTCCCTATTAAATCTTTTACTTCCAATCGAGCAGCTTGATGTTCTCTATAAAACCCAGTGTCTTGCCAAGTGGAAACTTGAGAACCTGGGAGGGAGATCTCTCCTGAAATATTTCTGCCTGCGTACCTTCAATTCCTCACATGTGCAGATTATATGTAAACTCGTTTTCTCCTGTAGTTCGCATCTTCTGCACCATGATTCGCTTACTCGACCTGTGTTGTATAGATGTTTTTTCGGGAGACAGTGTCCAGTTACCAGTCCAGTAATGGTTTTAGCTTCTTTCTTGCTGCGTTTGAGTAGGTTATCAGAGAATCTAGCATCCCCATCCCCTATTAGCGCTTCAGTATGGAGTTGACCTTCAGTCGATCTCCATTTCTTTGTACTTTCTTTACCTAACCAGGTACTAGTAATCCCCCATACGGGCTCTGAACTTATGACGTGTCTTTTAGAGCCCTCCTTAGACTCTCCCTCCTTGGCTAGTTCGTCGGCTATTATATCGCCCTTTATATCCTCATGTCCTGGCACCCAAATCTGAGACAACGTGTAGTCTCGTGCCAGTGTATTGAGGGATTGTTCGCAGAGTCTAACTAGTTTTGACCTAGTTACAAGGTTCGAGACTGCCTTGATAGCAGCGTGGCTGTCAGTCATGATACTTATTTGCCTCCTCATTAGCCCCCTTTTGCAATCATCTTTTCATAGGCTGCAAGGACGAATACCTCTGCCTGGAAGATATCCTTTGATTAGGGTTGGACCCAGACACCGAAGTATTTTTCGAAAACTTCTGAATTCAAGGCACAGACATAACCTTAAATTGTTATTACTGTATATGGTGTTAGCCTAAATAATCTAATAGTTACCACCGGAAATGTGGTTGAATGCGGTACCTTAATATTAATTATGGGCAGTATTAAAAAGTAAATAAATAAAATCACTTACTCAAATATCCAATACTATTGCACTATAAACCTAACCTTGTTATATTTCTTCGTTAAAATTGTTTCGGCACTGTTTATCTAGCCTAGCATATTGCAATAATATTTTAACACATGGCAGCATGTGCATTAGATTTTGATGGCTGTGCCGTTAAAGAAATGGTCCCTTCAATGGCGATGACTCCTATCAGATGTTGTTCTAGTTTATAATATACCAGTTTAGTATGTTACGATCGCATTTTCCAGCCTATTTTGTCCGAAATATTATACGTTGCTAGAATAAAATAGGAGATGCACCATCTATGCAATCATAACAATTTCTCTATTACGCATAAGTATATCTGCTCATCTGCTGTACTATATGAGGAGAAAATAGATATACGAAAATAAAATACGATATTAATTTTTACTTCCATGTAAATATTTAACCAAATTAATAAATAATGCGCTAGCTTCAAATAAATCTACTAACCAAATTATTTGCTTGATTGAATACAGGATTTTTTTTAATATTCCTAAATCAAGTAATAATTTAGTAACTGTAACCAAATGCATGAAAAATGGTTGAAAACAACAAGATCGTTTTTCCCGTGTATAACAGTTTTAAAACCTTCAAACACTATACACTGCTGTAAAGTTCCTTGGCTTATAAGTAAATCAGCATTAACTGAAAATATTCCATTTATCTCTGAAATTTATTTAACTTCGAGCGAAAAATATTTATTTTTGTTCATTATTGTTTGAGACTTATGCACGTGGGAACATGAATAAAACTAAAATACTGCCGCGTAAAAAAAGCACTCAGCTCAGAAAATAGTCTCCTGGCAAAACAGCACGCTACTTTGAATTAAAATAAACACTTTTCTGAGAAATACTATTCTTTTCGTTGACATGATAAAAACCAAAAGTTATAAAACTTTTCATTTAATGCAATCTTTTTTCTCAGTGTATAATGTATGAATTAAGGTTCTCTTCGGTGTAGATTTTTCTGAATTATTGGGGTATTTTGTTGTGCAATGATCTAATGAAGAATTTAGTAAGGTGTTAGACGTATGCCCCTATTAAAAGATCCAATTTTTCTTTTGTAAGGTGCCTACTTAAAATCATAGATTCAAAACTTCGTCTTACGCTTTTATCCTAATACACCCGTATTTTTTTTACACGAAAATCAGAAAAGGAACGAGTTGATCCCCGCAACAAGAGCATAAATAGGTAAAACCGTCGGCGCCTGTACATCGTCAGAAAAAGCGATCGGGATCGTATCTCCCTGTATCAAAGTAGGCACCGACACGATCGCGATAAACAAAACACGTCTCTAAAGGTGGCCGCCTTAGAGGCGACGATCGAAAGCCGCCCCAAGCACACCCAGTCAACTCTTCAAGCACTTGGACCGAGCGGAGACAGTGTTTTATTGACAAGTGAGTGTTCCACGGCCGCCGTTGATGTTTCATTCTCACCGCCTATACACCGCCGCAGCAGCGCACCCACGCACGTCTACTTGAAATCTGGGAGATGAAAAAAAAATCACTATACCTAGTGTGCGACTGAACAGAGGAAAAAAAATCTAATATCCCTCGGGCTGCACACTGATCCTTGTGGTACGCTTATACGGATGACGGATGAATGGGAAAGGGAGATCTGAGAGTTTGAGTAAGCCACGCCGCCGCGTGCGTGTGAGAGCGTAGTTATATTTTTCTCTTCTGCGGTTAAAGTGGAAAGATATGGTAATTTATTACGAAGCCATTATGGCTAATTAAATACTTAATACCGTAATAAATTTTAATACACCAATATACTTGACGTTTCTCGGAAATTGCTACTTACGTAATGTATTATAGGTACAGACCGATAAGAATGTTATGTTGAGTCCAGTTTTGATGTGTTATTAAACTAAAGTCAATTAAAGTGTGAACTGTGTCCAGAAAATAATAAGTAATTATACAAGGTTGGAGTTTGCGATGACAGCTAATGCATATTGTATATACGTAAATTAAATGTCTCCACCAACACAAAAACGTTAAATCAACATTTAATTTTGGTTTTTACATTCTTAATATTACCATCTTGCTAAGAGTTTCGCAATTTCAAATATTTGTGCATCGATATAAGCATTAAATGGTTAAAACTGCGCCAAACGTAAAACGAGCATTCAACGAGGTATCCACCTTGTCAAAGGACTAGATTTCATTTAGCTCGGATGAAAAATTATCTCTTAAAAGGTTTCTACCTACAGTTGCAGATATCCCAATCAAGCGGAGGGCAGAAGCCAGATCGCAAAAGCAGGAAAAACGATAAACTCAAGGCGGGAGACGTAAGCCAAACCACTAAGGAAGAAGACTGTTGAGGGTTAAAAAGGACGAGGACTCTAAAACACCGCCTTAAACCTCGGGGAAACCCAATGAAAGTTTGAGCGAGGACGCGTCAGGACTACAGATGATGGTAATAGACAAGCGTCATCTGGAAGAAACAATGAATCAAGACTAGATGGATTTGACTTAAAAACGACTCGTGATTGCGATTTACGATTGCTCCAAGCGCAAGCATTAATCTCGTGCAATTCGCGAAGAAAATCGTCACTGGAGGAGTATTATAAGTTAGTTACCTTCCACGACTAAGACAGAAGAACCAGAACGATGCTTTGAAACACTAGTCTTGAATCCATGGCAGTATGAACCAGTAGGGGACAAGGTAAGGAGTCTGACATATTGAGTGTAAACTGGTTTATAGAAGAACGTGCCCAGAAATACCTAAAAATACTGGCGTTAACCGATTTAACAATCCAAGAGGCTGCGGTATTTTCTGAGACTTTGTGTCAGCTAAGCAAAAAAAAATGTATGTTGAAATCCATGAATGTGGTATGTAAAAGTGTATAAGAAGAAAAAAGTCCTTACATTCACAAAAAGTTTTAAATATATTTGGAGATTACATGTTTCGGATTAAAAAAAGCCATCTTCAGGTCTTCTACAAGTCAAAAAATATAATAAAATAGAATGAAGTGATAATCTATAGTTATTACTATTGTGTAACAGTTTTAAAATTTTCTAAAATTGTAATTTAATGTTCAAATATTGAGTAATACTAAGTAAATTAAAATAAGTGATATGATAATTAATAAGAATGATGATTAATACTTACAAAAACGTCGTAGTACGAAATATAAAATTAAAAAGTCAAAAAAGGATATTCAAATAAAACCCCGTAGACAGAAGAGACAAACATAACAAAACAACAAATTAGAATTAACTGTGAGACAATGTCCATGGATACAGAATCAAGACTAAGCAAGGCATCGCAATATAACAAAAGGGTCCAAATTAATGTGAAACACATTTCGGAGAAACAGAAAAAGATTTTAAAAATCTATATGTGTATTGCGTCTTTGTAAAAGTCATATATACAACAGGCGAAATAAAAAGCATGAAAATAAAAGTTAAAAATTAACAATGAAAGTTATGTAAAATTTAAAAATAAATTTAATTTAATTTTTAATGAAATAAAATATAATGATGTGAAAGAAATAGTTAAATTTAATTAAAGATAAAATTAAAATAGGAAAAAAGAAGAAGAAAAAACAATCAGTTTGAAAGATAGGTAAATATGGGCAAATTACTATACAGGGTGTATCAGATATAGAGGTAAATATAATAATATGTAGCAGCTGTAATCATATACGATCAAAAAGTCTTAATGCATAGGGGGTCTATCTGTAAGCATTAACGAGAAAAAAAATATTTTGTAAATGCCGTGGGCTAGAGCCGCACCTGTGCCTAACCTAAATGCTATCCCGAGTATACCCCCACATACCACTATCATTCCATTATCGCTGTTAGTTTTGTGTGGATCGCCGCTTGGAGTGCAAGCCACTTCGAACATTTTATTTAAATTCTTCCTGTCTCGAAAAAACGATCCTTTTCAGGACCATCATGATTTCATATAAAGAAAATCAAAGCTTGATGCATCGGCAAAGCCGCGGGAATGTATAGATTCATTTTCGGGCTATATCAAGGCGTTTTTGCAAATTTTCTGTATTTACATTTATTTCTGTGTAATTCGATTCAATTCATTTTGCGTTATTTGATTAAATAAATCCAAAAGAAACAACTCAGATTCATGTGGTACCGTTTATTAACAACTAACTCTCGATTCGACAAAGCAAAAGAAAAATATTTACGTTTTTTGTAAGTACTGAAGTCGCATATCCGGTAAAACTCGAACGTCTTATCAGGATATTAAAAATAATACTTTGTAGACTTACGTAGAATGCTCTTAACAAATAAGGAATGTTTATTTTATAAAAAGAAGAAATTTAAAATGCCTCGGTTTTGCTATTTTTACAAGGGCCTTTATTTATTCAGAATGACGTTAAATGAACTAGTTACGGCATACCATTAAGAATAATACTAAATGAGTGCAAATGTATTTATACATAATACCACGTTTAGCGGGTGCTTAACATGACGTTTCCTTGCATCAGGCCCGGACTAAAGAATTTTTGGCTCTAAATTTTACTTTTTTTTATTTTTTAAAGATGAAATCCGGTTTCGGCGGGTTTGTGCTTTATATGTCGTGTAGTTAACACCCAAGCAAAATTACTTTTTTATTTGATACACCTTGTATTCTAACTGTTCCTTCAAAAAAAAAGTCAAAATTTCATAAAATTTATAATATTAGCAGGCTTACTCCGCTGCTGACAATGAATGACTATACACATTTTTCCAGTAAAATTAAATAGTGTGCGGTAGCCATGCATCATTTCGTTTTCTGAAAAACTAAATAAGGCGCATGCCTTACAATATATCACTTTCTTATAAAAATCACATATAAAGGGTATAGCAAGATAAGCTACTAAAAAGTGCCCCCGATGGTATCGAATTGAAAACCCATACAAAAGTTGAGCTTTATGAAGGTAATGTCTTGTGCAAAATTTCAACACCCCACAACTGATAGGGGGGTTGCTAGAAGCAAATAACCCTGGAACTTCTTTATTTTTTTATCTCCGTTTCTTTCTAACCAATCGATTTGGAATTTTACAGAAATAATTTGTTTAACTAGCACGCCCATTTAAAAAACAGACCGTTGTGTGACAATTTTAACTAGTTAAAAAAAATTAAAATATTCTTGGGATCCCCAGAAACGGGCTCATCCTTCCGAGCACAATCACCAAACTTTCGTCAAATCGCTCCTATATCCCAGCTTTGTTGTGTAAAAAATTGATCCAATTTGCTGTGGTGGAATAGTTTGAAAAAAAAAGTAAAACTGAATATCAGGTACTCTGCAGCTATAGTAGGGTGCAGCAATAGTAAAACCCTTTCTTGGGACCCTCCTGGGGTCCCAAAAATATTTAAATTTTTTTTAATTAGTTAAAATTATCACAGCGACGTCATTTTTTTTTTAATGGGAGTACTAGTCAAGCAAACTATTCCTGTAACATTTCAAATCGATTGGTTACAAATTTTGCACAAGACATTACCTTCATAAAGCGCAACTTTTGTATGTGTTTTCAATTCGTTACCATCGGGGGCACTTTTCGGTATCTTATCCTGCTATACACTTTCCTCCTTTCAAAATTAAAATAAAAAAATCATGAAAAAAAACCCATTTGGTCTATGGTGCTCTGAGTAGAGATTGTAATGGTATCTACATAGACCAAGCGAAACAATACTTAAAAAGCAGAATACAGGGTCATAAATTATCCAACACCTTCATAGCAATTATTCCATTACCTTATTGAGGTGGTACAACTTTTTTTGTTAATGCTTCAAGTGGTAAAACGAGGATCCTCATCTTTTTGGATATTTTTAAACCTGCAACAATTAATATATTGATTTCTTTCAGTTATTTACTATTTAGTAGTTACTTTTTATGTTAATATAAATAAGACATTTACTGTCATTAAGCAAAACATTATTGAAAATCGTATACAAATTAGTTACGGGATATCCACTACTTTTAATTAATCATAATCAAAAATTTACTAAAATATGCTTGAGTACAATTTTATTAAATTATACTGCAAGTTTCTCTGTTGCTTGAGATTTCATCTAATCCTAAACTTTGCTATTCCTCTATTATTCACTATATTATGCATAATACATCTAAATAAGTGGCAATAAGTAATATTTCAGGTATTAATTACGCCTTCCGTTCCTATAAACATATAAAAAGAGAAGAAAAACCAATCGTACGCGAAGAAAAAGGAAAGAGTTGCCGAGACCAACCATCAGGGCGAGAGCCTAATTGATACAATTTCAGCGCTGACAGCGCGGCAGTGTGGAGCCTGGTACAGAAAGGGTTTCGATGTAACGTCGCGACCACCTGCCTCCCTCTCCTCCTATAGACGAAGATCGGCCGATCTTCCCGTTCCCCCTTGCCTCTCGGAAATAAAAGCCCCCGTGGACACAGTGTCCGACAGTTCCACTTTCGAATGACACGTAGAATTATCCGAGTTTCGATTTACTGAATCCGATCCCGTGAATGCCAATTACAATCTTTGTTGGCTGTTTTCCTTTTTCTAGAGTTTTAGTGACGAATATTTGTCGAAACATATGCAGAAGTAAGCCAAATGCGATGACCCTGTACATCCCACTGGAGGTTGGTTCTTGAATTATAGTTTTTTGGTACCTACCCTAAGGAACCATGAAATGCATAATTCCAAATATCTAAAAATATTTTTTTTCTCGGATTTTATGAATGCAATAGATACTGGTAGCGCCATTATTTTAAATATAGGATAGAAAAGAAAGGAAAGTCTGTAACTGTTTCAAGAACAGTTCGGACTCATAGAATACGCCTGTATTACATTATTATGAGTTGCCAATCTCCAGTCAAAAACTATTCTCAAATGTCCTTTTTGTGAACTCTTTTACCATGGTTATCTGGTTACATCCTTGCCAAAGAAATAATGCGTTTAGATCGTGTGTATATTGTTTCATAGGAAACAATATATGGAACTAAATACATCAGTATGTGTAAATACTGGTCTTTCATTTCCATTGCGCTGATAAATGACATCAACAGGAAATAATGGCTGTTGATTTTTTGTCATACTGGTATATAACATACGAATATTCGAAAATAGTGGATACTTAGATATCTAATAGCAACGGGTACTACATGAATATCGGGGAACGGGTTATGAATACGAACCATAAGCACAGTATTCTCCACCCAGTACCCGATACACTACGCTAAGTAACGATTATCCTCGAGTTTAAAAAAGTAACCACAATTCCTGTCAATAGAAGTTACTAATGACTTCACATTGCGTTTTCATGTTGGGCTTAATATTGTAAAGTCTGCTGTAGTCAACCTCCAATGATAGTTATAGGTAAGGCTGAAATGGAATTACAAAATGTTGTATAGGAATTTGGTTGATACTTAAAATCCCAAAATATGTAGAAATTATGGAAGATCAGAACGCTAATCTGCCGAAACGGCGGTAGAACAGGGTTCTCTCACACAGTGATCGAAGAGAAAGATGACCATTTTGAGAAATCCAGTTATTGCCAAAGAACTTCAACTCCTAGCGACGAACATTTAATTGGTTATTTATGCAAGTGGAGCCAAATTGTCACCAAATATTACAAACCAAAGTAAATTGCATAAAAAAGTGTAAAATCGAGCAGAGCATTGGCTATTATTTTTGAAGTAACCACAACCTCCATTTAGAAGAAGGCTTCCAACGGTGGCTTCACATTAAGCTTAAAATCGGATAATCGATAAAACGTTGACTACGGCAACGTCCAGTGATAGGTATAATTAAACATAAAATTAAAATGGTATGGAATTATAAATTATTTGTAGACGAATTTTGCTAATACTTATCCCAACGCGAATCCCCAAATGAAAATTATGCACATCAGAATGCTAACCTGTCAAACGGGGCTGTCTCACACAGTACAACCTCTAACTTTTCAACTATCGCATGCACGTATGTACGCCTTTATTAATAATCTACACACAACTAACAGCTACAATGCTCTCTCTTTATTTCGTTCTGTTTAAGGTAATATGAAGAATAGCCCGAGTACTCTGGAGATCGTAATATTGGGCTGTATGCGTATTGAATGTCTCCAAAATCACGTTAGATAGTTTATTTTTCGTCGGAAACCACGTCTTTCACGCTTTTTTTCTTAAAAAAGATGTGATTTTCAGGTTATGTCACCATATAGAAAAAACGTCGAAATCATTGAAAAAGAAACGCATTTATCAACCAATAATCATTGTAACGAGTGCTAAATTGTTTTACTTAACTTATTTTCTTGAAATAACACCATTTCATGCATTATTTTTGCCAAAAAGGTGTACGTTTGTATTTGCGGTTGCCTGCCGCTTTGAGTAGGAGCTTTTGGTACGACAAAAATAATAAATGAAAAGCTGTTATTTCAAGAAAATAAATTAGTTGTAACAATTTAATACTAGGTTACAACAGTTATTGGATAATAAACGTGTTTTTTTTTTCAAGATTTCGACGTATTTTCTGTGGTGACATAACCTGAAAATTCCTTTTTTTTTTAAAGAAAAAAGTGTAGAAGACGTAGTTTCCGATGAAAAATAAGCACTCTAACATTATTCTGGAGTCATTCTACACCAGTACAGCCCAAAATTACGATCTTCAGAGGACCCGGTGCTGTGTGACTTTTTGCTCCGGTTACAGCTAGTGCCTCTCTCCTTAACTTAATGCTACATAACCTAAAAATATTTCAGATTATATAGAAGTATTGCAAAAGTAAGCAAACGCATACTTGACCCTTTATTGTGAATAGAACGCCTGCACATTATGTCACTCTTAAATTTCACGCAAGAAAACGAATAAAACTTTATTTAAGCTACTACATGTCTATCTTTAATAACAATTTTTTTTGTAAGAAATGGCCGCTAGTCTTTGGTTCAGGCGATTTAATTTCTATTTGCATTTACGTTAAATATTCATATTTTAAATACCATACGTACACATTTCGAAACAACAGTGAAATTAAAAACAATGTTATTATATGCAGTTGTCCGCTACAGTCCCGAACATTTGATTAATTTGATTGTTTTAATAAAATTCCATAAAAGTAAAAGTGCCTCCTAATTTTTATTCTTTTTACTATATGTTTTGGTTCTTAAATTATTGTATTATCATTATGGAACTGACATGTATACGGAATTTATTTGTTAAATTTGCAGGTAATGTAATCGAGAACTAGTACATTTCATAGTTTCTCCTTTAAAACTCGGATTATATTTAGACATGCAGCTTATCTGAAATATAGAATATAGAAAAGGTGTTTTTGGCCTTGTCAACTGTAAACATAACCTTTCAGCTGATGCACCATTAGGTTTATTCTACCGGCTTAATGAGGTAAAGCGCACAGCATTTTTTCTCATCTCACTTTACTTCCAACGTAAATTAAGCATAATATCCTTTAATTTAGTAAAGTCACACATCTATTGACTGTTGCAATAGCGTATTGATTATTAAATTGAATAAGATTTTATTAATACAAATGTGGTGCGTTAGGTCATTTACAGCGCTCGAATTCTTCAGGCATGAACCGAAGGCGCTTGAATTCTCGCGCTGTAAATGACATATATCGCACTCATGAGAGATATTTGCATGATAATTTGTTTTTTAGATGCATTAAATGTGATATAACGAAAGATAGATAAGTAAGACTGTACAGAAAAAAAATAGCGTTAGTTTCCTAAGAATTGTATGTGTGTAAATAAGTTTCAATGAGGCAATAAATAAAACATTTTATTCTTTTCTTTAAGTATCAATTTTTGATAAACATCTTTTTTTTGATGTAACACTTTCTTCAATTAAATGAAAATGTAAATTTACCTGCACTAAAGGCCTGTAAGGCCTATTTAAACCGCGTAGCACAAATTAGTTTAAAACCATCGATTTTTACATTTAAATAATCAAACCTTATACTCACTCGTTCGACTGCAAACACACGTACACACATACGCACCAACAAACGAAAAAAAGTAGCTGCTTTACCTGACTCACACGCTCTCTGGGGCTTGCTCATTGAATAAAAGGTTATTTTTATTGGGGTTTGATGACAAAATGATGTCATCCGAAAAGGGATATGTGTTGTACACCATTAGTCGAGACGAACCAGCTATTCGGGACAGGCGCCACTTGATCTACCGCCCGGATTAAAGCCTCAGCCACGGCACACAATTCTCCCGTAATTAAAACCTCACCGAAGCCGCGCCGTTGCGACCTACGATGATGCTTGGATGCGAACGCGTAGTACGTCGGTCGTTAGGCGCATACAAATATAAAACCGACGCATAATTCACTGGACTTTTTGATTAAAAACGATTTAGCCATACCACGGCTGTAAATCAGGTAAATTTCGTACACAAACCGTAAAGTCGGAAGAGATATGCCGAAAACTTCGCCTGGTGGTGGTTCTTTTTTTTAACGTTACACTTTTATTAGGAAGTAGTTGATAGTCTTATTATCTGATGAGTGAGAACGCGCTATTTTTGAATCCGACGAATTATTTTTTAGTTACGATTCAGATAAGAGTTTTTGATGTTGAGGAATAGCTTTCTTTCGAAATGATATAAAGAAGGCTTAATGGAAATGTGACCAAACAATTTGCATGAATGGTTGCTAAAAATAGTTTGTAGTACATTTAACTGAATATAAATACACTTACTGTAATTAAAGCGACAACGTTATAATTTTTGGAAAAATGATTTTTATGCTACATATAAAAGCTTCTACGTCACCCGGCGAGACTACTGATTGAAATTCTTCGTATGCTATCGTGTTACGAAGTTACACGAAGATCTTCGATCATTGTCGCAGCCTCCTCGCTGAAATTGTGGAAAGTACGTTATCAATAAATCTTATTTAATGATGAACACACCGTGAGTGCACTTTTGACCTGGCAATTACCGTAACATGAATAAAAGAAAGATGAAAATAAGATTTCAATCTGTTAACAGTTATCTGTGTACTGAAGGTACTAATGAAAATGCAAAATGAATTAATAAAATGAAAAATTAAATTAGCTAGCTCAACGGATAAAAATTTAAAAGGGCGCAAAAGAACAATTAAACTCAGAGTTACCCTTGCAAATTAAAACTAATCACGAAAAGCAAAAGGTGGGTGAAAGAAATCTGACTTTCTTTATTTACCCCAAAAATTGAAAAGGTTTAATCAAAAATAAAAGAACAGAATTTAGAATGACGTTAAACTTCAAGAATTTTATTATAAAAAAAGAAGAAAAATTGTGTTAATTACAATTATGCAGAAAAAAAACCGTGGACAAAAGGTCCTGGTCTAAATCAAAACTGCTCGATTCTAAAATTACAAAAGGACAATGCTAAATCCTTTATCAAAGCAAAAAAACAAATTAGCTCAGGAAGATAGTCCTTTTTATATCAAAACAATCCACGTGGTTTCAAAATTAACACAAACTGATTGAAACGTGGACAATTCAAGTAAATTTACAAAAGAAAAATTTAAATACAAGCACAAAGCTTCTATTCACCCAACCCGAGGTGATTAATAAATAATTACAAATCAGCAAAAAGTAATAAAAAAACGAAAAATTAACTCTTTAAACTAAAAATATCTTCCAGAACAAAAATAATAAATGCTCTTATATCTAAATTGTGTACACAACAATATAATAACAATTATTATATAGCGAGTTTCTTGATGGACGAAATAAATCAATAACCGCGAATTCAAATCTTTAAATCATAAGTATTAACAAAATGGCAGCAATGAATATAAAAGTACAACTACTCACGCTGACGTCTGTCTCGGAACTGAGTGACAAACACGCCCGCTGCGTACAGCAAAGCCGCAACAGAGATCAGTCCACCAACGGACGAAATCTCAAAACATAAACAAAACTAGTGAACGCAAAACATATTAACAAATGAAATTAATTTAAAACAGCTGAATATTTAAATAAATAAATCAAACAATTAACTCATAAACTAACTCTTATTTAAAATTAAACAAAACATCTGTGAAATTTTTTTTCGCAACATTGACAAAGGCTTATCGGAGTAAACATGAAAACATCTGAATTTGCAAAAACCCGGGGCGCCAGTCCACAGCAGTAAGTTGAAAAATACGCTTGGATGATTGCGTGTTAGATATACGATTCGAATATACCATCTGCAGGTATGCTACCACTATCTAAGGGTGCACACTAAAAAAAATTTGGTAAAATTCCTGTACGATTTTGAGGCAATTTTGTGCCCCCAAAATCGTATAGATATCTTACTTTTGGAAGTAATATTTCTAAATATAAGTAATTTTCATGTAACCTGAATATTTATAGTAAAATTTGAAATATGGGTAACCAAGATTTTTTCATGTAGTCTGGAATACTCACAAGTAAAATTTATCTTGTAGTTGTTTTGACCGAGTAAGAAAAACACACCCATGTATAAAAACTACATGCGCCCGTAAATCACGTGGAATATTTCAAAGCACGGTGATGACGCGTATATACATAACTTGTTTGTTCAACACGAACTACAACGCAGCTATGTTTTCGCAATATTCTAAGCATTGACGGCGTCTAGATGTAGTTGTTTATTTATATTTGTGCAGCACTCAAATATCTCCGTTCAGGCTTTCATTGAAAAATAAGAATTGCTAAAATAATTTATATTTTGAATACGTTTTAAGCAATGTAACAAGATAAAATATATAATTGTATTACTTATTTAAATAGGTAATAGTGACATTATCTTTATTTCTTGTATTTTATTTAAAAAAAAAGATAAAACAACCAGGAAGGAAGCGTCACTAACTATTTAAAATAAGAAAACAAAAACTTGGTAAGATTAGAAATAATTTACATATTATTAACATCAAAACATTGTAATTTTCCACAATACATTTGAAAATGATGGTAAGTTTGTTATATCTAGTGGCATATTAAATTTAAACGATTATCAATAAAATTCAGATTAAATCTTAATAAATCCAATCAACGCCCCCACCTCAAGACTTCTATTCAAAATATTGATGCAACTAATAGGCCAAAAACAGGGGAAGCTCTTTTCACTAAGTTATGTTAATTATTGTTACTTTTCATTGTAATTTAATAAGTTTTTAAAATTTGTAACCACATAATACTTTCTAGATTTTCCTTTGTAAATATGAAGTTCTCTTACATGTGAATACAGAACCTTAGATAATATTCTCTAGTGACTTCGCAAAACTATGTAGGTACATATGTATGTAGATACATATGCAAGTTCCTAGGCATAGACTGCGTGTAGGCAACGCCATTGAGTTTTCCGCATCTCCGAACGAGTTTGTTTCGTCTTTACTTCATAACAGTCATTAAGTGTGAAGACTTCCATTCTTATAACTTCCTATAACCTATAACATTTTTTATTATTAGCTCTGTGGTATTAGCCCTGTTCCTTATGCAAAGCAAAACGCGTAAACACACAAGCGTAGTAATGTTTTCTGTTTAATTTGGTCGAAAATCAAACGGAAAGATACTACTGCGTCTGCGCATGCGTTTCGCTTCATGACGCTAATGCTAAGAAGAACAAGCCTAATTAATATTTATACTCGCATTTGTTTCTACGGTGGTATTTTTACGTTAAATTTTACTATGGCTCATTATTTTTTTGCCTTTCTTTGTAGTGTACCTCCAGTTTTGCTGTTGTCTTATCTATATAGTTTTCCTTTCAACGAATGTATACGTTATAAATGTAATTAAATGAAAGGGTGTCAGTTTTGATCGTTTCCTCGTATTTTATTCGAAGTTACTACGCATATCGGGAAAAGAAACTGGTCGTTTCTTTTTTCTTAGCGACGGAACCTCGCGATCCAATTCCAATCACATTTTTCCATTTACCACCCAATTTTGCCGTGATTGATGGCGTCTGCGTACGATAATACGTCGATACGTCGGCCGGCGATGGGATGTAAATCCTCCGCCGATGAGCCTAGAGACACCGTTGCGTCCGTCGGCCCGGGCAATCCGCCCCAACCCTGTCCGCCGACCGGCCAATCTCTAGGTACTACGTGGTCGGACGCGCGGTCGCCCCGATATCTGTAATATGCGTGTTATCCTAATGGAAGTTGATAGAGTCGTCATGACGGCATTAGTGTATTAGGGTGCAACGACATCTGCCCTGTCTACGGGTCTGCGGTCTAGACCCAATTACCGGACCTATTGACAATGTTTTTCCATTAGCCACCAAAAAAACAATAAAAACTATCACTTTCCCTTTAGCTCGTAGTCTCTCCTCTGTGAAGTGCGCGACTATTTTATTGCGTCTCTAGTCTGTTGTTCGAAATTCTCTGTGAAATGGAATCTATTGCATGGGATTCTCACTTTAATTTACTTAGGTACAAAGAATAATTCCAAATAGATCATTTGTAATATACAGAATGGATTCAACATTTTAAAATAACTACACGGAAAAAACCAATTTGTTCAGGACAACAAAAATAATTTCAAAGAAATTTTATCATGAAAATTTAATTAATCCAACAAAATATTTCGTTATTTTGAATAAAAAAAGGGTTAAATGAACAAATAATTTGCTTGAATTAACCAAATATTTGTTTGCCCATATTTAACTCAATATTTAGTTAACTTAAATAGACAAAATTTGGTATTATCAAATAAATCTGTTTTTTAGTGTATAAGTAAAGTAAATCAGAAAAGTAATGACGCACTTCAGTCTTTTAACTATAATGCCAACAGCAAAACCACATTGAAAATTACACTGTTGAAAATATTACGGTGTTGGCGTTAATTTTGCGCTAGTCAAATATTTTAGTGTTGATTTTTCCAAACTTTGCCAGACGAGTTGACTACGCGTATTTAATAGAACAGAAATGACTAGAATTTCGTGTGAATTCTTTATTCAGATATGAGGAATGACTATTTTTCTAGACATTCAGAAGCGTCAACCAATCAGAATTTTTCCCTCGGATAGAAATATAGAAACCCCACCTATTCTAATAGAGTATTGCATTATACGCACCACCTGCATTGCACGTGTATCTGTTTTCGTGTTTGATTCTCCGTATTAACATATCCAAACAAACCACCAAATGTGACTGACTTGCAAAGTGTAACCTCGTGTTATTAAACGTTAATTCCAGTGGGCATAAAAAATTGCAGATGTATTGGGAACATCTATTTACGCAATTAGTTTAGATTTGAATCAAATAGCATAAACATTCACTTAATTTTATAATGGTTCTCAAAAAATCATTTTAAAATTGGTACGTTTAGTTGAAACCAAAACTTGTGAATGAGTGGTTTTGCATATTTATAATTGAGAAAACGTCTTAAAGAGAGAATATTATAGCACTAAGAAATAGGAGTTGCATATTAAAAAGACGTTGTGTTTAGAAAATGGTGTTAAGACACCCAATAGATCGCATTCATTTAGTTAAACAGCTAGTAAATTTGTCTAGCCTAGATCAAATAAAATGTGACTAGAAGTATCTTATAATTCCACGTGTCAGTTGAACAAAATAACCCCTTAGCAATAGACAATACTTGACTATCTTTGCTCGTCAAATTTAAACTTCTATAGTTCTCGACAAAATAACACGAAAAGAGTGGACCTCTCCTGACTATTAAATTAGTCAAAAAGTGTTAAATTTTCAACAGTGTAATCTCAAATAAACAGCTTGTGTATAGTATGCTTACATACTTATAAAAGGAAATAAGCAGTTAATAATTTAAAATTGATTCTGCTATACTATTAACCTAACAATTTGTTGGAAGCATGTTGATAACTGATACAAAGGATACGTGGCCAATATAGGTACAACACAAAATCCAATTCTCTGTTATGAGTGCAAAAATTTATTCCTCAATTTTGTGATAAAACTCTTATTGGTCAGTTTGTTTCTTACTTATGTTGAACAGTCATTTGTAGTAAGTAGGTAGTTCACTTTACACATCAGAGTAAAAGTCCCCTACTGTTTATTTGTGCCTTGGATGGGGTTCTTATAAAGTACCAACAATAAATGGAAATAGTTATGACAGAGTACAAACATTTCCAACTAATTTACATGCGTTTGTAGATAACATTGTCGTGTTTGCTAACAAGTCTAGACGAAAATGCCGAAATGTCGAAGACCGAGCTAAAAGAACAGAATTTAATCTTAAAAATAAAATAAAGTCGGCAATTTTTATTTCCTGTGCAAAACAATGTAAACGAATGTAAGTAATTAAAAGTTGCTATGAGGCTAAATTATAGTAAATCCAAAATTGGTAACATTGATTGAAGACTGCCTGCAGTTATTTAGAATTTAATTTTAAAAATAAAATAAAGTCGATAATTTTCATTTCCTGTGCAAAACAATGTAAACGAATGTAAGTAATTAAAAGTTGCTATGAGGCTAAATTATAGTAAATCCAAAATTGGTAACTTTGATTGAAGACTGCCTGCAGTTATTTAGACACTATGTAGTTTTGCCTGATGCAAATTCATATAAAATAGACGATTCCTTTAGAAAATTTAATATTACCTGGTCGACTATCGCTCTTCATTCGCCATTTCAACCTGCTCAAGAATTTGCTAGATTTGCACCATATATCCATTATATCCCTTTGCTTACTACTCCCCATCTGCATAGTTTGTTCCTCTTACGCGAGTTTTTAGCTAAGTGTGCTTCCTTTTTTCTCTATTTTATTTCTGTCTTTCCTTTTTCGCAACAAAGACACAGACATTTATAACAGGCGGTAAAATAGAGCCACAAGTTTCTAGAAACCATCAGAGAAGCAAAGATAATTTAGACTCAACAGACACATAGAGTCAGTGGAAAGAAACAGACGAAACTTTTTCAAGTACAAGAAAATTTCACGAAGAACAAAATTTCAAGTATATAAAGCTGATGCATTTTCTTAAAAAGGGGAGAAAACTGCACTACTGGAAAATAAAAACAAAGAGTAGACAACTGTGAAGAAATATTACCGGATAATTAATAAAGTGGGATGGTTTTGGAAAATGGATGAACGAGCAAAGGCAAGTGAAGAATTATTAACGAAAGTAGTGTATTTCTGCTAATTACTGTAATAATTTTAAGAGGAATACATTAATTTCGGTAATGATTTCATACTGTAAAAAGCTTGCATATTCTTGCAATTGAATGTCTGGATAGAAAAACGGCGAACAAAACTGAAATAAAATAGAATAGTATAGCAGAGGATATATTGAGAAAGAAGCTAAATAAATGGCAAAGGGTTAGAAAGAAATAAAATATGTTGCACGAAAATTTACGAAATATTAAGCAATGATAAGCAATAAAAATAATATATACTTTATTTCAAACCATAGCAGATTCCGTAGAAAATAAGAAAGTTGTAAGTAGTTCGGAGTGAGACTATTTTACAATTGCAAGCGTTAGTTTGTAATCTTTGGCGATAAACTTCGTTAAACGATTTATTTGCTTCTGGGCCACAGTAATAATAATAATTGCATTTTACATACGATACAAAAGTCATAGTAACGCTGTCTTCCCGGGTTTCACGCCCAAACCCTAGGTTAATTTGTGTTACTGAAATAAAATTGGAGGTGAGGTTAATATAAATACCCATTTCTGGAGTTTACTGGCAATAAAATGTCGATTATTGAAAGTTGTTTATCGTTACAGCATGAAATAGATCCCATATTTTAATACTAAAACATGGTACACCTATTTTCTTTGTTTTGTATATAATGGAATTTATATTTTTCTTCGCTATAGTAAATTCAGAAAATATTTGCCGTGTAGTATAATTAAACCCTGTATCATATTAATTGATTCGAAGCAAATTGTGTTCTAATTTCTGATCTAAAACTTTAACCGAACCTAAAGTAAAAAAATACTAACACATTTCCATCGATTAACGTAATTAATGTGAACTATTTTTGAGGAAATGTATTATCTATTGCGTATTTAATAAAATAAATTAGAAAAACATTCTAAAAATATTATTCAGTCATTAAATAGAAGCAATCCTGAATTACACATCAATGCCTTTGGATAGCGCAAATTTAAGCTCCCTAATGCTTGTGCTTCAAGTATCACCAAATATTTATGAAATATGTATCATATATTTTTATTCATGGTTTAGTGCAGATTGAGCTGAAAAAAAGTGTAGTAAATAATAATACAATCAATTACAATAAATTACTTTAACAGCAATTAATATCTTCAGAGCCATGTTAACTATGTACCAACTGTTCATTGATTTATCTCTATTTTTGCGTTTGATATAATTTTGTCTTCTCTTTAATTCATTGTAAATTTTTAAACTCGAATTTAAATTGAAATATTTTTTTTTAAAACTTTTAAATTTATTATTAATTTACATTAATTAACATGTTAGTTTTAACTTTATCTTTATTAACATGGGTCTGAAGATGTTCTTTCAAGGCCAAAACATGTAGGCTGCAATTATAATTACTATTAAAGTCTTGTGGTGATTCCATAATTAGGTAAAGACAGTTGAAATAGATAAAGAAATACTTTCCAATTATTATATTGAAAATGATAAATTTCATTTGCTGCATTTTATAATTATTTCGCACTACCGGTTTCGGCGAATATACCTTCTTCAGGTACTTTAAAATGAATTAATAAATGTACCAGTCATAAAGACAACAAAAAAAAACTTATGGAGCAGATCATTCTAAGAATTAAAATTAATTAGTGTAGTTCCTCTTAGAGTCATTTATTGAGATTAATTGTATTATTATTCACTATATATATTTATTTTAGTAAAATGTTAAACTCAGCTTTTAGAAATATTTGATGCTACTAGGGACTAATTATCCCTCTGAATCCCCGATACTATATATTCTCTTTATTTATCTCATCTTGATCTAATTATGGTAGACAAAATAATAAATGATTGACAAACATATAAATGGTAGCCTACCCACAGATATTAAACCATCTGACGGTTTCAACTGTAGAAAAACCTTGAAACGAATTCATCAGATACACCTATATGGGAAAACGTTTCTTCCTCATATTTTTTTTTACTTTCGCTCTGGTTCTCTAAACGTTGCGGCGCGTGAAATATAAGTAGCAGACACATGGGCGTATAATTGATGATGGCAATTTTTCACGACCTCGGGTGACATCTGTCTGCGACTGTGACACGACCCGGAAAGGGGCACGCGTTCTAATAGACAATTAAAAGAAACACACGCTGTATATGGTAAAGCTCAAAACGTACCTGCAAAAAAAAAATATATCCACCGAGCGGAAAAATTTCTAACCAAGAAGAAAGAGGTTATGATTTACAACAGGAGCGGGGATATCTTGCACCGTGTTATAAATAGTTCGAATACTTGCGCTTTATCTGTAATATGTATAATAGTTAGTAGGTGTGCTGTGTGTGCTGTATATAAATAAGTTTGTTTTGTCTAAAAATAAGCGCCTAGGTTTCTGGGCAATTAAGATAAAATTACCGTCATAATTATCGAAGTTTGACAAACGCCCTAATCCCTGTTGGCTTCTCTTTTCCAACGTTTTTTTGATACAGACGCGTTTAATTTAGCTTGGGTTGAAATATCAATATAAACAAGGAGGTTTTATATCCGGATTCCTGGTGTTTTAGTAATAGCGCTTTATATCTTGATAGAAGTTACATCAGTAACGTTGGATTAAATGACGAAGTGTGTAGATTTTATGATTTGATATTTAAATTTCATTGAAAGCTGAAATGCTGGAACACAGTAAGTGTTGAATGGATAAAAAGTATTTTTATTCAGCGTAGATATTAAAAAAAGAATAACTATTGTTTAGTGGCAAAACGCCAAGTTACGATTTTAAAAATTCTAATTATTTTCTACAACTAACCTACAAGCTGTGTATGATCAGAAGAATTAGTTAGCTAGCCAATTTTTAAACTCCATTATATGAACTTATAATAATCCTTTTAATTTGTATAATTTTAGTAATCATTAACGGTTCTAAGCAAATTACCTCAATAACAAAAAAACTATTTATATCAAAGAAACATTTCTTTACTTTGTTTATGAAAACTAAATTGTTACAAATCATCCCAATCCCATTGCTTCTTATATTATACGAAACAATTACTGTTTTAATATATTCAAATTCATTCTCTCTTCAGCTTCACAACTACACAGTTTATTTAATCACGTTTAATGTGACTATTTTATTTTTTGACATTTCACTTTTAACACTTGATTATTTTAATGTTACTTGTTACTTTTAGAAACCTACATTGTAAGTAACTATTATGTTTTTGCGAAGTAAAATGAAGTTAATTAAGTTCTGATTCTAGCATCTCCTGATGAAGTTATTGAATTATAACGAAATATTGAGTTTCATTGAATAAACAGACCGCTAACCTGAACAAAGACTCATTTCCCAACGTGTGCGGTCGGTACTTCTTTTCCAATATGGTCAGGAAAAAAAGCTTTAAAATTTAATAATTTTGTGCATTTTCTTTGTCGTTATTATTTCCCTGAATTTTCTTGGATTACGGATTTTTTCTAACCACAGATTTGTAAAAAATACTTTGAAGTTTCGAAGTAAATTTATTATGTCTCCTTTAGAAAATAACTATAGGTGTGAAACTGTAATAAGATATACAGGCTGATCCCACTTAAGTGATCAATATTGCTATCTCCGTTAATATTGATGCTACGATGTTGGTTAAATTAGCAAACTACTAGTATTTTTCATGTTGATTAACATACATTCAATAGAAAAACAATTGACTTGCGCGTTTGCTAGATAACTGTCAAAGCAATGTTTTTTGTAATGGATCATCCTGTATATTTTTCAAAAATTTAAAAGGTAATATCATTTGCAATATAAAAGTTTAAATTCACTACTACATTAAAATGAATAATAAGGAAGTTATAAATTATTTTATTATTACCATATTACACATAAGAAAATTTATTTCATGTCGGGAGACTTTGCTAAACATAAGAAAGGTATAAATACGTGGTCGGTGTGGAGTTATTTGGAGTTTAGTTGCACAAGATGGGAATAGTGCTAAATATAAGCAATGCCCAGCCATTCTCAAGACTTTGGATGGATCAATGAAGGGATTACATACGCATTTACCTTCGATTAATAAAGATGCTCGGGATTGTATTCTCGAGTATCAATAAACTTCAACTGTTTTCAATTTTATTTGTGTATTGATTCATAACATTTATAAATGGTGTTCGAAAATCTTTCCTTCTTGATTATTGCATTTTTGGGTTCGCTTAATTACGCTTTTTGTTGCTTTTAGAATAGTTCGCCCATCTATTGCATGAATCACTTCATCAATTTTGTTTTGTAATTCTTGTGCATTATTATCTTTGCTTATAAATTTCGCCATTTAAAAATCCTTAAAAGAAGAAGTCCAGAGGTGTGATGTCAGGAGAACGAGCCGGCCATTGAATAGGGCCGGCTCGTTCTCCTGAATATTTGAAGGAAATCAACATATCGCCTCTCAACGCAGCCATTCTACAAGTTCTAGGGACAACTTTTTAATCCCGGTGATATCCGTCACAGTTGTCATATATTTTTATCAGATTTTATGAAAATCACAACACACATCACATTTTTGTTTGAAAATAAGATTATATTTTAGAGAAAACTACTATATTTTTTGCAAAAACGAAAGATTTTTATTAAATGAATGAGAAGCTGTTTTATTCGATATTTTGTTTTTACATTGATTAAATTTGTTGGCCTACATTTCAGATTCGCTATAAAAGAAAAAGAAAACAAAACAAGGCATAAAATTTACCAAAGCAATTAAATTCTGAATAATCTGACATTTACGAGGGCAATCACTTCGCAAAATATATGCAGGTATTCCCATTATTATTTTTATTGTTCCCTGTTTTATTTAAAATTTGGTATAAAATGCAAGGAAGAATTATTTGTTTTGATTTGATAATTATCAGTGCTACTAACTATTTATTTGGATTATTTATACAAACAAATTCTGCCGATCATTACATACAGATTAGGGGTATTACATATGCCCACCAGCCTTCACTCATACATCTTTTCCACCATTTAGGCCGATATCGGAAACGTCTGTCCGTAATTAATTCAATTAGCCATGGTTTTATCACAATTATAACATTTAATTGCAGTTACAAGTGTGCTATAGTCGGCAACATTGGGCCACTGTACTCAATAGATATTTTAATAAACCGTAATTTACTTTATGATCCTGTAAGTAGTAAATAACGTAAATAGACGTAAATTATTACTCTGTGAGTGTTGGCAGCATTGCCTCTAGGAATGCTCTCTGTTCGCTTTATTAGCGAGTAGCTGATTGGTAGTCAATCGGGTAATAGATTATTAATAAACAAGCTCTCCAAGATCTGTTAGAAATAGTTCAGAAATACCGAAGTTCGATCCAGTGCACATATAATAGAATTTGTTCTCATGTTTGATCGTGAGACCGTAAATTAATTTCTATCTATGATATTATCAATTGTTATGCTTGGCTATTTAAAGAATGATCTTCACGAATGCAATTCGTACCGTAAATAATGAATAGAAACATTTTGTGGGTTGCTTACAGCCTTTTGAGTATCCAGTTTCAAAAACTCACAAAGGGAAAGTGCTGTTCATAAAACTTAGTATTTGGTGTAGCTATATATAAAAAATATTCCTCATCTAATACAATGTTGAGAATTGTGTGAATAACTAGTAATACCGTGGCTGTAATTTAAGATACCGTCTCATGAAAAGACAGCTTTGCTTTTTAAAGACACACTTTTAACCAAAAAAAATAAATAAATAAAAATCTTCTGTTAGTAACAAGACAAGCACCCAACGAGTGATATTGAAAAATATGACAATTACAAATAATCAATTGCATTAGAAGATCAAAACATGATTCTTTTCTTTATCAAGCGTCAGCCCGCGGCCGCACCCAGTAAAAGCTGATTATGGTACCTTTTTTGCTGTAAATACAATTAGTCTCTACAAATAAGATAAATTTGACAAACGCCGGTTTCGATTTGCCGCCCTAGTACACGAAGAAAAATGTGTTTGTGTAGTTAAGAAAATATCTTTAGAGAAAAAAGTTTCCATGTTTGTAAATTTCTATGGATTCTCGAAATAGCTTTGTGTGGTAGTGCGAGGTGGTAGATAGTACTATGAGATTCAAAATGATTGTCGTAATAAAAAAAACTGTTTTCCGGAAAAATTTATGTATACCTACTTATTACTAATTTAATAAGCGAAGTTGGCTACATTCAAATTTCATACATTAAATGAATTTTCTTGACATTTAGCGACATTGGCGTTCGTGTTGTAGTATCTTTCGATTATTTATCCTATAATTTTTTTCAAACCGTTTATATTTACATCCAATATCACCAACAATAGTATTTCTGAATACTGTTGTAGAGAATAAGGGAATTTATCTGTGGCAATTAGCTCAACAAACAGGTAAAAATCAATATTAACATTAAGTGAAATAGTTTATTATATTTATAATTTATAGGCTTATACACTTCAGCGCAACGAGCTGTCAAAAGAAAGTTATATTTTCATCCCTATAAAGTTTTTACGGTACAGGAGTTATTACCATTAGATCACGATAGGCGATTGGAATATTGTCATTGGTTTAATAACAATTTAAGGGGCGATGACTTCCCAAACAAATCATTTTTCTGGGATGAAGCCTGGTTTTATCTAACAGGCTATATCAATTCACAAAACTATCGTATCTGGTCTGCAGAAAATTCACACGAATTTCGAGAAACGCAATTGCATCCCATAAAAGTTGGAGTTTGGTTAGCTATGTCCAGGCAACGAATAATAGAACCAATTTTCTTCGAGGAAACTGTAACAGCCCAACGTTACCAACAGATGTTGGAATTGTTTATTGCAGAGTTACAAGAAAATGAGCTTGACGCAGGTTATTTTCAGCACGATAATGCTCAGCATATACTGCTCGACAAACCTGCCAATATCTCAACAGTTTTTTGCTGACAGGTCGTTAGAGCATAAGATGGCCACAAGATCGCCTGATCTAACCCCATTAGATTACTTCGTGTTTGGCTATCTAAAAAATAGGATCTATAGAAACCGTATGCATACCATAGAAGAACTGAGAGATGCAGTTTTGTCACTTAATAATTATACTAATTGCACTAATTGTATGTTATAATTTAAAGTAATAAATAAATTTAGTTAAACACCAGTTAGTACTGAATTATAAAATCATAATTCAGTAAAGTTAAATTAATTACATTTCATTTTTACAAGCAGAAACAACAATTCATAGTCGTTTATATAATGCGAGTTCAAATATAGGTTACGTTTCCTTATTTATGACAGATCCGTTTAGTTTCTTGTGTTCTAACACTGACTTAGTTCAAACCTTCATTACAAACGCGGCATATACCTACACCCTGTTACTATATATAGGAGCGGATTTGACAATCTTTTTGGATCTCATAGTACTTTCTACATTGTCATCAAATTGGATGTTATGGTCGGCGTGTTTTGCAATGGGCGACTTCTCAGCCGACAATTATACTCGTGCTCCTTAATCCTGGTGTTGCTGCTTCGTTTTGTCGTGTTATGTAGACAGATTGACACGAACATGGTATCCGATACACCCCGTGGATGACATAGGGTCTCTGGGGTCCTTTACGGAGCGTAACAGGTGCTTTTTTCGCCCCGTCGGTTTAAAAACGTTCTTCACGTGGTGTTTTTTAGAAAATTACTAACCCGGTCTCTTACATTTTTGAAGTAGGGCAAGAAAACGGTACCTTTAACATCTTCCTGCGGCTCCCTGTTACACTGTCACCCTGACACTCCCTGTCCTTGGATGCGAGGGTCTCTCCACCTCCTTCTTGGAGTACCCATTAACAAGTAGGGCGAGATCTAGGTGCGCTAGGCAGAACCCAAGGTTCACAGATGCGCACGGTACGATCTCTAAGGGTCTTCATGACACCCCTCTTCTGCCCGGGTGGATGGGTGGAGTTCTTGTGCAAGTGGTTTACGGTACGCTCTGTGGCCAAGCGTTCCATCCCCATCCCTGCTGACTAGCACATCCAGGAAGGGAAGGCCTCCGTCTGTTTCCCTCTCCATCGTGAACTGTATGCGTGGGTGAATGCTGTTTAAATGTTGCAAAAATTCCAATAGTGCGTCCTCTCCGTGGGGCCAAATAATGCACGTATCGTCCACATAACGGAACCAGTAGGTACGTTTGCATTTGGATGTATCCAGTGCCCTGGTCTCAAACTGCTCCATGTAGTAATTCGCGACAACGGGAGCCAACGGGCTACCCATTGCTACCCATTTAGCTGTCATAGTGTTCCTGATTCGTTAATTAGTGTATCAACGCATATAAATTTAGTGCGTTACCCATGATTAGCCCTATTAGGAATAATTTTAGACCAACAGATCCGTCGTTAAAAGTTGTCTTCCTTGATATGACAATTGACAAGTTTCGGAATTTTTGTATAAATCACAGCAGATAAAGAGTTATTTGAGGTGGCTTGTGCTGAAATGCCCTATACCATAGTTCTGCATCCATACTAGTGATGTGCTTAAGGGGCGATTTTTGCACTCGGTTATATCAAATGAATAATCGATTATTTATTACCTTCTTCTAAAAGAGAATAATATATGTTGCTTGTGTTAATATACAAAATATAATGAAAATTTAAATAGCAAATGAACATAAAGTGAAAGCATAAAAACTTGCTCTGAAAATATAAACGAAAACGAAAATATACTCTAACAAGCAATCAATAAAATCTGAAAAGAATGTTAACTGTACCTGTCTTAAATTTGGTTTACTCAATTCTAAATACTATTTATTAAGAATTTTAATTAAGCATTAGAAAAAATATTTTTTTGTTGTTGTTTGTTTTCAAAGATACATAGCCAAAGATATTTCTTAATGAAACCAAGCTGAGGAGAATGTTTGAGCAAATTTGGAACTGATTAACGAAGAGCTCTTTGTTTTGAGTAAGTGACATGGAAGTGGCAAAGATGAAACTATAAGCAATAATCACAAGATAAGTCGGTAAACGATATAAATTCGAAATTAAATCGTCACTAACTTGTTCTAAACGAAGTAAATCATCTGATTAATTCCTAAAAGTAGGTGATAATGGAGATAATTTATCATGAACATTATTGCACAAAGAATACCATCACACTTAACGCGTAACTACCGTAACCCTACTTTTGTTGCGTATTAACCTTATAGCCGTGCCAGTCTGTAGGTATAAGGTACATCTTTAAATAATGATTATTGTAATCTGAACTATCAGAGTCTTGAGCACATTAAAAATATCAAATCTAGTAAATTCATTTAAAAATCAAAATTTATTACTTACGTTTTGAAGAGCACAGATGACGGCGTTTTAACTTTGTTAGCGGCAAAAGTGGCAAAATCGTCATTATACCGCAGAGAAAGTGGAAATCTATTTTTAACAAACTTATTAAAAACATTGGAAAATTTTCATAAATTTCCTACCTCCATCATATTTAGAATCACAAGTGTTTAAGGATGGTTTGAGGTTAGAGATTAGACAAATTGCTTGTTGGGTTTATGAAGCAATATTGTCAACTTTCATTCAACGAACTGGTGTTATACTTCTTTTCTATCTAAAGTGGCCGCCTCGTGGCTGTATTCGTTTGTTTGCAATAACACGTATTACCATTTCATACCCATGGATAAGATCATACACTGATGTAATAATAATATTTGATTTAAATGTATGCGTTAAATATACGATTTTCGCTTATTTTTTGAAATATGTGGTATACAATATTCAATTTTGTTACACCGGTATTATATTTCACCAGATAGCTTTCCAAAACTCAGTCAAAATTCAAAAACGTCAGCGTCAATTAGTATGTGTCCAACAATGCGCATGCGTATAACTTAATTTAATATATTACCAGGGTACACCGAGTAAGGACAAGAGAGGAGTTATAGCGGTCCAAATTTCTAAACCTAACTTCACACAAACAACAGCTTCCCAAAATGGCAGTTTGTTATTGTTACGTTCGTATCTACACAAATTAGTTTACTCATCCGTTTAATCTATATGATTTACTTGTTTTATTTATTTATTTTACGTATTTTATTAGTTTTGAATTACCTCTGCAGTTTTAAAAACATTTAATGAACTTTGATATTCTTGTGTAAAAGGTAAGATCGGTGGCCAGTGGCCATAACATTTATATACTTTCTTATATATTATATTGTTAGGTTTAAGGGAAATAACTCAAATAATCGTGAAAGAAGACACCAATGGGTATCATGTTGTAGTGCCAGTCACTCGCAAGATAAATTTTTGATGCTAACGATGTTCGCAGTTTCTTCGGATTTCCGAATGAATCTAATATATATGAAACGACAAGAATTAAGAAAGTACATGAACAAGAAGAACTATTATCGTTGTGCAGAGATTCCTAGGTCACATTAAATCAATTTATTTGTTAGATACACATTTAAGCTAGATTGCTATTTATCGCAGTAACTAACTTAATTCATTTTATGTTCACTTTTTAAAAATAATGTGATTTTGGTTTGAACTGCATTCTACTGGTATAATTTTAATCACATTTATTCACATTATAGACAATTCGATATATATATAGTCTACGTCTGCACTCTATCCACTTGTGCACCCCGGACATTATTGTTGACAAACAGTGCAGGGTCGGATGTTAGAAATGAGTAGTCGAATAAAAGGAACAATCTTTGTAACGCACAGAACGATATAGTCATAACTCTTGAACCCTAATTAAAAGTTATTGTGTTTCGTGTCAGAAATTTGAAAGTCCCTTCCACGATGCTGTTGCATTTTTATTAATTTATTGAGAAAGAACCACAACATAATTTATTCTTGGAAGAATCTTTTACACTATAAAAATATAAACAAAGATTTATTTCACAAAAAGGAAAGAATATGAACATAATTATCGTAAAACACTTGCAATATATGTATCACTTAATCAAACATTATTTTACTGGAATCGTGTTTTTCTATTACTATAAACTGTTATAAAATATTTGCAACAAAATCAGAAAAAAAACGCATAAATTTGTGTATTTTTTTAATCTTTTTTCTACTTCCTTTAAAATATAAATTATTCTACACGTTTGAAAATTCCCGGCAACAGCTTTACAAAATGACAGCTCGGCTTGAAGTCATTCCAACGGACCACTCCAGAACAATGATTTTTGCAGACATGTCGCTTACTGTAATATACTGTGGTATAACTATGGTTTCCGTAATTATATACACCCGCAAACCAGATTCGTAGTTTTTGCTAATATTTACATCAAATAGATAATAAATTTTTGTAAAGTATATTCATCATGACATATATTAACTTGTTCAATTCAATTGGTTGTTACCCTACAATAATTTTAGAAAAATATTAATCTTGCAAAATTACCCCACTTATAGGATATTTACTAGTTTCTCCAAATAACGTAGAATGTACACCAAGTTTTGCATGCATACTTACACTTTTAAGTAGATAAACTTCCCTGCTTTTTTTTAGAGTGAATAATCCTTTACGTTTAGCTACTTTAATGCGTCGGACCATTTTACTAGAAGTGATCAGCCTTCTAATATAATGTCTCTATCCTCGCGCTATTAATGAATAAACGACAATAAAAACGCCCATCTTATCTATACGGTGTTATGATGCTTGTTTAAAACAGCGAATCCCGATAATGCGGCCGTGTTTTCGCGATATGATTGATTTATCCGACGCCGTATCTATCCGCCGCTAAAAACCGATCGTTAGGCCGACGAATCGGTGTTTTCGACGTTGCGAACTCGCTGCACTCGATCGGCAGGGTCTATTTTCGTGCTGCAGCCGCTTGCATTGCCTTGTCGTTCGCGACGAAGTCGATTCGGAGCCGCGTCGCATTCGAAGGAATTCCGCCGGCGCAACGTTCTCGAGCGGGCAGATATTTATCGATCCGTGCTACCGTCTTAATGGGCGCAATAAATAATCTGCTCGCCGGAGATATGATTACGTTACATTTTAAAGTGGAAGAAGAGGAGTTTCGCTATACATCGGCATCGGGCGGCTTTGTTCTCGTAGTTATATCGGTTGCGTGGTCTAGAGATATATAGGAGTTGGATGTTATGCAAATTTTTAGAAAAAAGGAACAGGTTTTTTTTTTTTAATTGTAGCGGTCGATAATACACTTTGAAGAAAAAGTGAAATGTCACTGCACGTCTGCTTACGTTTGTGTTTGTTTAATGGGTGTAATTATTCTAAAAGCCAACGACACTAGTTAATTAACTCATTGTTTTGTATTTTTGTTTATTCGCAAAGCCGCACTAGTCTATTTTGTTTAGGTTAGGTTAGGTGGATGTACGCGGTTAACTTAATTATAAAATTACACTGCAGATTGTTATTGAAGTATATGTGGATATTCTTATATAGAAAGTCTTGCTTCGTTTATATCTTTGACCGAACTTCAGTGTTTCTGCTGATGATGATTGCTTTGCTATTGAAACGTACAATCAAAATTTTTAGAAATGACAGGACAATACGTATATACAAGAGTCACCCAGAGCATTGGATCTCCTTTAAGACGTATTCGAATACTACAAATGTGCCTGCCTGACAAGCAAGACACCGTAAAAACACAATTTATGGTTGCTTGATAGGATAAGTGGGTACAATGATTGTTTACTTTTCACATAAGCATATCTGCCTATCACTAGTTTACCGAAAATTGAAAAAAAAGTACCTACACTACAAAAATTTAATTTATTTTTTTCAGCTTACTACTTACTTTTAAAGTTACTAACTTATTTCAATAGGCATTCTTGATTTATTATATTTTAGTCTCCCTCATTGTAAAACTGAGCAAACCAAGTTTTCTTTCAGCATAAACCATTCATGCATTTGTCACCACATAACGTAACGCATTTATTAAGAGCAAGAAAGTAACTTGACAAACGTAATAAAATTGCGTATATTTCCACATTTCGAATTATTTATGATTTTATGCAGCACCACAATAATTTACCGATCCCAAGTTCTTTGTTAACTTTTCAACTTGAAAAGATTACAGATAGATACACACCCACATCGCATATTTCTTGAGAAAAACGAGCCCCTGTTTTGAGGAGGCTCAAATATTAAATACAGTACATACTGTTGGAATTGCCAAAAGGTGATTCAATGATAATAATCACTGGGAACTGTTGGATTGGCATGCAAAATCCCCCAACTTTAATCCCATGAGAAATATGTGGGAATATATGTGGAAATATGTGGGGAAAGATGGTAACACAGTGGTAGGGTTTGGAGCAACATGGTGTTCGAGAAAGAAATCTCGAACAGCTCACTCAACACGTGCACGATATTTGGGAGAAATTTCTAGTTGCTAATTATTGTGAAAATTTTGTTGTTTCTATGAGAAAATTAACAGACTATATTACCAATAAGGGTTATTATACCAAATACTTTGTGAAAATATTAATGTTAATTTGGTAGTAATATGTTAAAATTGATATTTACTTTTTCTTATTTTTAAAAATGAATAATTTATTGGAGAAGTATTAAGACAATGTGATTCAAAACTTTTTTAAATTTTACGAAACACATCACACACAATCTTACCAAGATTCATCGCTGATGTCCGAGCAATGGTCTAAGGATTAATGTAGATAAATGTGCAGTTGTATCGTATGCAAGGTTGTTTAATCATCATTCATCAATACAACAGAAATCACCTTCCTGTCACAAAACAATCAAAATTTAGAGATCTTGAGAGTTCTCTTTGATAGTAACCTATCATTCTCTGAGCACATTAACTCAGTTTGCAGCTCAGCATTAAGGAGCTTAGGGTTCTTAATTAGATTTTGCTGCAATTTTCAAAACCCTCAAACTATGAAAACGTTATTCTGCACACTTGTAATAACCAAACTAGAATACTCATCAATTACTAGGTGTCCGATATATGTATATACTTATCTTAATTTAAAACTGGAACACGTGCAGAACGCTTCTTTAAATATCTTTTGTATAGAATTGACGGTACTCACCCGAATAGAGGCAGAAATTACAACGACCTTCTTCAACGGCATGGTTTCGTATCTTTACAACAAAGGAAAGAAAGATATAGTGCTTCATTTTTATTAAGAACATTGCGACACAGAATCGATGCACCCAGTTTACTATAGCAGATACATTTTGTAGCACCCATCTGCAACACTCGCCACACTGAAACTCTGAATATCCAGAGTTATAATTTCAACAGTCTGAGGAAGGCCCCATTAACACACATGGTTCAAAATATGAATACCATTTAGCCCAATGCGTTCGCATAACTTATTTGATCCTTTCATTTTCATTTAAATAATCATTATTTTTGTGGCACTAGATAGCACTATTAAATGTTTATATATGTATATCCTGTAAGTGATGTGTAGACAGTGTTGGATAGTAAAGATACTATTATTATTATTATATTCGAATGTGTAGCATTATTTCATCGAAAATCCTGTTACAAGAGGATGTACGGTAATAGCACTACCAATAATTACATCCACTGCTTGACCCAAGGTCTACTCTAATCATGTGCGCAAATGGCATTCAAACTAATTTGTACGCAAATGAAGCGATGCCTACTCGTTAGGGTGTAGAAGCTAGAGTAGTAGGAAGGTAACCAAAAATAACAAAAACTAAGCTTTCGTAATTTATTGGCTATGTTATTAGAAACAAACTATAACATATTTATAATTAATTAGAATATACAGTAGTTAAATAATAAGACGGAATAGCTTGAAGTATTTCTTGATGAAGAATTTTTTGTGTTTTACTGAACATTGGTTTCATGAAAAATGTATCGAGTTTGTAAATTTATATGGGGTATGACTTCATTATTTTGGTAGCGTTAATGGGATTCATGGAAAAATAATAGTTTTGCATATGATAATACGCAATCTATAAGTGACTTGATGTGTGAGCTATATTTTAATTGCATAGCTACTAAGTTTCATTATTTAGGTCTCAGAATAATCCTAGTAGCAGTTTACAGAAGTTATGATACTTGTGATGGGGATTTTGATGTATTTATTGAAAAACTAGATGAAGCTTTGTCTACTGGCGATAAATATAAAAATTAAAAAACATGAAACAAAATGACGTATTGAACTTATGAATATTTATAACTAAAGTGGTCAACTTTCATCTGCGCGCTAGGTCAGTACTAAGTTTCGCACATTGTATAAACTATTTTCGTACCACCATAATGTAAATCCTGGAATTCATTGATATCCGTTTGTACTATCGACTCAAAAAAAAAAATAACAGGAAAAATAAGCCATAAGGAAACATAAGGAAAGATACATCTCCCTTAATCTACCAGCCATTGCGCGTGTGTAGATTCTAAGAATTATTTTGTTATTGAATTCTTCTGCGGAAACTGTAAAGCAAAACACTGCGAATATAAATCTAGCTGAAAATATTTCGGCATCTCTGTCGACTAGCATCAAGGGCTAGCTTTCGGAACGATTGTTGGCATATATACCTTTCCTTTGTTGTTTATTTTAGCCATCGATTACTCGTACGTGACCAGATGGCAAATTTACTGAAACCATTACTTCAGTTACAAAACCGTTTAAGGTTTAGTTTTATAAAAAATTCTTAATATGGATGTATAAATAAATAATCTATCAGACATAAATGCCAAATGCAAATTTTTCGGAACGATGTTTCCAAATTGCTCGAACCTTTGTGGCAATAATCCAAATAACGCAAGTATTTATAAAATAGAGAGCTATGTTTTAAAATTATTCGAATTGTTCCAGTTATTGAAACAACACGGGCATTTGAATATGTCCAAAGGGATTTGATTTATGGGATAACTTTGGGTGAATATCATCTGATAGTCATTCAGAACATAGTTGGTAGTGGTAATTTAATTGTATTATGTTATTGCTGCGGTATGATAATTAGACTGCTAATTTTATTAGAAAATACCACAACCTACTCCATACATTCTCTTAAATTAATTTTAATGCTTATGGTGTTATCTGTTAACACAATTGTATTAACGAGTTGATATCTGACTAGCGCATTTTTAGAGTTGTAGCAAAATATTTTGATATTTTTATTCTGCCGTATTTACAACAAAATTGGAGTTGTCAGAGCATTGAAGGTTTACTGCAATTTCATAATATCTACAACAAGACCTTGCCGCTGTCATAATAATTACCTCAATTTGTTAAATCATAACCACACCGCGGGTCGACGCAGGGCGAGTAGCGTAGTTGGAATGCGTTGAGATAGTAATACATAGATTTCTATGTGCATACAGTCACCGACATTAATATTTAGCACCATCAAAGCGTCGAGCCATTCGTCCGAATGCTAGTTAGGAGGATAGTTAAAAACAATGGTTGTCTCTCTTCTCTCTTCTTACAATCTTCATTCTTCTCTTTATTTTGAACGTATTTTTTTTTGTTTTAGTCACTGTATATTATTTATACATACAGCCTGCTGCGACTTATATATAACGCAGTCTCGATAGATGTCAATAGATTTCAGACTAACTTCGCCTTCCATGACCACGTCACTAGTGATCCGGGCTCTGTGCGCCCTGCGTTATTAAAATCCTCAAAGTCTTCTACATCTTGGAGTGAAAATTTATAATGCGTGTCTTAAATAATATTTCTTCGGTCAATGTTTTTAGAATTTAGACGAGTTTTTTTAAACTAATCAAATCTAATTTTAGTTTAATTTGACTGGAATTTTTGACTAAGCATAGCGTTGAACATTGATATTTGAATCTCTTAATATAATTTCTTATATATGCATTATATTACTGATATTATTATTAATGTTCTTGTTGTTGTTATTCTCTGTTATTCTGTTACCCAGTGGTGTAAAGAATAAGGAACACATTACATTACAATTGTTTCGGAAGTTCCTGCATTCTCCATTTTCCGACTGGTCTGCGGTCGTTCTTTTTAATTTCATTACATATGTAAAAGTTCAACAGTTATCGAAAAAATTATGAGAACATAAAAATAAAGATTATATAAACTTCAAAGTAAAAGTCTTGAATAATAGTTCTTTATTTTCAATATCCTGGCACAGTATACTATTGCTTTATTCAAAAGCGACCTATTCCATTGTATTCCATCTAAAGTATCTGATTGCCTTAACAGAAATTCCAATTGGAATATTTCATGGGGAAATCTTTATCGCTTGAAATTTAGCTCCGCTGTAAATGATTATAACCCAAGATTTTCATATATTTAAGAGTTTTGTTCCGATGGCATTAAAGCAATTGAAAGACCAGCAGGACAATAACAGACCTTCTTCCCTAGATAGAATATACCAATACCACTTATAACCATTTCCAATCCGATCCTTAAAATTTACTTAGATATAACCACATGTAAACGATCCCCAGCGCACTTAAATAAGAATATCTAAATTACGTGCTCGCGCAAAGTACAGAGCGAAGAGCCGCTGTCCAGAGGATCTATTTACGGGCCTCGGCTAAAGTAAGTGGTCGCGTTTCGACCTACGCGATCTTCTCCTCCGTGGGACATCTTCCAACTGTCCTCGGGTTGGTCGAGATCATCGGAATCAAATGGATATCATCAGCCATTGCGATAGTGACGTCACGGCGACCAGAGAGGGTTATTACTCGCTTGTCTCCGCCCTGCTAGCGGTCCGAACCGCACGCCCGTGGCTCCACCGGTTCCTGCTGCTCCGTCTTTGTCCTTTATTAGGTCGTTATCGACTCTTTGCTTGTGTGTATTTGTGGCCGTGGTGAGAGGTCAAATCGCCGATCGAAGCTCACTTTTCAGTAACGTCAGTATTGTTGTGGAAAAAACAATAGCATGGCACTGAGTTTAGAAAATAGCAGATAGTGATGAGTATAGATGATGAAGAACATTGGATCCTGGAAACATCCATAAGTTAACAGGAATATTACAGCATAAATGGGAATAACTAGAATTTGTTTAATTCTTATGAGCAAAGAGATAGTTTACTTACAATCCATTTTTGATAAAATTCTTATACGGATTTGGGGCAATTTTGTGCGTCTAAAACTATACAGGTATTTTACTTTTAGAAGTAATACTTTTAACTACAGAAAATTTTTTAGCCTGGAATATTCATAGCAAAATCTCGAAAATAGGTAACTTTTCCAAGAATCTTTCATATAGTCTGGAATACTCACAAGTAGAATTTATAAGCTAATGATAATTTCCATATAAATTTTACTTGTTTAAAAGTAAAATTAAAAAGAAAAACTCAGTGTTTCTGATTTTTTCTCATAACAAAAAGGAAAATGTCGTCAATATAGAAGTGCCCTGGTAGAGTATATTCAATTGGAATGCAATGCAAAAACAGATTATGAAAATTTCTAATGCTTACCCCAAAACCACTGCACGATAGTTACACGTTGCCCCTCCACCTCCACGTTGGCTGTTAATTCGCAAAAGTCAAGAGCCACCGCATGCTATGGGGAAACTGTTATGATAACAGAAATATTTATCTGGCAAGTAATAGATACATGGCAGATATAGCTATCAAAGCCATATCTGCCATGTAGAAAACTTATATCGAGTATGGAAAGTTAGTGTAGTGAAAACCGCCATCTTCACGACAATTTCTGTACTAATAAAATATGTTCAACGTATTTGCTACTATACAGGATGTATCAGATATAGAGCTAAATATAATAATATGTAGCAGCTGTAATCATATACAATCAAAAAGTCTTAATGTACAGGGGGTCTATCTGTAAGCATTAACGAGAAAAAAAATTATAAGTGCCGTGGGCTAGAGCCGCACCTGTTCCCAACCTAACTGCTGTCCCGAGTATACCCCCACATACCACTATCATTCAGGCATTACCGCTGTTAGTTTTGTGTGGATCGCCGCTTGGAGTGCAAGCTATTTCGAATATTTTATTTAAATCTTCCGTCTCGAAAAAACGATCCTTTTCAGAACAGGGGGCATGATTTCATATAAAGAAAATTGAAGCTTGATGCATCGGCGAAAGCGCGGGAATGTATAGATTCATTTTCGCGCGATATCATAGTAAAAAGGCCTGTTTGCAAATTTTCTGTATCTACATTTATTTCTGTGTAATTCGATTCAATTCATTTTGCGTTATTTGATTAAATAAATCCAAAAGAAATAACTCAGATTCATGTGGTACCGTTCATTAACAACTAACTCTCGATTCGACAAAGCAAAGAAAATATTTACGTTTTTTGTAACTACTGAAGTCGCATATCCGGTGAAACTCGAACGTCTTATCAGGATATTAAAATAATACTTTGTAGACTTACGTAGAATGCTCTTAACAAAAAAGGAATGTTTATTTATAAAAAGAAGAAATTAAAATGCCTCAGTTTTGCTATTTTTACAAGGGCCTTTATTTATTCAGAATGACGTTAAATGAATTTACGGCATACCATTAAGAATAATATTAAATGAGTGCAATGTATTATACGTTTAGCGGGTGCTTAACATGACGTTTCCTTGCATCAGGTCCGGACTAAAGAATTGTTGGCTCTAAATTTTACTTTTTTTTATTCTTTAATGATGAAATCCGGTTTCGGTGGGTTTGTGCTTTACATGTCGTGTAGTTAACACCCAACCAAAGTTTACTTTTTTTTATTTGATACACCCTGTAGACCAGAAAACTTATTATTATATGTTTAGAGAACATCATGATGTGATGATTTAAGTAATACAATTTTAATGTAATCCACTTCCATTTCGTCTGTAACTGCATCAACTTTGTATAAAATAAATAGTTTCTTTAACAAAATCGTACTTGATATTATATATCCAAACGAATATTTTTTTTTTATTTTTGCTGTTAAGGGTAATTTATTCGAATAAAAGATATTATTTTAAAGAAATATTTCGATTACTTCAAAGAAAACATCTGAAGTTATTCTTCCTAATTCAAATAAGGTTTCTTTTTACTTACCTTAGTCATATTCTATAGAAGCCAATTATTTTCATGGATGAGACAATTTTTTTTCTTTTCTTGATGTGAAAAACGATGAACTGATTTAATTCCAACGTGCATGTAAGTTGTTTCGGATACTCCATATCCAAATTGTAGCAAAGTGCATAACAGACTTTAAAACATTAAAAGAGCAACAAACAGATTTTCCGCAACAAAATAAAACCACGTGTGACCAAATACCAGGTTAGTTCTGACTACGTCTGACTTGAACCAGAACGTTCTAAATTTACGCATGCGCACCTTACTTATCTTCTTACCACTTCAAAATTATTTTATCTTTAACTGTAATTTTCCAAATTATAAGAAATTTCAAGCTTTTCTTTCTTGAGAGATATTATTAATATTTTTCTTAATAGTATTACAATATCGAAACAAAAACAGAATTTTTTCCAATAATATTCACGTAAAATACATGTATTATGGGAAAACTTGAACATCTTTAAAATCTTCTTTAAATTTCTGTACATTTACTTCCATTAAATGCGGAAAATTGGCAAAAAAAGTGATTTTTACCGGAAAAAAATACCTACATTTTTTAATATGTGTGAATAATATAACAATAGAAATAAAAAAAAAAAACAGAAAAACTGGTCCACTTTTTCACAAAATTCTTTAATGAAAGCTACCGGTTCCATCCGTGCACGGACATCTTCAGACAAGCTAAAGAAACATCCAATGATGAGAATTACAACAATAAAAGTGAAATTAACATTTAAAACGGTTAATAAATTATCTTTACAAAATTTTTCGTTAACTAAAAAAAAATAACGTTAAAGTTAAAAAGTTATATGAAAAAATTCAATCAATTAATGAATAGTCAAAAGAGTTTTAAAAATTACAAAATTGAATTTTACAATAAATATTTGCATAAAACTTATAACACACAAACATTGAAGTAGAAGAGCGCAGAATGTTTTTAACGTATATTAAATAATTGTAGATGTACAGACAGGATACAGTCAACACCCCCAAGTTCCTAAAAAGTTCACATTGTTTAGTGAGTATACTAGGATGCTCTGCTAATGGTCCTAATTACCTTTTTTTTATTTGAAGCTCCCCATAAAATTATACTGTAATTCACTAAAAGAAATTGGCATAATGTAGTAATAAAACAACATTAACATATGTGAAGTCTATTGATTGTCCTTCTTATTTGATAACAACAAGCATTAAGTTTAGAATATACTTCATTTATATGATATTTCCAATTTAGTTCTGAATCGATAGCAACACCTAACAGATTTATAATTTCAGTATTACCATCCCTTTTCAACAAAAAAGTTTATTTTTGAGTCTTTTTGAGTCTCTCAGAATTTACTTGTAATTTATTAGATGCAAACCAATCAGTAGCAGTCTCAAACGATTTGTTTTCGTAACTATGTAAAGAAGGTATTGTTTCACCTTTGTTAACAAGAGTAACATGATCAGCGAACTTTTAATAGAATGACCGGTATCAAAAGGTGGGATTCTATGCTTATCTGTAGCTCCTGAAAGATTATCTGTAACTCTATAAGCGTCTAAACTATATGCTTGCACACTTGCAAAGAACCTTATAGGCGCTACACCATAAATTAGGTATAAAATCACTGACAAATATAATGAAAAAAATAAAACCAAGTTGCGGGACACCTAAGGAAATATTTAAAGAACTAGAAAAGTTTCGATTTACATGCACCAGTTGTTTTCGATCACATAGATGAGATTGAAACGATTTTAACAGTATATCTCTGATTCCATAATGCTTTAATTTATTTTAAAAAAAATCATGCTTGACACAATCAAAAGCTTTACTTAGATCTAGTGAGATCGCTGAGCATTCTTGTGATTAATGTCCTAAACGAGATGTGGAAGTATGGTTTTACGTACTGCTATGGACAGGCATTCCATTTTTCGTGTGTGTATTTTGAGTTGCCTAATTTGTCATGATTTTCCGTTTTGCTGAATCATTGGTACCGGGAGATTTTTCACATTTATAATTTTAAGTTTGTATAAATTTTAGTTAAAGAGTTAATTGTTTGATTTATTTAATTAAGTGTTAAGTTTTTTTTATTTATTTCTTTTCTTTAAGATGTCTATTAAATGTTTGTTCTACTAGATTTTGTCGGTAAATTGTGCGTTTGCGTGATTGTTGTAAGAATAACGATAGTAAAAGATCTAGAGTTCCTTGGTCGACTGTTACCGTGAGTACACGTATTTTTTAAATCATTGTTTGCCATTTTGTATTTCATTTTGATATCGTAATTTAATTCGCATAAATTGTCTTTTATTCTGTCCATCAAGGAATTCGCTTTATAATAATCATTTATAAATCATTTATTATTTTTGTGCAGGAAGATATGTTTTCAGTTTAATTTCTCTCATTACTTTTAAGAGTTAATTTTTCCGTTCTGCTGAATCATTGTACCGAGAGATTTTTTACGATTGTAATTTTAAAGTTTTATCGGTTGAGCTAGCTAATTTAATTTTCTTTACATTTTAAAAAGACATTTTAAAATTTCATTTTGCAAGTTCATTTATTACAATCAGTACACAGCAATACGTCACGTTCAGGACATTTTTTTTCTCAACTTTTATTTCTTCTTTATTTATATCGTTTTTCAGAGCTCCCGAAAATATCTTTTCCACCTTGCAGAAATGTACTATCTCGAATGGAGAATAGAAGATAACATCAATATTGATAAACAAATACTTTTTTTTTGTACTTTGTATTTAACTTTGATGCAGGAAACTAAACAATAAAACATTCGTGTTTGGTTATCTCTGAGCTCACAACAAATTTATCTAATTCTGAATACAAATATTTTATTTGTTGTACAATTTTAGTTTTGTAATTTTAAAACCTTTCGGTTATTCTTTATCTGATTTAGCGTGATTTTAGTATTTTGAATTAAAAAAAAAAAACTTTTCAGTTTTAACGTTAAGTACTGTATTTTATTTAATGGAAAAAAAATGTATTTTTGTATAAAATGATTTCACTTTTATTGTTATTGTTATCGTTCACATCATTGGATGTTTCTTTAGTTTGCCTGAAGATGTTCGTATACTGACGAAACTAGTAGCTTTCATTAAAGAATTTTGTGAGAAAGTGCACCAGTTTTCCTGTTTTTTATCTTCATAACTACATTACTCGCACAGAGCCAAAAATTTATTATATAAATTAAGAATCTTCTAAAAAACCTATACCAAAAAACCATTTATAACAATAAACCGACACGGAAACGGTTGACTTGAAGAAGTGATATTTAAAAAAGTCACGCACTTTCAAACGAAATAAGGATTGTTTTAAATCCTCAAACATATTCAATTTTTTTTGTTGTTTCCTGTAGCATTTATTAACATCAGTGTTTGTTTTGCAAACTAGGTGGTGTCAATAATGTCTAGTAAAAAATTTAACATGTTAACAATTACATGTTAAAATTCGTAACCTGCATGATTCGGTTGAAGAACGCAGAGCGGGTAAGGGACACCATACAGCCGTTATCGCCCTTATCACCCACTTGTTGAGCATGGTGGTCTTATCGGTGATAAGAGACCTAGCGATTAGCTGTTTATAATGTTATTATCGCCACCATTCAGTCCGCACAATAGAAAAATCTATTATCTCCGTTGTCATGTCGGTCTGTTATCAGCGCTCGCACTCGATAGCAATGTTTACTTTTAGCCTCTGTCTCCGTGTTTAGTGTAGTGACACAAAGGTTTCAAAGAATTTCTGCTTAGGAACGCGTGCCTAGCTAACCACAGAAAACATTTATCTAAACAATAAATACGTGTGTAGAATTTTTAGCATGATATGAAGTGATTATAACAGAACATCACGGAAAATTGGAATATTTTCTAATTCGTTTTAAAATTTAGCTCTCCCGTGCCCGTAAAAATGACAGTTTGGGAAGCGGTTTTGGGGAATTTATTTCTGCTATTTAAATTTAACTTCCTATATATCATTTCGGTAATGAATCTGCCCCAAGAATGTGCAGAACTCGTGTTACACGTCCGTGTCAACAACGCCTGCCGTGTTGAAATATTATCTCCAGATGTTTAGATAGGAGTAGAACATTTCACTCATTTGCCTATTTAGACATTTTTCTGGAGAATATTATTTAACTAACCCAAAGATATATAAAAAGGAAATAAATACATACATATGTAACTACAATGCCTATTAATATTTGATTGTAGTAGCTTATCTTTATTTAAACTTTTTATAGTGTGAAGAAGAAATAGCACCTACTTAAGGCCTCGATAAATTTTTATTATCTTTATCAGAACAATATAACATAATTTTATAGATACAACATACACATCAAAATATAGTAAATTTCTTTGATAAATAGTAATAATAATAATAATAACGTATATTTATCCAAACGTACTCTTGGTAGTTTACTTACTTGGTAGAAAATACAGAACAAGTACATGTGGTATAGGATAAGTCAAAGAATCTAAGCCAAAAATGATAATACAAAATAATAATTAATACTAGAGGTTTAAGCATTATAAAATAAAAGTGATATGAAAATTAGGATGATTCAAAATACTCATTCAAGGAATAATAGCACTTACTAACTCAAAATCTTTCAGTGCATTTTTAAAAGAATTAATATTATTGAATAACTTAATTTCAGGTTTTAATGAATTATATAATTTAATACCAATATAGAGAGGATTGCTTTCGTAAGTAACAAGTTTATGTTTTGGAATAATAAAATCATCAGCATTACGTGTAAAGTAGTTATGAAAATCCTTATTTTGTTTCAGATTAGGGTCGATGTTTTTAATAAATATTAGTATTTCATAAATAAATAAGGTCGGTAAGGGAATAATACTTAAACTTTTAAACAAAGTGCGACTTTTGTAAGCGAAAGAGGCGAATACTTTGGGAATAGGCCCTCCCAGAATATAAGACCTCACCCAAGTTTCGAAACATGTGTAGTAATACGTTTTAGTGATATGTATGTTTGTTACTTCCATTAATCGGCAAATCACGTAGCATGCTTGTGATAATTTAGACTATTTAGAGCATAAAATATCAATGTGTGTTGAACAACCTAAGTCATTATCGATATTTAGACCCAGTAACTTGATGGAGGTTCGAATAAATTCGAAAAGTTAATTACATTTTTTTTTGTGCACTCTAAGAAATTTCTGCAATCAAGAATTTTTTATTATTATTACTTTACAAGAAACAGCCACGCAAGAAATGATCTACACAGAAGAAAAATTATATGGGGAAAAAAACTTAACCAAACAATTAAAGTAGTTAGATATATAGTTATAATTTATTGCTTTTGCTAATGATGTTGCTGTTTAATTGGTCTATAAGAATAATCAAATAAACATTAATACTGGGTATATTATATAAGAAAAATAATAATTTTATATATCTATCTAGATATATTTTCCATTCCTTATAGGTAATTAGGCTATAAAAATTTGTCATTCCTACTAGGTGGGAGGCAAGAATTAACTATCTCAGATTGCAAGATCTATCAAGCAACAGATATGCAGAATTGAGACATACTAATATTGTAAATCATATGGAGGGCAACCTTTTAAGATTGAGATTAGATCACATGATTTTGACATGTGTATTTAACAGAAAATTCGAGGTGGAAATCACGGATGGGATAAGCTGGAATCAATCTAGATACAGAGACAGATGTGGGGAATTGATCTGGTTTACAGACGGATGAAAAACCGAGAATGGGACTAGAGCTGGAATCTATAGTAAGATGAGAAACGAAACACAATTATCACCCTTCCTCTAGGAAAATATGCCACGGTCTGTTAGGAAGAGGCATATGAAATATTGCGTTGTACAACTGAAATCAATCAGAGGCTTTATAAAAACAAGCGGACCTATATTGCAACAGGCGGCTAGGCGGTACTGAGGGCATTAGTAAACCCCAAAATACAATCAAGATTGATTTGGGAATGTATTCGAGAATTCAATAGCTTGACAGACCGCAATATAGTCACTTTGCTGTGCGTGTCCGAGCATTCGGCATTCGAAGGAAGCGAAAAGCTTGTTCTAGGAGTGTCCAAAAACATAGCACGACAATAGATAGGAAGTTGGGTGAAAGAAGAACATAAAGAACACTAGAATAAAACAACTAAATAAATTCACGGAAAGACTTTTATTAAAGAACCATCAAAGCAGAAAACTGGAGAACCACTGCAGCTGGGTACGAATCATCTTCGCACCGTAACAGGTCTTCTTAGAGAGCACTGAAAGAAAATAACTACAGGAAATTGGAATCAACACTGGAGACACCAACTGCAGACTGTGTAATAGAATGATTGAGAACGCTTACCACATTCTGTGTGAATGTGAGGCTCTGCTCTACACGTAAAACGACAGGCAAACCAAAAATGATCCCAGAGGACTATTTCTATTAACCAGCCAGAGAGCTATTCATATTACTTCAGAGTACTAACATACTGAAATGGCTGAGATAATTTAATGGGTAAAAAAAGTGGGGACCCAAATTCGAAAAGCCAAGAGGTTGCAGTCTTTCCGGTGACATCAGGTCAGACGGCTCCCACAAAGAAAAAAATCCTATTAGGTATTTTATATACTATATATTTAAAAAATATTCCATTAGGTGTAGACAATTTAACCACACAAATAGCATAATTTTCTACTTATGATGGATTATAGGCATATCTGTAGCGCTTATTAGATCATCTTTAAGTATACGATATAAATAATTACTGGCTTACATATAAGTTTGCAGGCATTGTAGATACGCATACAGGAATCTCACCATTAATTATCTTCATTAATGCGTATGATATATGTAATTACGTTTGGTTGTATAGTTTGCCACAAACAGATTGCTAGAATAACCAAAGGAAAACTACCATTAAGTATAAGCCCGCGTAGATACATAATACAGCCTATATTTATAAATGTATGTTGATGTGTGATAAACACCAGAAATTAATAAAAGACATGCAAATATTAAATAGCGTTTTACATAAAGTAGTTCAAACAGACAGAGGTTTTAATTTAACAATAAATGATTTATCAAAATAAAAAATTAAACTAACATATGGATATTTATATAGCATCGCTAGTTACAGTATTCGTAATTTTAGTGTTAACCTGTTCTACTACCTATGAAAGAAGTTGTGCTACATATTCACTTCCATTTTAAAACCATTAAACACTAACATTATTTCACCAAAATATAGTGGAAAGTTGCAGTCTTATCATACGGGGATTAGAAAACTACATATATGCAAATAGAATAGCCTGTATATTTTTACATTGTTGGTTATAGAATAAATTCTACATCAATTTGCTATAACATTTCCTATATATTCAATGGTATTCTTTTAAATTACATATATTCATGCAAAATGTTAAAGAATTCCAAAAAGAGCTTGTCGAGAATTCAAAGAAAGATATCCCGTACTAAACGCCTCTCCTCTCCTCTGCCTACTTGGGGCCAATAGATGTAAAAAAAATAAGAAAACTTGAAACACTTCTTGTAATAACTAGTAAATAGTGTTATCTAGAAAACAATGTGATAATGCGAATGAGGATATTGGGATTAATATTTTAGAGCATTTCGGAACACATCCAGTAGAATACCTGCCAGTTCTGAAAATATCGGCACTTCAAAAACATCTGTTCATAGAATTTTCAAATACAATAAGATCTGTTTTCAGAAATTCTAATTTAACTCTCTGAATATTCAATATGTAAAAAACAATAAATATAACAATAGTATTTACTGACCAGGTAAAAAATTTCGGCCGTTTAAAAGCAGTAATAAACCAAACGAGTAATTTAAAAGAAATGATTCTCTGGAGATGGGTATAGGGAATGTTATATTAAATCGGTGTAGAATTTAATTCTTCGCCCAACCAGATAAAAACATGCAGAGTGTACTATTTTAAAAAAAATTGAGTTTTCCCATCTTCAACATTCTTTGAGATATCACTAATTTTTAAACACCTTGTATAACACGACAGGAACTTTTTACTACAACTTCGAATTCTAATACCTAGTAGTTTTAGAATGAGAGACTTTTGGCACTTAATCAATTACGTTCAACAATGCCGAATTCAAAAGTGGAATAATATACAGGTATCCCCAAATTGAGTTCACAATAAGTATGATCAATGAAAAAAATTGGGCAGGAATTTCATGTTTGGAAAATAAACCCTGCTTGATATGAAACTCATTTAGTTAGTTTACTTTCGATTTTATAAAATCAAACAGGCTTTTACAGTCGAGCAAAAACTATTAAACTATTCGTTTCAGGTAAAGTACCTTTTTTTGCTAGCAGTATGCCAAAGTATTACTAAGAAAAGTTGTTTAGAATAAAAAGTTTTGAAGTTATGCAAAATTTCAGAACGATCGACCTACTTTGATTCTATCAATTTTACTTTAGCCTCAAGCCCATCTGAGACGGTGATATTTCTTAAATTTTGGGTGAAAAATCAGAACATGCCTTCTTCTCGGTTAATGTCATAACTTTTTATTCTGAATAACCGTGTTTTAGTAACATATTGGTACATTATGAACAAATTACCTGAGGCAAAATTGACAAAATCAAAGTAGGCTGATCGTTCTGAAATTTTGCATAACTTATTCACAGCTTTTCATTCCGAACGATTTTTCTTAGTAATATTTTCGCCTACTGCTGACAGAAAAGGTACTTTACCTGAAACTAAAGTAATTTTTGCACAACTGTAAAAACCTGCTTGTTCTAAAAAAATCAGAGATAAACTGAAAGTAAGTTTTAGACCAAGCAATCCCAAATATGAAATTCTTACCTAAAATTTTTGTATTCATTACACCTATTGTGAACTCAATCCGGGCACACCCTATATAGGCCTTAAAACAGCTTTTCATTCCGAACGATTTTTCGTAGTAATATTTTGGGTTAACAGAAAAGGTACTTTATCTGAAACTAAAGTAGTTTTTGCACAACTGTTAAAGCCTGCTTGATTTAAAAAAAATTCAAGGATAAACTGAAAGTAAGTTTTAGACCAAGGGCTTATATCCTAAATATGAAATTCCTATCTAAAATGTTTGTATTGATTATACCTATCGTGAACACAATCCGGACACACTTATATAGGCTGTTTCATTTAAAACAACAAAGTTCATAACAAATTCCGGTTAACCAAAAGTGTTAAAAACTTGAAAATATTTTAGAAAACAAAGTAACTACCCAATCATTACAAGTCACAAATCTTTAATCTGAAATATTTCGTTAAGACGGAAAACTTTTAATTAGCCAGTTTCGTGGACAACCCGGTATATTATGCAAGAAGATCTGTTGCTGTTAGAATGCGCTGAAACTTCCAAATCGAATAGAAAATACTAGATATTTTTAAATGTTATTACTGATACGCTGAAATAGCCCAACACAATAAGGTAAAATAAATGCATCTTACTGAAAATGTAGAACTTTTTACGTATTGCTGGTAACAAGAATGGAGGAAATCAAACTTTCGAAGTGATAACTACAAGTAGTGTTAAATGCATAGATACCATAATTTTTTCAATTTTTTATAATATGTAATATGATAATTTATAGCTAAGTTAATTCAGCAACTTTAATAATCTTACTAATATTACCGTTCTACACACTTAGCTATCTTCTAAATAACAGTTGTCGAAGAATTTTTTTCTTCTCTTTTTACTCCAGAAAAAGTGCTAAAAATGTGGGATATATTAGAGCACCCTTTAATAGATACGATTTCGCAGTGTACCTAAACAGCAAGGCATAAGTGTTTGACATGACCGACTTTGAGAGACCATAACTTATTCAAATGACAACCAACACTTACACAAGCTCGTCCGAGCATGTATGTGTAATATTGAGGAAGCGACGATAACGCGTTATCCAGATAATTAGTGTCGGCTGGCATAGTTCGGCTTGATAACGCCGGTGATAAGTTATCGGAACTCGACCCGCGCATTTAGCTACAGCGCTTTTCTATCTAATTGTGCGCCGGCTAAAACTTTGCACATGTGTGACCACGTACGGCCAGCATGCGTGTATTTGTGTATATTACGTATAACAAGAAGCAAGTCAATTCAGTAAATTTGCGATGAAAAAGCTTGGTTGAAGTGAAAGCTCGAAGGAAAAAATGGGACCCTATGTTATTTGATAGTAATACCGTTCTTTGAGTTAATGTCATTTGTAATTTGAACTTATCTCCCTTTTGGTATGTGCGTTTCCATAGGCAGTAGGAATTTTATCCGATTGATTAGGCGAATACATAGTTAACTTTCCTAAGTAATTAGGTATGCGCTAGTAAATACGTTGCACAATGAAGAAATCACTGCAAACAATGCAATTTCCATGCTTGAAAGTCACTATCTTGCATTCGCTCTGTAATACATAAGTTGATAATGAATTATAGTTAGTTTTTTAGTATCCTTCATCCATAGTGTTTCACCGAAATGGTTCATTAGAATTTTCGAATTTCGTTTTGAAGTTTGTAGTAGTCGCGGTTAATTATGGTCTATTTGAGGTAAATGTTTTTTTATGGCATTAAGGCATCAAAGCACATCTGCCACGTTAAACACCTAACAGATTAATGGGTAGATTCCATGCATATTTGTGCCGCCTCTAAGGTTATCTGTAAGCGTATATAACATGTGCTTCCAGACTTACGGATAATCTTACAAGCGCTACAGATATTAATAGAATCCCACCATGAAACTATTTGGAAAATTGAAAAACTTTAAAGATCTCTCAAATAATAATCCTGCATTCCTCGATGAAACGCATAAGCGAGCCGTATGGTCTGCATTATTAGGTCTAAAAATGAGAGCTGCAGATGTTGGTGATGGTACCTTAAGTGTTATTAACTTCGCGGACAATTTTTGCTTTTCTAGTTCATAGTTGTAGCATGCTAAAATAAGATGATCTAAATCAGTTACCTCATAATCACATAAACAAGCTGGAGAATCAATTAGCCTTTTCACTTTTTCACTGTTTTCGAAAAGAACAGGCTAATAGGTCTGTGGGATTTAAGGTGCGCAATGTCCTTTATCTCTGCTTTTGGTATGAAGGTGACTTTAACCCTTCGCCAAGCTTCTGGAATATAACCCACCTCCAAACTACTTCGGCTTATCCGGATCATGTAGGGAAGGATTTCGTGCTGCTCTTTCTGAAGTAGGACTGCAAGGATCCTGTCTACTTCCGGTGTTTTAAAAGGCTGAAAGGTGTTTATAGCCCATTTTAACCGTTCGCACATATGTGTCTGGCCATTGTAGTAGGTAGTTGGTCTTCTATGTTGCTCGGAAAGATTTTCCGAGGTACCCACTTTGCTTTCAGGGAAGTGAATCCCTAGAATCTTCTTCACTTTCAGTGAAGCTTCCATCTGGCTTTCTTAGTGCGATTCCTGTATCGATTCTGCCCTTCGCCATTACTTTGTGAAGTCGTGAAGCGGTAGGTGTTGAATCGATTTCCTCACCTACCTTTCTGAAGCTGTCTCTTTTCACATTCCTAATAGCTTTGTTGTAGGAGGTAAGCTTCTCGGTGCAGCTCTGCCAATCTCCGTTACACTTGGCCTCGTTAAAGCTTCCGCGTATCCGATCTTAATTTTAACACATGACTGTTCCACCAAGATGCGTCCTTACATTTTTTATTCTGCTGAACAGGGCCACTCAATTCGTATGCCTCGAGTATAGCCTCGTTCGCCTCTTTGAGGTCGTTTTCCAGATCCAGATGATGCCTAGCACCTCTGGATTGGATGATCGTTAGATTGCTACTTATATTGGCTCTGTAGTTGTCCCAATCTGTCTTTCTGTGTTTCCTCCGGAGTGGTGGCTCTGGAGTTTCTGTCTCTAGTCTGAACACAATCATCCTGTCATCAGAGAGAGAAGGTTCACTTGATACACTCCAGTCTTTCAGCAAATCCTTTAGGTCCAATGTATTTAGTGTAATATCTAGCATTGCCTCCCTTACCGTTGTTACAAACGTGCGGATATTCTCTATATTGTATACGAATAGGTTATTACAGAGAATATACTGTAAAAGTTGCTCACCTCTCTGATTGGTGTCCTTGCTTCCCCAAACAGTATTGTGTGCTTTGGCGTCGCATCCTATGAGTAGTGGTACTCCCCCTCTTCTGACAGTGTGGTGGTACAAGCTCATCTCCATCGAAGTAGCATGAAGCTATTACGATTTCTTGCCATTTTTCCTTAAATTCGAGGTGCTCGAATCGAGGCGAGGTCTCTCGTCATGAATACTGGAGAACAAATATAATTAATATTCTCTCTAATTAAGATACATGCTCTAGGTAGACTGGTATTATCGCTCTGTTACCTGTTCTTTATAGACCCAGGGTTCTTGGATTAGTGCCATAGATTTTCTTTTTGTGAACGTCCTGGAGATAACAGCGGAAGCTCCTTTGGCGTGGTGGACGTTATTTATGCCTGCCATTTCGCTGATAGTTTTCGGTGAGGTTGCTGTCCTCACTGGTAGGGGTCTTGCCTCTCTCTTGTTCTTCTCCCTCTGCGGTGGCGTCGACCTCCATTCTAGAGTCGGATGACGATTCTCCGTGATAATGGTGTACCTGTTGCTTCTGATGGTTTGGTGGGAAGCTTCGTCGATTCCCACCTTCAAGAGCCTTTACCTTCATCCTTCAGGCTTAGAACATTCCAAAGGTTTGTCCTTAGCCCTTCATTCTGTGCTTCTATCAATGTTAGAAGCTTCTCAGGCGTTGTCCCTGACATCTAGGGAGAAACAAGGTGCGCCGTATGGTTTTGGAACTTCATACTCCCCGCACGTCGTCAGCTCCACTCCCTTGCAAGCTTTTAGCTTGGGTACTTCTAGGCGGTGCCATTTGGCGGAATGTGGTGATCCACATTCAATTACAATCAGGTCCAGCCTAAAGTGGTTGCCTTTGAATTGGATCTTATGCTCCCATCCATCGTACATTTCCTCCACGAGTGCGTCTTCCACCGCCGTTTGTTCGTCCGCATTGAGAGTAATCTCGTAATCTCAAAGAACGTCCCTGGCAGAATGACAACTTTCCCCACATCTTTGACAGCCATTGTATAGCTGGCTTTTTTGGAGCCAGGAGTAGTGCTTTTTCCCACTTTCTGTTTCTTTTTCCTAAGCGGCTTTTGAGTTGGAGAGTCTCCTTCCTTTTCCGCTTAACTGTTTTGCCCCTTCTTTAACGCTTCTTCTGGTGCAAGGCCTTCACTGAGATAGCGCAAATACCATTTGCATTAGGTTGTCCTAGTTCAAGTAGGGGGTTTTGATTTCCTTTGCTCTGTCTTTTGAAGAGTCGAAGAAGTTGCCGTTTTGCATGTTTGTAATTTTCCAATCTCTTTTGTATTTCTTTTTAATAGCGAAAATTCTTTTAATAAATGAAAAACTATGATTAAATAAACATTCTTTATATGATCTTTATCAAAAATACCACCCTTTAGTTATTTAAAAAATTGAATTCAAAATTTATTCTTTGAAAATTTTGAAATCGTATAATACTAAAAATACACTTTTCGATGTTTACCTTTATCTTTCCTTTGAATAAGGTATTTGATCGAAACGTCAATCAAAAAAAAATATTTAGTCACCATCCTTCAGTTATCAAAATAAAAAAAAACTATTACGAAGAAATACCAAAATGTTTCAAAAATAACAAAATAAACATGACGTTTCCCAAAAGAACTGTTGCGCTGTTGCTAGTGAACATCCTTCGATTTTGACAATCCTCGTGTTCTAGATATTGAACATGCTACAATGCTACCATGTTTTTTTTTTGATAGTCGGTATAACAGGATTCTATTTTACAATAAATGAGTTTCATTTTTGGATTGATATAGTTGTATTCTCTCCCATTTCTAATTTAGTAATTTAGATGTTTACTGGTTCTGTTGTTTTTTAATTTGTTTATATTTTGGTAATTTATTGTTTTAATTGTAATTTTACTTAACACGTTTTTCCATTGTCATTATTTGGCCATTCTTTTTTACCTCCAAAAGGCTTTGCTTTTACATATTTTATTTTTGTATGCCAAACATTTCTTGGGAATCTTTATGATTTAGAAACATCACCTGCTACCGTTAAGTAATCTACACGCACGAACGACAATAGCAGAATTAAATCAGATCAAAATTGTGAAGACAGTAAATAGACACGTTTTTGCGTAGTTGGAGATGTTTCTGCTTAGCTTTAATTTATTTCGGGGTAACTCGAGAGCCACCCTCCGATATTTAAAAATGGCATACTTAAGGCAGGTTCGACATAATTTAGTGCAATATTTGACAGCGGTTAGGGAGTTTTGTTCCTAAAATGTGGCAACGGTGTTGACATCTTCTCACCACAATTTACATTTCTGTTGCATTCTTACTACGGGACCCAAGCATATTATAATTAATTATTGAGTGCTGTGACTACCACCCTTAAAACTCGAACGTTGTCTAATTTAAACGTTGAAGGATGTCTAGTTTAGAAAATAGTACTTACTCGCATAGTTGCATTTTGTGAGTTATTTTTGCTAACTGTAATTAAATCAAGGCGAGTAAAACACATTTAGAAAGATATAATATCACAATACAATTTTTTTTGAACATATGAGGATATGTATATGTAGCAGTATATACCATCATAAAAACATGCTTAAATACAATGAAGTGGTAGAATATACAAGTAGGCGGGGCTCATGATCTGTTGTAGGAATCATCGAATGTATAAACCCCCTTTCATCGGTATCACATCTCAAGCTTCACGTATAATCATCCACTAGGTGAAAAGGATTTAGCTTGCGCGCCTCCTAGGAGCCACACGCTAAACTGTCACCCCCAAGTAACCGTAGCATAAAGTTGGCAATGCAGTCATTGACCTAGCTCGGATAGTTCGTGGGCTATCAGTTCCGTTAGATGGCTCGTATAAACGACAACCAGACTGAATATGATCGTGATTTTAAGAACGGCTTACCATAACGTAATAAAACATCAAAGAAAATGCTTAAATACAGTGAACCGATAGAACATGCCACCAGGCGGGGCTCATGGTCTATTGCAGGAATCACCATACTAGCAAGAGCAATGAAAGGAGGATAACACTAGGAACGAAGTCGAGTTTCTGCATACCAGGTGTCATCAGCACTCCTCCTAGTGTAGAAACCCACTTCCATCACTATCACGGCTCAAGCTTTACGTACAATCATCCACTAGATGAAAATAGTTCAGCTTGGTCCATGAACTATCCAAGCTAGATCAATGACTGCATTGCCAGCTTTATACTACGGTTGGTTGCGGGTGAGAGTTTAGGGTGTGGCTCTTAGGGGACGCGCAAGCTGAATTCTTCACCTAGCGGATGATGTGATACTTCATACTACACCTCAATAGCTAGCTTTACTATAACTTGTTCTCTATGTAGGAAGGATACTATTTGTTCATAATATAATTTCCTTTAATAAGTCGCAACCATGATCTTTTTCTCAAAGTTATAGAAGTTGTATTAGATATAATAATTAGTAATATCTGTATCTTCTATTGTGATTGCATTTGTAAAGTACATTGGGTCTCAAAATTCATGTCATGCCCTAGGTAGGCGACATCAAAACTTTCTTCCTTATGGGAGTAGCTTATTCCCGGAGTGCTCTTAATTATCGCCGATAGACTTTCTTTCTTACATCTATACGTATTATAACGCATTTTCAAATGGAGAATTTGGTCCTAAAATAACATCATAATTTCAAACGTGCTCACGGTCGCTGCTAGCTTATACGAACGGTAATATTTCGATGCCTACGGATTGAATCTTAATTGGTGATGTATTTTCTAACGAAAATATGTTTGTTACCTACATCGATATGCTTAAAGTGTTATGGAGGTATAAAACATATCGCATATAGTAGAGATACATATACAGGAGGAGAAGTTGACGATATTAATTGCTTGATTGTGTTATTTCTGAATGTTTTATTTGTATTCTGTACTATATCTGTATTTATGTTATATTACTGCTACCGTAATTATTTTCACTGTATTTTCCTGAAATAAAAGGATTAATTTCTGTCTTTTTTCAATAGGAAATGAGGTGATCCTCTGTTTTATAAATAACCGATTTTACGGATTTCTATATCAATATTGTATTTAAAAATGCACCTGATGTGAATTATCTATTGTTCAAAATTTGAAGTTTTGTTTTGCATAGAAAGTAAAGAAAATTGTTGAGTGTCGTTTCATTACCCGAATAGGAAATATTGTCAGTTTCTCTTAATGTTTAATTTCAATAAAAAAAAATACTACCTATACGATACCGAAACTTTGAACCTATCTTAACGTGACACACGATCTTTGGAAAAACTTTTGATTAGAGATCGTTATAGTTTTTAACAATAATTTTCTTTGTAGTTCTATCCAGTTGTGTAGTTCTCTTTGCAATCGTTCAAAATATTGTCTGATTATTTATATTTTGTGTACTTTGTCTTTTATATGCCGAGTATATAGTTACTTTATTGTTTATTCAATCTAGTCGAATCGCATCGACAGCGTTAGATAATGTATTTTTTTTTATAAAACTCTGGGTGAAAATAATAACTCTTAGCTAAACCGGCAAATCTTTACCTATTTTTCATTACCTATTCACAGAATTCCTTTTTAGAATTTTAGAAACAAATAGGAATTCCCTTTTCACGATGGTAAGGATGTTATATTTAACTAAAATCTATATGCATTCAATGAAAATAATAAAATAAATAAATATGGGCGATGCCGTACCGTTTTCATTGCACAGGATATTATCAGCTTTCTTTTCTTTTATACAAGTTTTGATCTAATGAATTATTCGTAGTATTAATCATCAAATTCATTAAATCAACCAAAACATGGCTCAAATAATGACTTCATGAAGTTCAAACGTTTCTAATACATATCCAAATATTATTTACTTCATCTTCAATCTTAAAATTTTGATTATTTCATTGTTAATTGGAAAATTTCGGTTACAACAAATATGTTTTTCTCAAAATATCTTTATTTGTCCACGACATTTCCTTATTTGATATTTAATTTAAAGTGTTGTTGAAAAACCATGTTTTCCATTTAAAATTATCTCTCCCTTGTACTTAAGGAAAAAGTTTTAATATCTGCTCCGTAGAACATGACATTAAAAAAGCGACCCACTGTACATACCTCAATCCTAAACGCTTTTGTGGTGTTGAATATGTGAAAATTTTAATAAATTTTCTGTGGGTCAGAGGTAAAATACCGTTACATTAATAACTTGCGAAGAATAAATCGCAAGAACAAATTAAATGTCTCCAAAAAAACTTTCTGGGGAATATTTCAGACCGTTTATTCAGTTAGACCGTTTAATTACCTGATTTTAAGACATACTTCATGTTTTATTACACCATCTTACACCAAAGATAAAGAGATATAGAAGCGGATATTTAAAAATCCAGAATCAAAACTAACATTCCTTTTTTATGGATTCAGATGAGATAAAACGAGATAAGATTTTATCTAATGAGACCAATCAATTATTAAATACAAAGTAACTATATCCCGCTACTATTTAATTAATATGTAAGAAGTCTTAGTTAAGGTGTTGACACGATTTTTAAATATATTAGAAACACTCTTAATGCAAAGTTACTGACAGCTTTGGCAAAATTAATATATTCCAAACCAACTCATTTCGCAAAGCAGGTCGAGTAACATATAAATGTAACATTCACATTTAAATGAAATCGGTAGTGAAATTGCTTTGCATTTCTTCATTCGTGAATATACAGGTATACCAACCAACACATTATAGTAGTAAGTACCCAATATACATGTGTCATACAATATTATACAATACGCCTACTTAAGCCGAAGGAATAAATTTTCATTAAGTGTTTCCTTATCTAGCTCATACTGCCTTGCCCGAACTACGCTTCTTATTGTTTTATTTCGCTCGCGTTGTGTGCAATTCTGAATTCACGAATCCGTCAGCTATTAATTACTCCGCCGGGTACAGCTTTATCGTTTACATTACAACTTATGACAACACGGAATCTGGTAAGGCTTTTTAGCGAAATGATAAATTGCGACCATTCCCCGAACAATATCTTTTATTCTAAATCTAGTTCGTTGACTTGGAATGAGTCGAGTTGGACGGTATAATATGTTACGTTCTGCTGTATGTATGTTTCGCCAGAAAGAAATGTTAGTTATTAGTACATTTGCAAATATTGGAAATAATACCTACATACATGTATGCTGCATAGCAAATAAATAAGTAATGTAGCTATAAACCTAGGTGGATACATTCTTCAGCACTTTTTTCAATTCAATAACATAACTTGTTCATATATTAAAATTAAACAAATATTCTTGCGAACTTATTTTTTTTTTTACTTTAATTGTCATTGTTGCTTCATTCAACTTGCTCTTGTGCAGAATTAAACTAAAAGAAAGCTGAAAGTGACGGTTTATATGAATATATGTACCAGCAAATGTTCTAACAATAAGTAAACTTGGTGATAAAATTCACATAGACATCCAGTTCGATTTTTGATCCATCCTGATATATATTTGTATTTGAACACTATGCTTTAGGAGTTACAATTGACAGGAAACTGTGTCGATTTTTAAAATAAGATGCAGACAGACAGCTGGTGGGTGCGTCTTGTTTAAAATTCACTTAAGTTGACAATGAATGCGAGGGCTTACACTACACGATGAAGTGTGATATGCAAAATCGTATTTTGTTGCAATAATTGTGTTTTTGCCTTTTTTTATATACGATTTTATGTTGAGCTGCTTTATAATATACTATTGTCTTACACCTTGCTTGTATAAGTATGTGCTAGTGGGAGAGAAACAATAAGATGAAAAAACTATACTTTAATACAGGTTCAGGCATACACATCAATGTTGAATAAGGATATACATAAAAGAAAATTATAAACTTTCAAAGGGATTAGGTATTCTGAAAGTAAAATGACACTTTGAAATTTTGCGAGCAATTATCAATACATACAATACAATCGAATTTAATTAAAGGTAGATTGAGCATTGTAAGATATACTGATAACTAACACACGAAATATAAATAAACTTCTATCTCACAACAGTTTTTTAATCTTCACACTATGTATAACATTTCATTAGCTAGGATATTATCTCAAATAAATTCTAAATATTTATAATTAAGGGGAATTTGTCATATGAATAGCTTCCCACATATTAAGATTTCTACAATTTGAAGACTTAATTACTTCTAAATCATTAATTAAAAAAGTGTGTCATATATTAACAAAATGATATGCTAAAGCGGATTTATCAGCATTACGATTTTTAATATGATATAAATGTTCTTTAAATCTAACATCGGCATTCCTTTTTGTTTGACCTATGTATGCTTTATTACAAACACTGCATTTGATCTTATAAATCCCAGTTCATTTTTTAAAATCATTAATTTCAATATTATATTTTTATTTGCTTCTCAAAGTATTAGAACTTACAATTCTGTTGAAAAGTCTATCTGCTCATGGCGCTCCAGCAATTGGATTAATCCAAATTTTATAAGTCGGTATACGGACGCACGACCAACCATAATAATTATTAATTCCTGAGCATTATATGGAACACTTAATAAAATAGTAAGAGAAAAAAAAGGAAAAGAGCAAGACATCTACACCTAACATTACATTACATTGACTAATCGAAAAATTTAGCTAAAAAATAAAAACATTGCTATTGTAGTCATAGTTTAATAGTTTTTTTAATTTTTTTAATGGTAAAATTTTCCAGTCATTTGGTTATATATTTTAAGATGTCTATACTTTTAGCGATAAGCTTCAATTTATATCCCACTGAATGCATTTGTGGATTTCTGATATTATATCCATGTAAGTTATTATTTTTGTTTGTGCTTGTGAATGTATAAGCTGAATTATAATATAAATCCAAGAAGGGTTAACATTTTTAAAGCTTTTAAATAATTTCTTCATCGGACGAATTGATTAATTCCTGCAATGCATGCAACAGACGACTTCTGTTTAAGGAAACCGTTTATTATTTACCGCTGCGCACGAGAATCCCCATAGTAGTGAGAACTACATCCTTCAAAGATGCTAGTTTAAATATTGATCTGTTTAGTTTACTTATTAATTGATGGTAATGGGTATTCCAGCCTAAGGTAGAAGTAAAAGGTATTCCCAGAACGAATGCTGAAACAGTAGACTTGATTTCATTATTTAAAATCTGTAAATGTACACATTTACAAATATTAATATAAAATATACGAATTATATTTATATATTTTATTTAATTGAAATTTATATACTACATCGTCATCACTGACAAAATCAACTATATCGTTTAAAAATATTGAAAATAATAATGGCCCTAAAACAGGTCCTTGTAAGATCTACCAATATTAGTACATTATAATTCTTATAATATATAATTAGTTAGTATTAGCATTGTTGGTGCTTACATCCACAAAGTGAAATCTGTTTGAAGTATGAGGAAATCCATCTAGGATACCTTTTCGCAGAAAAATGTTTATTTTGTTTGAAAGTAGGGTGCTGTTTTGCCGGAAAACTATTTTCTTTTTAACTACATGCTTTTCGACGAAAAGTAACCGTAATTAAATGGAATGCACCTTAGTTTTGATTAATATTTTAGAATGTCTGTATAACTTCTGTGTAAATAAGACAATACACATTACATATTACATTGTTATTATTATGTACATATTAAACAGCACATTTTAGTTTCTTTTAAGTATTATTGAAGTACAAACAGTATTTTAAATAGGAAAGCCGGACCTTTTGGTTTATTTGCGTGGACACGCATGTATATGATTTAAAATTTTTACCTTTTAACGGAAAATACAAGCGCCTGTATTTTTACGCGGAAGCATTTTAGTTTTATTCATGTTCCCACGAGCATAAGTCTCAGATACACAAACAATAATGAACAAAAGTGAATATTTTTCGCGCGAGGTTAAAGAAATTTCAGAAATAATTGGAATCTTTCCAGTTAATGCTGATTTACTTATAAGCCAAGGAACTTTACAGCGGTATATAGTGTTTGAAGGTATTAAAACTGTTATACACGGGAAAAACGATCTTGTTGTTTTCAACCATTTCATGCATTTGGTTACAGTTACTAAATTATTACTTGATTTAGGAATATGGAAAATATTCCTGTATTCAATCAAACAAATAATTTGGTTAGTAGATTTATTTGAAGCTAGGGCAGTATTTATAATTTAACTAAATATTTACATGGAAGTGAAAATAAATACCGCATTTTATTTTCGCATATTTCTCCTCATATAGTACAACAGATGAGCAGATATACTTATGTGTAGTAGAGAGATTGTCGCATAGATGACGCATCTCCTATTTCATTCCAGTAACAGATAATATTTCGCACAAAATAGGCTGGAAACTACGATCGTAACATACTAATCTGGTATATTTACCAGAACAACATCTGATAGGAATCACCGCCATTGAAAAGACGATTTCTTTAAGGGCACACTAGAGTGCTAAGATGGTCACTGGGGCCAACTCCCAATATTACTAGTATTTACAACATTCTAACGGCAAATCAGTCGTCTTAGTGCATGGGTTTTTGGAGATAATTCATTTTCATTTCGACTAAAAATGATCACGGCATTTTGTTGTGTTTCCTCTTAAATCTAAAATGAATAAATGTTATAAGAGAAGGAAAAACCTCTTGAATCAAAATGCTTACGGTTTTCTGCCAATCTGCATAGTTTTCAAGTTCAAAATAAAGAGGACTTGAATCAACTATCAATATCTTTCACTGAAAAGAATAAACTGTTTCAATAAAAAATATATTATTGCCGAAGAAATACGTGAATTTAAAATTATATTCCTTTTCAAGGAGACACCAAATTATGTTGGCCATTTAGAAAACGCAAAGAATTTTGGTTTGATGCAATTCCTTTTAAATGAAATGGATATTTCTCTCAGTGTAGGTATTCATTGATACAGTTTTGCAATGTTACTTTTACCATTTGCTATTTAGTTGTTATTATTTTAAAACGCATAATTCGTTGGACAAGTATTAGGTAAGCCTGTCTCATTCAAAACTAGAATTCGAAATATATCTTGTTTAATAAATCTGTAGCTAATGATGGCTGTTAGAGTAATAATATCCATTTCACATATTTTAGATATTTGCGGAAAAATTTAACATCTCCTACAGAGTAATACCTTCACAGAGATTATCTGAAACGCAGTGGACAGTCACTACAATTGAAAATACCCAAAAATGTCCCAAGAATCTCAGATCCCACAAAACATATAGCGCCGCCTAGCGGTCGATTCCTTTTCGGTTCCACTTGTTCAAGAACTTGTACGGTTGGGTCTCTTTATAATTCCTTCACTCAACACTTTTACAATAGGAAAAAATTGATTATTGTCAGCTGCATTTATTTTTCATTATTAAGAACGCCACTTTATTGCACGTCAGCTGTAACCCGTTAAGTAGCCTTTAGCTATGGATATTCAATTTCCAATCAATTATTCTCCACATTTTCTTTTAATTATCCATAATATCCACGCAGTGAGCATCGTCCTGAATTAACTAGGCACCCGTTTAATCTGCTCGCATCGGATTAGTTAAAATATTCAGCGTGCAACTTCGCGACAGCCTGTTTCTTTCTAAATACAGCCCGCGGAGCGGACAAAACGAAAAAAGACGGGGAATAATAAGAAGAAGCGCGAAGCGCCGTTCCAGGAACTCCGTCGAGGCACTTAGCTCGCTGATGTAGCGGCCTCGTTCTTATCACCTTGTTTATGGTCGGCCATACCAACCTCTACACATGTAACTTACCCACGACGAAATATACCTACGGCCTCTACGTTTCGTGTGTGCGTGACTCGTATGCATATATAGAACTAGCGTATAGAAAAAGCAACCCCGCGTCCATTAAGAGGCTTTTCTCGAAACACATTAAATCCATATAAAACCGAAATGCATCAAAATGCAACTTAATTTGAATAAATTACGGCCCGTCCATGGTCCGGCCAAAACTACAATAAATTTAATATTACCGGTTCTGGTCTCTCTTTCTCCATTTTGGTTGTCTCTAAAGAAAAAACAAAAAAGAAACGAACACACATGCTTAACACGCATACTTACTCCCTAGTGTAGGTTCCATATATTCCTATTGTATAGAGAAAAAACACAATCGGCATATAAGAATAACAAATTTTGGTGCTTCGTCGGACTGGTTTGGAATTTATATGAGTCTAATTATTCGGAATTATTTTCCCTTATATGGACGGGTCGTTAGTCTGTAGTAAAACGATTGAATTTATCAACAACCGCTTTTTATTGTAACTTGAGATCTTATCTTAATTAGCTCCATGATGACAGCTTCAATTTTTCTCTTAGAACCTATTTCTTTTAAGGTCTTCGGTGGAATAGTGGATTAAATTAGGAATAAATGGATTTGAAATGCGGTGCATTTACCCATTTACAATTTGTAGACCTATTAAGCCATATCACCTACTTCCATTATTAATTATTTTTGAGATAAGTTCAAGTTTTTCTCACGCGGTTTTGATCACAAATTAGACTTTGCATGCGGGTATAATAATTCGTACACTTAACCAAAAATGGGCCCTGAAATGAAAGAATATTATTTACAGGAAATAATGCATTAAAATTGGTCCAAACGAGGAGTTTATCAAATCAAATGAAAAGGATTTTATCATTCATTGTATTAATGAAACGAAAATCATTGAAAAGAAAAAGATAACTGGATTGGCTCAATGAAATATGTTGTTTTATTGTAACGAACACCAGTTTTGTTTTAACAACTGTATTTGGTTTACTGAATGACCACGAGTTATCGATTTTATGTATGAACTCCACCAGAAAAATGAAAAATGGCATCAATACAATGAATGTTACTTGATGATATGCTAATCGCAAGTGGTTGACTTAATCTATGTTATTCTTAATCCTAAAAAAATGTAGTTATTATTGTAGAGGAATAAAAATGTAAGTTTCTGCATACCGAGTGTCTTTAGCATTCCACCAAGAGCAAATTCACTTTCGTCAGTATCGTATCCAGATCTATTATTCTCGAGTTTAGGTATACGCCCTCTAGGGGCCACACGCAAAATTCCTACTCAGAGAGCATCAATCACTGCTGTACACCTTTCATTAAGGTATGCCATCTGTTCGTTCTTGCAATAAATTGCAAACCATTAAACTAACAAAGAAGGTATTACTTAATACTTTATTACGTTCATATCGTGAATAATTAATGAACATTGTACATAAAAATAACAATATGTATTCGTTCATATTTATATTATTAACAAAATTACTATATGAATTCCATAACAATTGAACTCTTCTTACTTTAACTAAATAATTTCCTTCCTTAGATGTCAATTGTTATTATATTTGCACCGATGAGACGACTTTAGTTATCTTCCAGCATTCGCCAAGGAGTAAAGGAAAACCATGGCAAAAGAATATTATGGGAGCAGCACCTGAAAAGTAGTCCCAGACCTTGTTATTGATAGCTACAAATTACTGTTATTATCCTTGTGAGTTTGTAAAAATCAGCGTCCACATCCCCTCAATTTTTCAGATTTTTCACACATCATGATTTTGAAATTGAAATAGGTTAGACCCGCGTAATCATCTAAAACCAAATAAAACAACAGCAACACCTATTCCAATATTTAACACTAACTTAATCCTAATAATTCTTACCAACAGTAATTAAATTTAAGATTTATATTTTAAATCTTTATGTATAAAGTCCATCTATGCTAAAAGCTATAATTTAACACTAATTTAGACCACTAAAGAGTATGAAATATTCATTTATACTACCCTACTAACTATTTAGTAACATTACCAAAAAAAATCCCGCCATGCGACCGACTCATTATCTTTAATATCTGTTTCGCGTGGCGACCAATCTAACACCTTAATTAATACGGTAACTTCCGCACGTGGCCGACACTCATCAAATAAAACATGCCCCATTGTGTTTACCCCACCACACTCACAATGCGAATCATTAACCCTCCCAGTTCTACATAAATCTGATTTAAAATTATTGTGACCCGTTATTAATTCTACCTCTTTATACGAAAAATTAACCCTCATTTACCTAAAACGTGTAACGCTACCGATAAATTTCCTAGTCCACCTCCCATTTAGTAATATCTCACCTACCTTGGCAGTCATTATCAAGATTATCCCTAAACGTTTTTTAAATACACTAGGCGAAATTAATCTATACGTAATGATTGCGCTATCCCCCCAGATACTGCCTCTTTTGCTAATTAATCTGCCCTCTCATTATCAAGTGTACCTACTGCTGTGTGCTGATGGTACAAGCATAAATGCAAAGTGAAAATGAAAATGACTAAAAAATGAAAATTTAAATTTACTAGCTCAGCGGATAAAGTTTTAAAAGGGCGCAAAAGACTTAATAACCTCAAGGTTATTTTCAGAATTGAACTATTCATGAAAAATAAAATGTGGGCGTAAGTAATCAAAATTTATTATTTAAAAAAAAAAAACATGTAATTATTACAATTTACAGGAAAAATAAAAACCTTAGACTGAAAGTCCTGGCCGAAATCAAAACCTGCATGAATCTAACAACTACGAGAGGACAATTCAAATCCTCGAACTAACAAAATGGTAGATTTGTTCTAGAAGAAATTTCTATTTCACACAAAATTCACGTGGTTTCAAATTTTAAACCAACCAAAAATTAAATTTACACAATTGAATTTAAATTACAAGCACAATGCTTCTTCTCACCTTACACGAGGTGATTAACAAAAGAAAACTAGAAACAGAAAAATTTAACCCTTTAAACAAAAAACAAAATTCTCTAAAACAAATTATAATAACGGCTCTTATACCAATATGTGCACAATAATATAATATCAAATATTATTTAAATGGAGTTCTTCGATTAATGTTCTAAATTCAAATTATGCGAACAAAATTTTAATATAAATTGAAATCACCAATTCGGTAACCAAGCAAATAAATTACATGTACTTACTCACGGCATCAGTCTAAGGAACTGCCCTAAAGAGGCCCAAACTCACATACATATATAAAATTAACATCTGCGTGCTACATCGTCGCACGAATAGCAAAGAAAATTCCTCGAACTATAACAATGAACAAAATATATACACTACCGGTGAACGCAAGAAGTACAAATGAATGAAATTAATATACACAACTGAACAATTAAATACTTAAATTCATTAAACAATCCTATTAACAAAATCTTGTCCAAATAAAAATTTAGAACTGTGGAAACACAGGCGTAGCATTGATAGGGATAATTCGGAATAAATAAAAACACAAATTTAAATTTCCGAAATCCGGGGTGCCATACCATAGCACTACGTAAGCCGTAGTCCAAAAAAGTTTTACATCCTCCTCATGCAACATATCCTAAGTATCTAATAACAAATCAGACGGATTTTTTAAATTCCCCAACGTTCCTAATACCGATAATGTATTAATTATAATTTACACGTTCCGTATAAATTCCCACTCGTGCCTAATATAACGTACTGCCTGATTTATTGCAACTCATTATGCCTAAAAATTATTTCGATGATTCCCTAATTTAAACTCTTGATCATATATTTCAATACCCCCACTATAAACAACAAAAGCCGTTCCCGTACCACCCTCACCCTTCGACTCATCCATAAAAATTTCTAAACCCTCTTCAAAAGTGCCTATAAATTTGTTGTAAATAATATCTACTTTTTAACTTCGCAGGATAAATTCTGCCTTCCTATATCTACTCACCTTTCTAAATTACCCGCTTCTAATCTAATTCTAATAATAATCTTGAACCCTATTTTATTCGTGGCTTTACTAAACGTAAGTTCCCTTAAACGTAAATCTACTGGTAATATCCCCAAAATAACGCACACCGCGTCTGCCGAAGTAGATGAATACGTTTGTAGGCCTAGCCGTTAACAATCTTTGCGCTACGATTTTTTTTGTTTCTTTAACTTTACACGCGTCTGCCCTTATCGCCCCCGCGTGCACGATTGCCTGTTCTATAGCGCCCCTGTAAATAGTAACTGCTGCGTTACCGTTTAAACCCTACGTGACTCAAGCCGATGCTCTAATTTTATTGCGCATTTCCCTATTTTTCGCGGTAACATACTGAGCATGCGTTTATCATCTAAAAATAACCCTGAGATATTTAACAAATTCTTTGCAATAAATTCTATGCTCCCCTAATTTAAGTGCAAGCTTTCGTTGCCTCGGCTCGAAATACCGCCTCTGATTTGTCTGCATTAAAGATTGTCCGGTTTCGTGACAGAAAATAAAATGTTATTAACAAGAAGTTTGAATTTTTGAAAGTCATTAAATTATCCTCATGACATCAGAGATAGTAATAATTTAGATATACCCTTCTGTTACAGAAACCGAAACCAAAGAAAAATAAACGGCGATACTGAACAATTATGTTTCACTCCGGCGGTGGTGGCTCCGGGAGTTATTCTGACGGCAATTCCAGTTTCCACCAACATCTACAGCAATCCCCAGTCTTCGTACCAAGCAGCAGGGCTGTTCCTCAATACCCTTCACCAGCCGGAACTCATTTTGGAGCTGCAGCTCACCAGAGCGCTTGGCCTCATAGTACTGGCGGCTATGGCGAAGTTCCAGGCCCTTCTGCTCATGGCTTAGGTGCTGGTGCGCACGCTGGAGCTCTATCTGCCGGACAATTCTACGCACAAAACATGATGATGAACACGTGGCGAGCCTACGATGGTACTGGGTTTCAGAGAACTTCGCCATATGGTGAGTTTGGTATGTCGATTTTATTCACTCATTAATATTTATGTATCACCTTCAATGTTTCCTTTGCTTTGTCAAAATTCAAAAGTTTTACATTAAACATAATCTGCAGAGAATTCAGAAAGGTAAGGATATCGTTTTCTGCATGAAAAACTAGATTGATTTTCCATCTTAATTCCAACAAACACTACTTGAATCCTAATGGTGCAAAATGCAAAGAAAGTAAATAAGGGTATAATTATTCCACAGGGATTCCTGTGAGAACACCTTAAGGAGACGATCAATTTATATATAATTGACAGTTTAGTTTAGATCGTTCCTGCTTGCTTCTAAATAGAAAGAGAAGAAACCTAAGCATATGCAAATGGATTTTATGTGTAATTTAATCTCGCAACTAATACATTAATACACAAAATGCAAATAAAATCAGTAAACTATAAAGTGATAAGTATATAAAATAGTTAAAACTCCTTGTCAACATAGGTACTAGGGAAAAATAAATCAATAAGCTCATTATTTTCTTACTAAATTTAGAATTAATTACAGCAAACATTGTTGATTAGTTAAACCATCTTTAAAACATGTTTACATATAAATACATATTGCTGTGATATTTTCATTGACAAAAACTATTTAAGCATTAAAATAGTGCCCAAAAAAAATAGTATCATAAATTATAATTTACATTTCTGTTTTTTTCTAGTATATACTTCTAGTGCTAAATTGATTATTTATTTTGAACATTATATATTGTTTCTAAGGATTTTTTCATTCTATTGATGCTATAAATGACCAGAGGCCTGTTGCATAAAAGTACAATTACAATTTACAGGTGATATTTTTTACAATCTGTCAAATTTTGACAGATTACAATTTACAATTACAATTTACAGGTGATATTTTTTTACAATCTGTCAAAATTTGACAGATTGTAAAAAAAATATCACCTGTAAATCGTAATTGTACTTTTATACAACAGGCCCCTTGGATTGTTAAGAAAATACTACGCCTCTTATTGATTGTAAAGAAAAGAGTATCTTCTGTTTTAACTATTATATGAAATGATTTTGTGTCAAAACTGATATTGCTCGTGTGAGGTTGTAGTTGTTATAAGTGATCTACGATATTTGAAAACAAAAGAGGAATTATTTTAAAGTTCTTTTGTAACTTGCTAGACCTGCTTGCCTTGTGTTGGACTGCATACTGTCGAGGTATTGTAAATGAATATTATTATAAATGCTAGGAATATTTCAATTGATTTTATATTTATATTTGAAACGTTTTATACAGTGAGGTCGTAAAATGCCGTCCCCCCCCCCCCCCTGATAACTTTGAATGGTATGAGATAGAGCAATGAAACAAAACCAAGTGAAATTAGAGATAATTTGTGATTTTTGCCTATAGAGATACGCACATGACTTCTGATGTTAAAATAGAGCTAGCTATCTTTAAAATTTTAAATAGGAAAGTAATTTCATTTAGAAGCTCATTTGGAAAGAATATTTCTATTACATCATGGCCAATGCCAAACAAGTTTTACGATTTTCGAAATTTTTACCAACTTATCCAAGATTAATAATTGGAGTACTTACGTTACTTTTTCTATAGCCCTTGTATAAATATTGTGGTTTTATGTGACTTAGGAAGCGATTGCTGTAAAATATGACATATTTTACAATATGACGTTTTTGCAAAATTTAGCAAAAGTGTCTTATCTGTCAGTGTATGTGTTATGTGAGTGGGTGTCTATGTTACAGATTACTGTAATTACAGGTTTCTGTACACTATATCCAAAAAGCACTATCCCCTATTGTAAGGGAAAAATGGGGGTGACAATCCTTAATGTAATTTTTTTTTTCAGTACCTATTGAAGATATCTTTATGAAATTTAAACTGTACTTAACTATCCATAAGCTCATAATAATATATTTTTTCAGAATTTTTGTGACACTGGAAACTGTAAGAAACGAGAAGTATATTTTTTGGGAGTGATTTTTTATACTAACCTCCAAAGTGACACCCACCAAAAAAATATATCTTATCTGTTCATTGGTTAGCTACTGCCAGTTAAAGTTACAAAAGGGTCGAATTGGTGGAACATAGTTAAAAAAAAATAAAAACCAATTATAAATATGTATGTATCAATTATTTCCCACAAACTATATTAAAACCTCTGAACTATCTCTATACCTATCGTCATAAGTATGTTCTTATAATAAAATATATACCTACAAATAAACTATAAACAATCAATATTTCGTAACTCATCGGATACGATGACGGCTACTCTGTACTATACTCGATGAAATATTGAAATTGGACCCGTCGAATATGCGATTTTACAGCATTCGGCCGCACGAATTTCGAACTTGTGATGTGTAGACTCGGTACAATGTTATCCTATAATGCGCTATAATGAGTATATAATAACCTATTGCCAAGATAATTCGATTTTCATACAAGTTTTGCCAAGTCATAAGAAGTTAACTAGCGAGTGAAAACATAGTTGACAGGCCACATATACTTAGATTTAAACAAAAGAAAATTGTGTTAATGAAAGTTAAATTGTTTTATTAAGTATTTCAATCTAACACTTGCGATAAGAAATAATGGAGAAAACAATTGAGATACGCAACTGACCGTGTGTACTAGTTGTGGTGATAGTGTTGGAAATGGCAGTTACGACAGGGATTTGGATGATTCTGCCTTTCAAGTGTTTTGCTGCAACAGTTCGCTTCAAGAAGAATATGCACATTATGTGAATCTAAAAAAATCTTACTACTGTGCCTTTAGTGCCTTTACCTTCAAGCATTTATTAAACGAAGATTTTTTATTCCAAAAGAAAACAGAGATTGCCCAAGCCATTTGATAAAAGATCATTTAAAAGCACAGTAGTTAAGATTTTTTTTTTAGATAGACATAATGTACAGTAAAAATGTGTTGTTTTATCTCTATTAATTTGTAACTCTGCATATTCTTCTTGAAGTTAACTATTACGGCAAAACACTTGAAAGTCAGGATCATCCACATCACTGCTGTAACTGTCATTTTCAACGCTATCACCACAGTCAATAGACACGGGCGGTTGCGTATCTCTATATATTATCAGCCAAGATTTATGACAAAAAAAATAGATATTCAAAACTCCCGCAAAATACTCAATAAAACAATTTAATTTTCATTACCACACTTTTCTTTTGCCTAAATCTAAGTATACGTGGCCTGCCAACTATGTTTTGACTCGCTATTTAACTTCTTATAACTTGAGAAAACTTGTAGGAAAATCGAATCGTCCTGGAAACAGGTCACTGCATACTCATTATAGCACATTATAGGATAACATTGTACCGAGTCTACATCACACATCACAAGTTCGAAATTTGTGCGGTCGATTGTTGTAAAATCGCATATTCCACGGATCCAATTTCAATATTTCATGGAGTAGAGTACAGAGTAGTCGTCATCGTATCTGATGAGCTGCGAAATTGTTAATGTCACTACGAAAATTAATACTATTTTATATAATAATAACAATGTTCAGTGGTTAAGACTGACACACCTCACAAAAATGTCCCATATTACCATGGTGGTCAACCAAAGCTGATTTGTTATTAGTGCCAGGAAAGTTTTTACAATCGTTCATGTGTTGTCTAACTTTATTTTTAAGATATTGTGAGGTTTGTCCAATATAGATTATTGACTCACGTTGAGAGCAAGAAATGGCATAGACAACATCCGATTTCAGAAGTAATAGTACAGGATCCTTACATTTGCAGAATAGTTTGTTCAATCAATGTATGTTGTACTTGGCAAAGGTGACCGGCAGGTTTTTGAAACAATCCCCAATCTTGGAAATTATAGCGGGAATAAATGGGAATCTGTAATACCTTTCCTTGGGAGAAGAGTTTGTTTGTTTCCCTGACTATTTACCGTATTTGCAACCCTAACTGTGTTGTACAAGATGGTGTAAAACATATCCCTAAAGCGGTTAAGTATTACTATCCGAAAAAATTCGCTGCACATAAAAAAGTATGTCATTTACAAAATCGCATCGACTGAGGCAGTGGTTACAAATCTCATACATTTGTACGTGAAGGTTTATTTAAGCACGGAAAACTTAAAAATACATCGTATAATCTTAATGCAAACACTCACGACTCATACCAAAATAAAAGAATATTAATAACCAAGACGAGATATAAGTAGCACTAGCAAAAATACGACAGCAATCCAAAATGTTCCCGTAAGTGATGTTGCCAACAGAAAGAAACGAAAACAGGAGGATATATTATTCCCAAAACTCTTTAATAGCCTTCCATAAAAACACCTTGGAATATAAATTAATAAGATCTCTCCCGAAATAACCGCGCAATCTGTATAAAGCAGATGCTTAATTGTTCCTGTGTACTTAACCTCTTGACGCAACGTACCACTCGTGTACGACAATGATTAACGATCAATGCGCCTCGTAGATGCATTACGTTAAGGCAAAGATGGTGGAAATTTATAATAACGGAGCATCTGTTGCATCTTTCAATTTAGTTACGATCGTCAGTAGTACTTTTAATGCAAAGGAAACGTTTTAATCGAATTTAGATCCAATTTGTGATGAGACTTGTACAAAGTATGCAACTCTACGTACTTATATATTTAGAAATCGCATTTTAGCGATAGAAGAATAAAAACATGAGCGTAAATCACTTGTTCGGCTTCAAAAATAAAGGTTAAACGGCCACATAGGTACTCAAGTCGTGAAAGATACGAACATGAAGGAGTTTATCTTTCCGCTCGATGAATCCCTACAATATTCTAGTGGAAGATCCTTTCGCGAAAACAGATACCTTATTGCTTTCATCTGGGCGCAAAAGTTCTCTCACTGTGCCGGGAAGTGGTTTCGGAAAAACTTCAAAGGAAAAGGATTCGATAATAATGATTTAGGATCTGTCAGATTTCGCTGCTTCTGGTGATAAAGTTTCTTTGAAGTTGGTGTAAGTAGTTAATTGATGTACCTATTCAAAATGGGGCATATGGATATCCCTGCGGGTCTAAATTTTGTACCTATTAATTGATCAAAATCAAAGTAAATCCTCAAATAACATATCGTATTTCCAAATTTATTATTAGACACAATTTAGGAATTTTATGAGAGTGCTAATCAGATGTAATATTTATATGCTCTTTAAATGTGTAAAGATTGCAATATAAGGTGAATAATTATAATATCTCAAATATTGAATATGCATTGGTAAAAATTGCAACTGTATTATAATATATTATAGGTATTATACGTCTTGATATTACAAATAAATATTTCACATTACGAAAGCAATTAAAACTAAATTATATCTCTAACGGTAACTGATAATTAATGACGGTTTATATGAGAATTTCAATTTGACTTCGGGATAAATAAGTATTTCTTGAACATGTTAACACATAATGTGGGAATAATCAGATAGTTACATTATTTGTCAATAAATATACAGGGTTTTCCACAGAAGTTTTCCGCCTTAACCAAATTCCTGTTTTAAAAATTTGGAGTTTGCAACAATTTGGCATTTACTTTCTTTTTAAAATAATTTCACCTTTTTTTGAACCGGAAGTCGCCGTGAAATTTGTTATTTTAAATGGAACACACTATATATTATTACATTTTTGAAATCGCCGTGAAATTTGTTATTTTAAATGGAATATACTATATATTATTACATTTTTGAATCCACCATAAAATTCTATGACGATTACTACGAGTTTCCTATACCTATCTTCAACTGTTTTTAAGATATTACGATTTTTGTTAAAATGTTGACATTTACATCGTTGCATGTAACTGATTAATTCACACTTAGTTTATGTGTCAGAAGTCTCCCACTTTAAAAATTAACAAGTACTAACATCGTTTTACCAAAACGTAGTAAAAAATTCCAATGGCATTATACAGAGTGTTCAAAGAATTGTAAAAGTTGCAAAACTTCATTTTTTTTCAAATAGAACACCCTGTATATCTGTATATTTTTAAATGTAAAATTGAATTCTACACCGATTTACTGTAGCATTTCCTATACCTATGTACCCTACTCGTTTTGTTTATTACCGCTATCAAACGGTCGAATAATTTCTATCTGGTGGGCCATGACTGATATCACAACAATTTATTATTAGTACCTAATTATTGTTATAATCATTGTTTGTTACACGTCGTGTGCTCAGATGGGTGCATATTATTGTGGAACTTGCGAATTAATGAAAAATATCGAAGGAGCTTATTTTAATCTGGATTCTTTTAATTTATTTTATATTCACTGAGAACTCAAATTCCATTAATTTAAGAAAATGCTGTTATTCTTTTTTTCATTTCAAATTAAAAATGAATCGGTCATTTCAAACCATCAATATCTAAGTATCTATCAATCATCTAAAGCGAAGAGAGTCGCCCTTTCAATGATCACGGTTTCTATTAGGTGTTTATTTAGTAAATAAAATGTAAATAAAAAGATTAGTATTTTATAACAATACGTACTGTGTTATTTGTGCCAAATGTGATCTTAAGTGGAATGAAATAGGAAAAGAGCCATCTATGCAATAATTTCTGCAATAGATACAAGTATTTAACGTATTTGCTAGACTATATCAGGAGAAAACTGCTATAATAATATTTAGGGCAGAGTACTTGTGTAGAAATGTGAGGACTAGATCTGGGAAAAGGCAATTTCAATGTCATAATTGCATTAAATTAACTGCAATTTTAACGATTTGATATCTACACACTTCAATGTAAATCCTAAATTAAAAAATACTGGTGCTTGTTTTAAATAAACCTTGATACCAAATTATTTCTTTCTATTTTTGATATTATTTAAATCAATTAATAACTTTAGCTATGACCAAATATTTGTTAACAAAAATATTTAGTTGGAAACAGAAAACAAAATCGGTTTTTCTATGTAATGAATGCAACACAAGTAGATCGTTAACAATACAAAAAACATGTTATTTGAAGCAAATATGCTCGTTTTTTTCTAGTATTTCTAAAAATAATGTGATGCCATTATCGTCTCGTCGAATGGGTAAAATTGAACAGAAGGGGTGAGATTAATCACTGATTCGGCTTAATTAAATACTTTATATAAACAACTAAACGTGGTATAGAATATAACGTGAGAAATTGTTTTGGTTTAACCTAAATTTTGGTCAACAAAGGACATTTTGTTAACTCAACTTTTCTTAGTGTATGTATATATTTTAAAATATCTTTCAACGGGAGCTCTTTTGCTTGCAGATGGCGCAATGGATTTTCAGTTTGGAGAAGGGAGGGAGTGTGTCAATTGTGGAGCCATTTCAACACCTCTTTGGCGAAGAGATGGAACTGGACATTACCTTTGCAATGCCTGTGGCCTGTACCATAAGATGAATGGTATGAATAGACCCCTTATAAAACCATCTAAAAGACTGGTGAGTTAAATTGTTAAGAATTCTGTTTTTTTTTTAATTTTTAATAGGAGATCAATTAATTTGAAGACTCCTTAGGTGAGAGCATTCTGTTTCTCTCTTTCTAGAAACGATCATTTTTCCATAAAAAAAATAGTTAATCAAGAAACTAAATTGTGAAAACAATAGTTATTTGTATCATTAAGCCAGAAACTATAGATTTTGAGTATGCGCATGGTTTGTTGGCCGAGGCGCAGTTAAGGCTCTGAGTGTGACAAATCTTAATTTTGCTATGGAGTTAATAGTACACAAGTTATCAGCACATATTGGCGTCCTTAGCATTTCTCTGAGAGCAAATACACATTCTTCAGTATCGTGTCTCTATGTTATTCTCGATTTCCTCCTAAGAGATCACGAGTTTAGATGCACGCCCTCTAAGGGCCACACGCCAAACTCTCACTTAGTCAGCGACCGCGGCGTAAGTCGGTAATTCAATCACTTCCGCACACCTTTCATTAAGGTATGCTATCTGTTCGTTTCTGCAATAATTGCAAACATTGTACTAACGAAGAAATTATTATTTAATACTTTATTGCGTTCATATCGTGAGTAATTTTATGAAAATTGTACTTAAAAATAACAATATACATATATTTGTTCATATTCAAAAATTTTAAATATTAAAGGTGTTAAAATTCACTCAATTAATCTTGTTTGTTTGTATTATAGTATTTTTCTAAGCCCAGAGGCATGTGATTCAACAAGTACGTTCAAAGTATTACTGCACACAGATAAATACTTCCTTCTTTTGATAATTTATTGATATAATGAACGTTTCCATTGAACCTGTGAATATACGTTATTATAAAAATTTAAGCAACTGCACTTCACTGATTTCTAATCGTTGTCTTCTTTTACACATATATTTAATAAATGCGTTAGCTAACATGACGTACACTCTTCATCAAGGTATGTTACCTGTTCGTTCTTGCAATAAATTGCAAACCATTAAACTAACAAAGGAGGGTATTACTTAATACTTTAGTGCGTTCATATGGTGAATATTTTATAACAATGACATATTTCGTTCTGTTCACGAAAATTCACTCAATAAATGTAGATTATTGATATAACGACCAGTATTTTTCTCAGTGTAGAGTTGGAAATGCGTTGATAATTTTCGATTCAAAAAGTGCCTTATTGGCTCTTCAACATAAAAAGCTTTTTGATCACAACTTAGTCTGGGCGAGAAACTTGAGAAACTTTACCAGTTGGAATTAGAAAATATTTACATTCATTTTATTTGGGTTCTTAGCCATATTGGATTACACGGTAATAAAATTGGGGATAAATTTAGGGGAAATATAGGTGGAAATCAGATTGTTTCTAATTTTAAATTGCCCCATGGTGATTTTAATTATTTCATTCACAAAGAAATTATTCAAGATTTTCAAAGATGGTCAATGACTCTGCTAGATTTAAGGGGCAAAATTGTTTCCGAATACAAAATGTTGTTAATCTAACAAATTGGCATCAAAATTTTCCTTGGTTATTCAGAAGATTTATAGTTATCTTTAATAGATTACGAATAGGTTACTGTGCTGTGGAAGCTCACTTACATAGAATTGGTGTTGTTGATTTCCCCCTACAATGTAAAAAAAGTTGCAGTAAAATTACATGTAAAATCGTTGGTAACAAAGTTGCCTACAACTTTACAGGTAAATTTGCTTCATAAGGTAAAATTTCTACCATCTAGTAAATTTCACATGCTGATGTGTTTTTCAAAGATTGTACTGTAAAATTTGTATGTAATATTTATATGAACTCTATATTTACCGAACACTGAAGTAATTTTCATATGTATTTTTTTTTTTGTAAAGAGAGCAAGTAACTTACCTAATTCGTTTCTAGCACCTAATAGGTCATACTGAATCGCTCAACCAGGGATCAAGAATGAACACGCTTACGCAAAACCTACGATTGTTTGTGACGTACATGATATCATTGAGCCAATAATAAGTTCGACAAACGAATAGAATTACCTACGCGCACAGATAAATAATTCAATAACTAATCACATTGCGGCGTATGAATTTCGTATTTTCCATGATATCTATAGTTTTACCCGAAAATTCAACTAAAAACAAATAAATTATAAAAGATCCTCATATTTTTACAGCAAAACTAATAGTTCACTAGTAAAATTACTTTAAGTGCACTAAATCCCCAAAAAAAATGTTAATTTACACTTTTAAGTAAATTTGAGAGTAAATACAAAATTGTACATGTTTTTTCCTGTATTTCCTTTTGAATTTTTGTTACATCTTAAACTTACATGAAAAAGCTATAAATTTTACCGAAATTCTTTTTCCATGTTTAATATCCTAGAAAAACATGTAAAACAAATTTACATGATTTATTGTGGTAAATTCACAATGTTATTACATGTAATATTCCTGATTTACCATGGCAAAATTACTGTAATTTTTTACAGTGTATGTCAGTTATGTCAAGAAATGGGTGATATCAATCCTAGATTATGTGAATGTAGGAAATATGAATTGGAAAAAAGAATTAATTATTTTCCTTCATACAATATTTTTCTCTGGTTGCTTCTAATAACTTCAAAATTTATATGTTTATTACAATTATACATCCCGTGCTAATATTGAGGTTTAATTTCGGGGAACAAATAATACTTTGTATCTAGTTTAAGAAAAGTCCTTTTGCGAGTATTGATACTTGTGTACAAACCACACTTATACACTGTAAAAAATGTTGCCTAAAATTTTAAATTTGCTTCATAAGGTAAAATTTCTACCATCTAGTAAATTTCACATGCTGATGTATTTTTTAAAGATTGTACTGTAAAATTCGTATGTAATATTTATATGAACTGTATATTTGCCGAACGCGTACAGTTAAATAACCTAATAATCAATCACATTGCGGCGTATTCAAGTAAAATTAAATATAAAGGGTCCTCAAATTTTTACCCAAATTTAAATACTCAAAAAAAATTGACAATTTTTACACTTTAAGTAAATTTGATAGTAAACATAAAATTGTTGTACATGTTTTTTCCTGTATTTTCCTTTCGAATTTTTATTATATCTTAAACTTACATGAAAAAGCTATAAATTTTACCGAAATCTTTTTTTCCATGTTAAATATCCTAGAAAAAACATGTAAAACAAAATGTACATGATTTATTGTGGTAAATTCACAACGTTATTACATGTAATATTCCTAATTTACCATGGCAAAATTACTGTAACTTTTTACAGTGTACTCGCAAAACTGTAGTTTCTTACCTAATAGTGGTACAAATAACTATTTCGGTAACTTTTCTTCGCAATTTGACATCTATTTGTCAATAGTAAATGCAATGGAGATACCAGTTTATACTACTAAAAGATCCGCACCATCAGTTTTTTTTTTTTTTTTTACAGTTTATTACCCAAAAGAATCTTCCCATAGGTATTAACATAATCATAATCATAATCATATCAATTTATTGGCACCACTCCAGTATATTCATATTGTAAACATATATGCCAAAAAGACTAAATCACCGTAAAGGTGCTCTTCCTTTAGCCTCAATTCCAATTTTTATGGTTTTGACCAGAAGTATAGCACATGAATTGATACACGTCAAATTTATCTTTCCTTTTCTATCACTCAAGTCCTCTTCGTCGAATTATTTAAGAAATTGTGTAATAAAAAATTTGTCATTTATTAATCCAAACATGGTATTGACAACCTTCAGTGAATTTTTTGCCGGCCTAAACCGAGAAATGACATTTAAATAACCGCAAAGTTAATGTTTCTGGACTTAGACGCAAAAATTATATTAAAATCTACTTCATTCGGTATTCCGTTGTTTCAGACTGCCACAAGAAGACTGGGCCTGTGTTGTACAAACTGCGGCACCAGAACGACGACGCTCTGGCGACGGAATAACGACGGCGAACCGGTGTGTAACGCGTGTGGCCTATACTTCAAGCTGCACGGCGTCAACAGGCCTCTGGCTATGCGTAAGGACGGGATACAAACGCGCAAACGTAAGCCGAAAAAACCGGTTGGAGGAGACCGAGAGGAAAATGGGAACTCGTCAGTGGATGGTGAGTACGGTTCAGCTTCTTATTGGCCGCGGATCGCATTCGACTGGGCGGAGATTGTAGCCAGGAAAAAAAATACATTATGTATGAGATCGGTCGCTATAGGAAACGCCGGCCCCCTTTACAAACGGGACTTCTCGTTCCTGTTACCCTGGTAGAGGGTGTTGTGTTGGTGAAGTAATAAATGCTAAACATAGAGGGGGATGGAGGAGGGGGCTTGTTTAGAAATACTGGCAATGAATACATAATAGATTAAAGAGTACATATCAGTCCTGAGGGCAGCCCAGTGCGGACCAAAATGATCTGAATGTTGGCAAAAAATACAAACCTTTATATAAAAATAAATCGCCAATCGCCTCAACAAATAAACTCAATCACCAACAGAGCTAAATGCGTTCTAGTAAGCTTAGCGGTTTAGCTAACTATACACAGAAAAACGATTTCTTAATTCAAATAAAAATATTTTCTTGACTATATTCACTTAACACAAATAAACATTTACTTTATTCAGGAAAATATTATAGGTTTCAGTAATTACACATCTTTGTGTAAAATATTTTAATTTCTTGAAATATCACTGAAACTAACAAATAGTAATTTTCTTCATCGAAGTATTTTAAATACTTAAATTTAGTTAGTAGGAAATGGTGGGAATTGAACATGTGCAAAGGTATACGTTAAGATTTTTAATGGTGATTTTAGATTATCCGATCTAACAGTGGGGATGCTAGCAAACGGGTACGCGACATTTAAGTATGTGAGTGTTTGAATCAACTACATATTTATTTAAATATTTAAAAATTTACTATTCTTCGTCGAAGTAAACACTTCTTTGCGTATATATAAATGTGCCGTTTACTTGACTGGAGTGATAATCACTTTTGTTTCAAGTAATCGTTTTTCTGTGTGTATCGGAACACACTAAAAAAAAATCGGTAAAATTCCTGCACGAATTTGGAGCAATTTTGTGCCCCTAAAACAGGTATTTTACGTTTAGAAGTAATATATAGGTAATTGTTCGAAGGTTTTTCCATGTAGCCTGGCGTATTCATAACTTTTCCAAGATTTTTTATGTGGCCTAGAATACTCACAAGTAAAATTTGTAAAGTACTTAGATACTTGATAATTTCCGTAGAAGTTATACTTGTTTATAAGTAAAATTACAAAGAAAATTTTAGATTTTTTTGCAACAAAAAGAAGAATACTGTTGAAATGGAAGTTCCATTAGATTAGAGTTCATTTAATTGGAATTTTTTCTTTTTTCTTAAATCTGAAATATGTTTCAAATGTTTTTTATATCCTTATTGTTCGATTATTAGAACTAATTTACTTACTTGAGAACAAGTTTCTGCCGTTAAACTTCTCAGCTGTAATCATCTCTCAGTGTACCTTAAAATGATGAAGAATGACATTTATTCTTAAATTTTGTAGTAAAATAGAAATTTTTAAATTAAAACGACAAAGTTAAGAATATTTAGTAATCGAAAATTTAAAAAATTCAAGAGGAAATTTATAAAAACAAGTGAAAAATTGCTTATCCTTAACCCGCAGAAGTATTGTCTTTCTCTTCGTTTAAATAATTTTCCACTTTTTACGCATTTTCATATTAATCTTTCGCATTCTTAATTTTTTTTTTTCAAATTTTGATTAGTTAAATATTATTAACTTCGCCATTTTAATTGATTAGATAATCAAAGAATAACATTTTATCAATTTAACATACACTGAGATCATTCTAATTGATGATAGTGTCCTAACATGAAATTATTTGTAAAATAAATTAATAATCAAACCAATACAAAAGTAAGAAAGGTTTTCAAAGAGTTTTTACATTTCATTTAATTTTTAAAATGGATATTTACAAATTCATCTTTATTTTTACTATGTTTATTTCCTTACCCATTTAAAAATTACTTTATTTATAACTGTAAATTTCCAAATTGATAGGAAATTTAAGTTTTTCCTGCGAGATATTAATATTTTTCTTATTAATATTCACCTAAAATACTCTTATTATGGAAAAATTTCTAACATTTTGGTATTTCCTTTAAGTTTCTGTACGATTACCCCGATTTAGCGCGGAGAATTATCAATAAAAATTGATTTTTACAAAAAAAAAAACTTAAAAAAACAAGAAAACCTAATTTTATAAAGGCTCTGCTCCGATAAACCATAGAAAAGTGCCCCTAAAGCAATCGGGCTGAAATTAAAGCAAATGAGTACTACTGTCATACATACTGTAAATACCAAAAAATTGCTCAATCGATGCCACCCCATTCGAGATATTAACATAAGGGTGGAAAAATTCAATATTTTTTTTCTCAGGAACTACTTAAGCTATCACGCTCAAAAAAATTATGTGAGTAAATATTGATTATCGGCATTCTATAAAAAATCAAGAACTAATTCCCTCCACTCAGTTCGAAGTGATTATTTTCCCCTTTTTAGGGGTGGATTTTTTGAGTTTGGTTCAAGGTGCCAAGTTGGCTTTTTGTTATATTAGACCGTATGCACTTAGGCTTATTATATATTTTTTTCAATTTTTTCTGTGTGGTGTCGGCAATAGAAATATTGTATTACACATGGAAAGGATTTTTGTCGGAGCGCCGTTATAACAATAATAGTTATTTCAAATAATTAGATACACAAATACAAACATACTTACTAAAAGTTTACATCCTTCATTCATATTCACACTAACAAACTTGTAACTTTTGTAACCACACTAACCAGAATGACTTTACACCGAAAATCGCACCATCTGACCGTAACTTAACTTAACTTTTCACAATCGAAAATGACAAAATGACAACTTCAATTTATATGTTTTATACACTCAGAAAAGTTACTGTGTTGAATTAACAAAATGCTCTTTGTTGATTTTTTTTGGTTATGACTAAAATTTGAGTCGAACCAAAGTCATTTCTCGGGTTCTATAAAGAAAGAATTTAGCTTGAATCGATTTAGTTAAATTACTGTTTGAACTTGTTCGAATTAACAATGAAAATGGTTCCTTTAAGATTACTAGAAAGTTAACAGGTTTTTTTTTTCCATTCAACTAAGATTGCAGTTAGATCGACAAATCTGAAGCATTAAATCAAATTACATTTTGGGTTGTAGAAATTGAAGATCAGTAGGATAGTAGCACATCTATTTTGTAGCAGTTTTCCCCTATATACCTTCAATATTTACATGTATTGCAGAAATTGCCTCACTCCAGTAACGGAACATATTTAGCACAACTGTGGTGATAAGCATGTTTATAGCATATGAATCTGGTATATTTGCCATAAAAACATCTAATAGGAGTTGTGATCGTTGAAAGGGCAACTTCCTTAACCGCACACTACAGCGACGAAGTGATTCCCCCAATATGCGAAACAAATACTTAGCGTGTTTACAATATCGACCGTATATCTCCCTCAAATAAGTACGTTGTTAAAACAGGATTAAAGATTATATTTCGTTCAGTTGAATATTCATTTAAATAAATTTAAACTAAGAGGATTTGGTTAATTTGGCTTAAATTTTGGTTACCGTAAATAAATTATTTCTACAATTATTTTTCACGTGATACGTTTCAAAGGGTTGGATTAAACTCTTACTAGGATTACTATAGCAATATAAATTTGCAAACGGCAAACACCTAACAATTATTTTACGTTCCTGCAACAAAAGCTTTGGCTATATCCAACCAAACAGCGTTGGTAAATTAAAAAAAAATTGGGTTAGCTCAATACAGGTAATTTTTTGAGTGTGCACGTCACACGTCAATAACACATTCTTTTGCGAGGTTATATTATTTACAAGTTACAGAAAAAAAGAAATGTTTTAAACACATTTCATGTGGGTAGGAGTTACGACTGATTGTTTTTTCATTCATTTTATCATATCAGAATTTTTATGTATATTTGCAAAGTACTACAGATTATGCGTCTATTTTGAGCGTATTTATCTATTCTTTCTAGAGTTCTGTATGTAACTTTTCGGACTATATTTGTTACTAACTAAAATTAATGTATTCATTGTCAATGATAAAGCATTAAAGATAATTGTTGTTTTGATGTTACAATTTTCAATTGCGTAAGATATAAACGTTTTCTTTCAGATGCAAAATCGACAATCATCCACCACAACAACCAGCATCAAATCGGTCAACCGACCACATCTCAAAACCACACCCACGTGTCCCAATCTCAAGTCGAAACCGCTTCGAAAATTTCCTCGAACGACCGTCCTTACTTGGGTCATACGTCCCTGCTGCCCGCAACAAGCTCGGGGACTATCAAAAGCGAACCCGGTTACGAATACAGTTGTTTGCAAAATCAATCCTATCCCTATCAGCAGATCTTCGGTTTTCCCAGTGGATCACCCAACAATACCGAGGTAGCGTACCATCACCAACATCACGTAACAGCAGCCGCCAAACTTATGGCGTCTTCGTAGTTGGTAAACTAGTTGCTAAGTAACTATTATTTTTTAAAGATATCCCTATATATAAGCTGTTGTTAATAGCGCGCTTTCTGTACTAAAAAGGAAAATCTGACTATGAAAAATGAATATAGATCCTTCCCTGCGTCACGTGTAAATATATATTAACTTTTAGTACGCGAATTAGAGTAATACCATAGATGAATTGATAGTTTATTCTTATATGAAGACTTTTAATAGATGAAAATGTTACTAAATATAAAATAAAATATATCTTTTTTCGCATACCTATTTTATAAATAAGATGGATTAAGCTTCCGCAAATTGGCGGGCTAAATTATATTTAAGATGGGCAGAACAAAATAAGGGTCCAAAATCGAAACGAAAAATAATGTACCTATTGAATGAACTATCATCATCATCCATGATAATACTTATGACCACTTTGTATATTTATGTCTTAATTTATACTTTATCGTGATCACTGAAGAAAAGTAGTATTTTTTGTTCTTTTTTTACGAACATTTTGTGATCGTAGCATTAATATAACAACGAGTAAAATACATTCTATTTATTAACGAATACTTTTAGTTTAAATATTCATTATTTAAATTCGAAACATCAATCAATCAATGCTTAGCGTTCGGATAGTAAGATAGTAATAAAGCATAAAAAGAATTTATGTCATTTTTGTATATGAGTTATAAGACTGAATCAATCCTTCTGTCCAAATTAATGACATCATTGCAATTTTTATTTCAGTTTGTAGTTTTGTAGAGGACAATACAATACATTAAATATTTTCTTTTATCAATCGATTCTTAGCTATAGAAGAAATACATTTGTAAATATTTTATTTTGAATTTACGTTATAGGTTTATTCTGTGAAACAGATTTTGTGTCGCCAATAAAGTATTCCTAAGATTTTGTATGACGCGTAAGAATTTGATGCAAAGATAACAATACAAAATTTTGGAGGTACTGAACTTTCAGAAGCGCTTATAGCTAAATATTTTTTAGCGAAAATTAATTGAGAGTTAAGTACCTTAAATAAAATATATATTCAATTGTCTTTTGAACATTTTCATCTATGCGTCCTCTTTTTGTAGCCAACTGAAAATCTATTGTAATTTAATCCATAGAATAGAATACACACAAATTTGAGTTGCATACAGAAGTCCATGATTTTTTTTGTTTTTTTGTACCTAGGTATATATGATTTATATATTTTTTTGTCATATTTTGAAAGCCCTTTATTTAGAAATCTTGAGTAACTCTGATTAATACTTCTACAAATTTCACTTAAATTGGGCATAGGATTTCCGAAAAACAACTACCGGAAACGGAATAGAAAATCAACCATTGCGCTTATTAGATATATTTTTGCACCTTATGCAAAAACCAATAATATGTAGGGTAGCCGATTAAAAATAGAATAAATATGTGATGTATGAATATAACAAAGAGAATGAAAATAAAAATAACGCTATATTTTCTTGATTCGAAAATGCTGCCAGAAATTTGAAAAAACTTACACTCTCAAGCTCCAAGGGGAATACAAATTATCCAAAATCCATAAACAAGATAGACGTCCTAGGCTAATTGTATCTACTATTATTTCACACACATACAATTTATCCAAATTCTTTTATGATATTCTTAAAAATCTGAAACCATTTTTTAAACATCTTGAATGAAGGATTCTACAGAATTTGTTGATAAAATTAGACAAATTACTGTAGCTAATCATTTTTTGCCAATATCCCCAAAACTTTAATGATACAAGAAATCCAATCTTTTAGATTGGATTAGATTAGGATTGGGGTGGCCTATAGACCTGTTCCACTGCGATTTTTTCAGATCTATTGTGATCCCTTTTTCCTAGAAGACGCCCTCTAATTTTGCCCTGTTAATTAGGCTTATTATCTTTGAGAGCGGCTTCTTGGTGTAGCTGCTAGCTGTGAGGATCTCTACGCCAACTACTGGAAACCTTGTCCTCGCTAGGCCTTCACAATGGCACAACACATGAACTGGTAATTTTTCCTCCTCTTGTCAGAATATGCAGGTTGCATCATCTACCAGGTCTATGTTGTACATATGTCTATTTAGTATACAGTGACCAATCAGCAGACCTATCATTTTGACAGTATTCCTTCCCGTCTTTATTCAGTAGAAGGCCTCTTTTCTTTTAGGAACCCCTTTGCCTGTCTCTGTCCCAGTGATTTTTGCCACCACCTTCTGGACTGATTATGTATCCATTTATTGATGGATTTTTTTAATTTGCAATTTGGTAGTGCCGAAAGAAGGACCAGCTCCAACGAATAACTTTGACGAACCTCACCTGGCCAGCTCGTCCACCGCCTTCCAATCCAATCTTGTTGGCACATTATATATAACCACACCAGCATTTCAGAAGATTTTTTAAAGATGGTTTAAATATACTTTTGGATTCTAATTACTTTGTTAACGAAAATATCCTCCACAAACAAACTTTCGGTGTACCCATGGGTGATTTTATTAATTCGATTTTGGCTGATTCGGTCATTTATATTTTTTGCACTGGTGTTTTTGACAATTTAACTATACAACCAACCTCTATTGTCACATACATATGTGAACGATTCTTTATTGATATTAGATAAAGATGACGTTAAAATAAAAATAAATACTGTTTATAAAATAGAATGTTGTATAACGTTAAGGTTGGCACCCTTACTACGAGTTTGACCAACCATTTGATACTGGTCATAGATTAATTTTTTTTTGATCTTGTATCTGATGTCAAAAATAACTTTAAAAAAGATTAATAGAGTATTTTTTTATCACACGAAGCTTAAAATCGTGATAGTTTTTTGCATACAGTACTTTTCACGATTCCCTTATTGAATCTTGGTTATTTTTGGCACGACTCTAATGTAATTTTGATTGGGGATAGCTATCCATCAGATGATTAAATGGCAACAAGCAGATTGAATGTCCACTAGTGGCGTTCCTCGCTATTATTTAAAAAGGCCCATTTTTTATAGAAAAACAATTTCAAAATTTAGGAATTACTGCCAATAACAATCACGTCCGGACCTATATTTTGCGTAGCCCTAAGCGAAAATTCCTTCTAAAACCGGCGACGCGAGCCTCTTGATGCCCTTTTTTACGAATTGAAATGTGTATATAATAATAATAATGGATTTACAAGAGAGTACATAAAATTACTTTCACTTACTCATTAGAATGCTTTAATATTTTACTATTCGAACTCTGTCCATAGATAAACAGTATTTTCATACACATTTAAGAAGCCCCTACAAAATACAACTGGCTATATAACTGTTATGCATCTTACATAGGTACAGAATCAAAAATGAATTATTTATTGTATATACTGATATGAGTATGTACTGTTGATGTGTGCAATGCACGCGAAATATACGTTTATATAAATTAATAAATAGAAAAAAGGATTTTGTGTTTTTTAAATATTGTGTAATTATTATAAATTGGCACTATAGAATATCGAAGATAGAAGAAGAATAAAGTATGTTTTGCTGTATGTACGTACAGCCACGACACAATGAAAGTTACTGATCTACCGCTAAAATTCACGTTTTTGACAGTGTCAATGTATTCACGAAACCGACATTGAAACCAATCAATATCTCAAAGCAATAGATTTCGGACTGTTAAGCCATGTATTTTTTAGACCCGTTGACGAAACCATGGACTATAGAAATCTTTTACTCCATTTATTACCGGCCATGAAAACCTACACGCTTTGATTATTTTCTTCACAGATAACAATTTAAAGTTTGAACGTTCTTTTTCTAAGAATGTCGCGGCAAGCGAAAAAAGCTGGTCACAAGCTTGTCACTGGCAAGCTTAAGTAACCAAGGTTAAGTCAAAGTTCCTAGATGACACACGACAAACTTTTCACGGGGTTACACACAAAACTAGAACGAACCCTTTTACGAGGCTATGCCAAGTTTAAGGAAAAGCGTGTATCATGCTTATGGAAAGCTTGCAACAATCGATGCCCTCTAGCGCCCTCTAAATATTTTAAACTTTTTTAAAATCACCTCCATTTTTGCTTAAATCCCGGTAGAATAAAAAAAAAATGAGAATGTCAGAATTTAATAAAAAAAAAGCTATATATATATATATATATATATATAACCATATTTATATTTATAAAAAAAATAATGCTGGGATTCTCTCTGTAATAAAAAAAAAAAAGACAAAGAGAATTAACAAGTACAAAATACCAGAAATGAAGAAAACACTACCAACTTTACAAAAGTCGACAGAACAGAGGTGTGTCTAATTGTTGTTTTCCCAATCTTCCTCATTACTACAAAATACCCTTATACGTACCATAATTAGTATATTATATTATTGTTACCACCAAAAAAGGTAAGTTTCTATGCATTTATATAAAAGATATGAGCCACGTCTCCTTTTGGGAACAACAACGCGTATCAAGTAAAAAATATAGGATTAGGTAGGGCTTAATTGTCGAAAGTTATTTTAAACTCTTTCAGACCGACACTGGTACTGAATATAATAATAAATATAATGGCGTCGATGGCGATATAACGGCTAACAAAAATCTCATCAATTGATTCAATCAATGAACGATTGAGCACGAATCATTCCGAAAATTTACGAGGCCGATATAATGATACAATAACCTTGTCACAACTTTTACATTGGAAAGCTTCTGTAAATTATGTTGCCGTAAATGTTATGACAACCTTTTCTCGACGTTCAGACTGCCAAACATTTGTTGCCGCAAACGACGACAACAACAATCTTGCATCAACATTTTCAGTATCAAGCTTGCCGACGACAACTCTAAGCCAAGCAAGTGAAAAGCTTGTCGTAAGCTTACATGTTAGCCGGGTTGTGTGTCCTACAAAAATAAGATTTGCAGTTGTGGTTAACTTTGGAAAAAAAACGCAAATATGATAACTTTATAAATATTTTTCCTTGTATTTAGACACACTAAAAGGAAGGACACGTGATAATTTTTCATAAATATGTATATCATTCCTGCGGTTACAGGTTTGTCTAAAGTGATTTCGTTTTGTTGATGTAAAAAGAAAATCTGGAACAGATACAAAAAAAAAACACATCCAACTTAAATGTTTTTCTTTGCTACGATAAGCAAAGGTCACTTTCATCGTGTCACGGCTGTACTTTCAATAAGCTCTACATTATTTCTCTGGATCTGGACGATCTGTAGTAGAAATTCACCAAAAACAAATATAATTTGTTAAATTACGAAGAGGATCATAGGAATATTGGATATTTTTCAACCATTTTTGGTCATGCAACCATTATAATAGTTACATAGATTAAACCGAACTGTATTTAAGTATAAAGTATGCTGATGCAAGAAACTCATTTGTAGCGTATGCAGGCTATTTAACATAAAGTGTCATGTTTTTATTCATAAAAACAAGTAATTAACATGTTTTAGAAAAGACAAGTTGATAATTTTTAAGTTTATGTTTTCATTCTTTTGGACTTAACATACAGGTGTCCCGCCGAATTGGTTAGATTCCTTCAAACTTCTAGTAAGCATTTAATTTTGAAACCTTCAAATTTTTCTTGAGTCTGGCTATGATCTACTTAAGTAAAACATTTTCAGGCAGTATACACCGTGTATAGTACTATAGAGATTAAAAATTTCTTTTAAATAGAGTTAAAATCATATTATATCGAGAAATTCTAATTCAGCCAGTTCGGTGAAACATCGGTACATTATCAAATGATATATTATCACTATCTTTAATTAAGAAAACATAAACTGAAAATTATCAGGCTCATCTTTACGAAATCGACCTTGATTAACAAATTATATACTTTCGAGTCTTTTTCGATAAACTTATTCGTGCAATATGATTCACCATTTCTATGAAAAAAAAGACTGATTAAAATCATTAAAATATGGTGTGTTAAATTTTGAACATTTTCGCACACCTATATTTTTGGGCATTCCCTCAAAAAAAAAAAAAAACCTTTGTAAACATTATAAATATGTATAAAAAAAACTTTAATGACACACTTTGACGACCTTTTTTTTTCAACTTTACAGTAACCCAACCGTACTAATGTTCACATTTTATATGGCGTTTGCCCAAAAAACTCAGACTTTACTGTTTCTCTTGTATGTATAGATAAAAGTAAATAAGAATTTGTGTGTCTGTATTAGTTGTTTAGCGCGTAAGTGTCCATTTAATTATTAATCTGATGATGTAAATAGGTACGATCTTTAACGAAACTGTTGTATGTACTACTAGAAAATATGTATTATAATATACTATTATATTAAAAGCAAAATAAAATATGAATTCTACATATTGAACATGAGTGTTTTTTTTACCTACCTGTATGTATGTGTATAGCATTTGTCAGAGGTGTCATAATAATTGTGGAAACAGGTCGAATAAAAAAATAAAAGTGAGGGAAATTAAGAAAACGTGCTGTCATGTCAGTGTAACTGTGATTTGCATGACGAGGAGTATGTTGTATTATTGATGGTATACTTACCGTGGTATCGATTGAACTTGTTATATACAGGGTGTTGAATTTATTAATTACAAAATCGAAATAATATTCTTTTCTTCGTACTTATGTAATATTTAAACGTTAGCAAATAGATTTTTATAAATACGCAACCTAGATATTTATGCCTTTGAAAGGAATATTTTTAAGAACAGAAAAACAATTAATACCTTGTTATTTTCTTCTTCATATAATTGCCATGAAAATACAACGACTTTTCTAGTGTTCTTGAACAATCCTTAAACCTTGATGAACCAACGTCTCAAACAGATCATTTTGTTTTTGCTTTCTTAGGAAAAAATAAATTGAAAAAATCCGCCAAATGTTATTATTTTTTAACTTCTTTTATCCACTAGTTTCCACAATCATTGTACCTTAAAAATATACGTTCAATAAACTAATAATTCCAAATACTGATAAATATCATAAGTTTACTTAAATTTATAAATGCAATCATTTATTCCATTGTTCTGTTATTTTTTTTGAAGAGAAATGTAAATAAATATATGTGTATATTATCATGGTTTTTTAATTGCACATCTGTATAACTTACTTTTATCTATTTTTTTTTTTAAAGGATATAACAAAAGGATAAAATATCATAACATAAAAGGACTAACGATCTAGATGGTGTAGAAGACTTCTGCATTTGGCAAATCGTTCAGTGGCATCTCTTTTCATAATATTCCTTTCAAGAAGTAAGATTGATCAATAGCATGACAGCTACAGGTCGAAATCGAATCTTAGAATCAAAATATTAAATATATATTTTTTTTTTATACCGGACCGTATGCTAAGTGATAGCATTACAAATAATTTTGGCGCCCAATGTGGCAACAAAGAAAATTAAAAAATACTTTTTAAATTATTAAAATCTTATTTTGATTATCTCAGTGCCATTTTAAAACATCTATATTTATTTTCTACTTACTAATATTATCCATGCCTAATATGCAATCCACTAATAAATCAGGTACCACTAGAAATTCCATTTTCCCCTTTTTTTTAATGGAATTTGTAGTGGTACCTGATTTATTAGTAGATTGCATATTAGGCATAGATAATATTAATTAGTAAACGGAAAATTAACATAAATATTTTAAGATGAATAAAATAGATGCCCCTGGGATGATCAAAATAGGATTTTAATAGTTTAAAAAGTGTGTTGTATGGGAATTATGTCTTGGTTTATTTGATTGCACTTTTTTATAACTTACTTTATCTATCTAAGCATATAACAAAAGGATATAAAAAGATCACAACGTAAAAGGCCGAAGAAAAACACAAGACTTCTCGGTTTTTGACAGATCAAACTTTGGATCGAAGTTAGTTCGAAAAAAACAGATTTCCCTTTCACAGTGTATTGTATTTTTAAAATTATTATTTTTTATATCGGGCTGTGTGCTATCTTATAACATTGCAATATATTAAGTATGTTTGTAAAATAATAGTAAAATGTTTGAAGCTATTTTAAACTGATTTGATTGAAGTATTTTGTGTTTTGTATCATTAATTTAATATGAATTAATTCATCATTTAAGAACACAAATTTGAACAATATAATAATTAATAATAATACTTAAATTATTTACATTTGTTATTTATTTTAATTTCAGAATTGAGCGGAAAAGGTTAATTCAAAGTAAGGTAATTGTACCAGAAACTATCGCCTGGGGGTGCACGACATCTTTAACAAAAGCCGTAGTAAACTTTAAAATGAGTTCACTCGTGATAAACTATAAATAAAAGCTGTTGCATCAAAAAAAAACATTTTTTTTGGAGTTTTCAAAGAAACATCAATACGATTCTATAATAAATTTCGTTAAAAATCAACAAATCACAAATTGAAACACTTTCTGTCTCACGTCTATTAAAAAATTAATACTTACAAGGGAAGATCCCAAACTCGGAAATTCAACAAAAATTGAAACTTTAGGAATATATAGAGCATATATAGATGCGCTATACCCATTTTTTGTGCTGACATTGACTTTGATGGAGAAGAACACGCCATTGAAAATTGGCAGATTTTCAATTTTCTCCATATAACTCCAGTAAAAGGAAAGATAGAAGGCAGCTGTAAATCCAATAGTTACAGCATATATCAATATCTTTAAAAATACGTGACTACCATATATACAGGGTGTTCCGTTAAGCCTTGCATTCATACTGCAGATGTTTTTGCAACAATACAAAGAAAAGTTTGCCATATAATTTGTGTGACTTTTAATTCTGCTTAAAACTGTATAGGGTGTTTTATTCTACAGGGTGTTCCTAAAGTAAATATAACCACGTGCTCGGTTATAAATAACAGAACTTCATATATTATATTATTGTATATATGTATATACTGGGTGAGTTTTTTATCTTGAGACAACGGAATATCTCTGAAACACTGCATCAAATTAAAAAAAGATCTTACTAAGGTTTGTTATAATGTAGGGGGCTTACTGAATGGTGCCGAACTCGATGCCCCCACCTCACCTCCCCCCCCCTCCAGAGTAGGAGAGGGAACAACTTTGAAATTTTAAATGGGAACCCCCATTTTGAATTGCAGATTCGGATTCTACGCCATCAAGTATGTAGTTTTTGTTTGAAACTTTTTTTCGATTCGTAACAGATTGCGCTGTAATCGCAAAAAAAACATGATTGTGAAGATCTAGAAAAAATACACAAAAAAGAGAAGCAAGCAAACATGATTTTATGTTTTTTTTTTATTTTAACATAAACTAACACTTCATCTTACTTCCCCTGACCTCTTTTTGTGGGGCCACTTAAAGTCTGAAGTTTATACAGAAGTGCCAACCACGAGGGAAAACATGATTGAGGGAATTACAAAGTTAATGAAGTTCACTTTATATCTCTGAGGTATTAGATTTAAACTTTATGCCTAATGGGCAAAAATATGTTACTTAATATATTCAATGAGTGCTCTTTAATAATGCGCAAATAAACAACACCCTGTGTAATATCTATCACAGCAGTAAAGAAAGGAAAAAAAACCAACAAAGTTAACAAGGTGCGGAAATTATGTGGTATCGCTTTATCAAATATTAATCCAGCACTTCAGTTCGACGTGATGTGGCATTGTTACGCTAAAATAAGACGTCAAAGGCCACGTGGCTGACTGACCTGAGCAAGGGCTACCAACCCCGGCGCGTCAGGAGGTTAAATGACAGGGGGTTGTTACCAGTTACCACTAAATACACATACACAGAGGCGTTGCATTTGTGTGTGCCATGTGTAATGGTATATAAAAAGAGCAGACACAATTTTTACATCAGTTCAAATTATATTTGGGAAGAAATCGTTTGGTGGCTCTAAGTTGGCATCTTGGATTGTGATGGGTATGTAAGTGTTCGAATATTAATTGATATCAAGTGGCACGATTAACAATAATTAGGTAGAACCCTACCGGCCCCAGTTTCATGCATGGTTTGTGGTGATCGCTCTTATGGAAAGCATTATGGCGTCTACTGCTGTGATGGGTGCTCTTGTTTTTTCAAGAGAAGCGTAAGAAGAAATATTATTTACACCTGCATATGTAGGTAATAAGTGTTGGTTTTTAAAAATTATTATCATCGATATTTTAATAATAGCAGGTGAAGGTCGATGCATTATCGATAAAGCCAGAAGAAATTGGTGCCCATATTGCAGGCTTCAACGTTGTTTCGCTGTAAAAATGAATACAGCTGGTTAGTTAGCAATAACAAACATTTTAACAATCCATAACAAAAGGAATTTCTGCTCTTTTAGCAGTGCAGGAAGAACGCGGTCCGAGGAAATATAAAAATTTAATAGGTAGTAAGAAATTTGCCAGCGCCTTCATACCGATTCCACAGAAAAATCTTTCCTTCAAAAGCGACCTCAATTTAACTACTCCTCAGTTAGAATTGGCGGCGCAGATTCTATTATTGGCCGTCAAACAAGCAAGATCCAACGCTGGCTTTGGATCGTTAACGAGGACAGCACAGAATAACGTTTTGGCATACCTCTGGTCAAGTTTGTTCATTTTAAAAGCAGCCTATTGGCCTTACGACACCCTCACTGTTATACCCAGCGCACAAGCAGCTTTCCAGCATCTGCGAGATCTGCGAATGGACCAGTGCGATTTGGAGATCGTGGAAAATATTTTGCTCTGTAGATCAGATTTAATACTTGACGCGAATCAAGCAAATCTGGCTGAAAATAAGCAGGATTACTATTTGGACAGATTGACGGTAAGTTTTGCTTGCTTAACTCTTGGTGCCGTTGAAATTTTAGCGCTATTTTCAAAATCTGCTTCACAGATTCGTTATTCGATGGATCGAAGACGGTTCAGAAAAATTCTTATGACAATTCCGATATTGTTCTTGCCGACGGCTTCTCAACTTTACGACTTGCTTTTTCGACCGATCGTCGGGCAAATACCAATAGAAAGGGTAGTCACAACAATTTAATTTGTTTCTAACTTTATCAGTTAAATAATAAAATACTTTATTTAGATATATATGTGCTTGAAATTATCTTATACTCATGTAGTATATTCAATTCATGTTTGTAGATAATGTTTTTCTTAGTTAAAAACTATGCACTGTAAGTATATTTAGATAAATAGTCTAATAAATAAAACAAAAATTAAAACTTATTATATATCTTTTATTGCTAACATGATGGAAACAACGAAAAAGAGTAAAATACATTTCTCCGATAAAAATACATCGATTTGTGCAAATATCAAGTCTTTACGAGTATCTAGGTTTAAAGATAATTGAAAATAATCAATGTGTCTATATGTACAGAGTCGTTTAGAAGTTTCATCTGTTTGAGATGTTCAAAATTACTCAACTGCAAAAGTAAAGGAAGAAGTTTATAAGTCATAAAAACAATAAAATGAACCAAAATAATTTTTTTTTTATTAAAAACCATAAAAACACTCTCAAAGAAGATATGTTTTCGTACTAATTTAGAAGTTCATGAAGCAAAGCCGGGGATTTGCAGTATTTTGAAATTTCCCATTTATAATTATATCCTTTGCCATAATGTTTTTCATCAGCTACTGAAGCTCGCGCAAGGTATTTCGACATCAAACGACATATCCATCTGTAGATACTCGAATCTACGTTTATATCTATACAGGATTTTAACTATCAATATCAATTAACTATTGTAATTGCGTAGAGCAGATGGTGTACATACGTTTATCTTTTATAAATGCACGACAATGTAGATAAATATACGCATGTAATGATTGCACAAAGATGATATGCTTTCATGTAGGTAAATATCTCTTAGAGCTTGCTATCGACTCTGTACACATAACAAGCAGGTACACTTCGTATCAAGACAATGGGCTTATTGAAGACGGTATAATGTCTAATCAGTTCAGATTATTTGAAATAACTAATTAAAAGGTGCTTTCCCTTATTGGAGAAATAAAGTGGAAATGTTAGGTTATAAACTAGCTGCACATATTTAACTCAAACGTTGTGGGAAAAGTAGAACTACATGTCCCTAAAACTTTTATAGAGAAAGGTTTTAAGGCATTTTTAACTCATTTTAATGAATAAACAAAATATTAATAGAATTTTTTGTATACATATTCCTATAACAAAGAAAATAACAGTTAAAAATGATTACAACCGATTTAATAAAAACATATGATAAAATCGTAAAGATCAAGGAAGTTTATTGAAGCTATTAAAAAAGAAAATTTATAATGAAGTCATTGAATAATCTTTTTATGAGGTTATGTTCGGATATCCTATATAAGAGTGGATTACTCCAATAGTAACATCACGTACTAGGTATTGCCAAACTTTAAAAACGAGCAAGATCTTGAAAAAGCTCTTAATCATGATTCTGACTTGGAATTCCGCTGATTAAAATTATTTTAAAATCTAGTACGTTTAGAAACAGCGCCCAATTTATAAAATTTGTTTCTATTTTTAATTAGCTTATTATATACTTTTCTGCATGAATAAAAAATATTTTAACATTGTGATGAAATTTTTTTTTAAATGCACAAATAGATACAAACAAGTACAACTAAACACAATGAATAACATTAACTTGTGAAACATTTGAAGTGTGTGTGCGGAAATCGACGACTACTTTGATATTACATTAAAAAAATGTTAATATATACTTTATATGAAGTAAACTGATGTGGGGTAATATTACTTTTGTCGAGAATAGATTTCTAATTTGTTTAAAATATAAATATTTTTTCTATTAAAAAAAAATAAGTGTTTTCGCTCTCAAAATAGCGATGTTAAATTATTTTTTATATTGGTCGTTGTAATAATTTCTAAAAATTGCGTTTCTTTGCTAATTTAACCAACTCCCTAGCTCAAATAATAACAAAGCCGGTACCGAGATAATTTAAAAGAGCCAAAATATAGGTACACTAGGGACACTTTCTAATTGTACGACCTACAGGGTAAAATAGAGCCCATATGTTTAGCGTGGATAGTAGACGGATTTATGCAGTAATGGCCGCTTCGAAATATGTAAACACAGATGTGCGGTCTCTCGGTCGGTTAATTTAAAAAAGCTTAGGCTGGATTTATTTAATGTGCGAAGTTGAATGCATCTCTTATGTGTTTGTTATCTTTGCCTAGGAATAAATTTATTTGATGTTTGAAGTATTTCGAATAACTGTAGTGTTATTAAATGGTTTTAAAAGGTATTTTCATTTTACAGTTAAACTACGACTAGGAACTATTGCCAACTATGCCAATTATACAATAAATAGCAATATCAATGGGTTCATTACTTTTATTCATCTTATGCGTATGCAAATAATAATGATAGTATCAAAATGGATCGCATGAAGACATTTAAAGTATTCAGCTATACTGAAATCAGCAAAGCATATCTCCGTTATGAATGAAACACTTTTTTCAATATTACTGAACACATTAACTAAATTGCGACAGCCCCTATGCAAGATATTAAACAATATTGTAATAAGGATTATTACTAGTTCAATTTTTCGTGAAGTGGGTGTTGCGCCAATTAATTGATTAAATGCAGAAAAATTTGAAGGAATGTTATTGACAGAAATGCATGTTTTGTTTTGCCCTGCAGCGTTACCCAAATATGCTTATATTTTTTGATCTAATTAATGTCTGATGATTTCATTTTTTTTTTAATTCTCTCCGACTTCCTTCTTTAACATTAAAGAATAAAGGAGATATGGCGAGGATGCATTCAAAATCAAGATTTTTATATCAGATATTAAAACGAAAAGCTCTACACTCGTCAGAAATATTTTTTATTAGTTATAGTAATGGTAAGTTTCCATTAATATTATAATAACAAGATAAAATAATATTTCGATTATAAATTCTCTAGTTTCAAAGATTTTACCTCAAAAGACAATATTTTTTTCAAAAGAAGTACAGAATGCAGGTTTAAATTAATAATTAAAGATTACTTTATATAAATGTTAATTCTTCATTATGTTAATACCGAAAAAGGAGCCGCGGTGAATAAAAAATTAAAACAATCATTATGAATCAATTGGATTAAAAAACACAAACATATTTAGTAAAGCTGTAGGAATGTGTAAAAAAAACAAAACATCTGTTTGTATACAATATTATATTTAAGGTAAGTAATTGAAAAAATTCGAATTGTGCTAACCGAGGTAAGTCGGCAGGCATAACTATGCGCCTTTGATGTATTTAATTCTCTCTATTTTTTAAGATCAATGTTTTTTCTATGTTTATTTACTGCATTCTTCCTTATATTTAAAGTAGATTTACTACAAAAAGAAAACACCGAGACCGCACATCTGTGTTTACATATTTCGAAGACGGCAGTGAATGCATAAGCCGTCTACTATCCATGCTACACATTTAGGCTCTATTTTATGCTGTAGGTCGTACAATTAGAAAGTGTCGCTGGTGTACACCGTCGAACGGGGCAATATAGGACGTTATTATCGGTTTTATAACTGTAAACTCTTTTTGTTCAACTAGAAAAATCTGAGAAAAAGGACCTAATAACATTTTGAAAACATCACATACCCTTATATATATTTTTTTTAGTGATGTCCCATATTTCTCTGCATGTGGGATAATAATAAACATAGCTAGTTTTTACAGTAAAAATCCACTTGAATGTAAATTTTGGTTTGCATTGGATTCTTGAAAGTTTAAATGGAACAAATATAAAAAAAAGAACTGAAAAAAACTTGTTAGTAAATAAGCAATGAACTAAAACAATTAAGGGGGTTACTACATATCTTCATCCATATGGGAAAACAGCCATTACCTATGTCCCTTTTTCTCAGAAAGGCCTTATCTGATTTCATTGATTTTTTTTACACACGTTATCTAGTATTGTCCCAACAGTTTAAGTGAAGGATTTCATAAAATTTCTAAAGACGTTTTTCTGTTTTAAGTTTTACAAAATCGATATTTTCTTCGCTCACTTTTTTAAATTTTCGAATGCAATAAGTTCCACCTTTTTATACTATCACCAAAAAAAAATGTATAAATATTTTCTACAACTATAAAAAATTCAGAAACTTCATTACAACTTTTAGCAGCATCGTTAATAACTAAATTTAAATTATGAGATACACAATGAATTAGGTTAATCTATTTTAAGAAGAGTTTAAACTCCGTTGTATGCTCCACTCATAACGTTTGCCCCGTCATTGTCTCCTACATTTGATTAATTTTATGTTATTGTTTTTTTCAGAAAAGTCAGTGTTTTCTTATATAAGCTAAAAGCTGAATGATCATGAACCTCAAAATAACTTTAAAAAATTTCTTTTATTTCAATTCCAGTTAGTTCGTCTGCCAATCTATTACCCTTTTCTAGGAATCTATTCCCTTTTAAACAAAATTCTATTACAAATAAATTTAACCCAGTGGCAACACTGAACATTACTGTTTTTATAGTTATATTCATAGTAATAAACCGACAAAAATTTAATAAAAATTAAATATCTACTAAATCGAAAGAATTTGGGTCCCTTCCAACTTTGGGTCCTTCTTAGGACACCTATACATATTACGGCCATAAAGTTATTGCATCTATTACAATATTTATCGGCAGCAATTTTACACCATAAATAAACTTAACCAAATATTGCAGCTATTGCATTCGGGTCAAAGTGTTTCTTATAGAAATAAATCAAAGGTTACATATTATAAAAGATTTTAACATGTATATCTAAAATATAAATAATTAAAAAAATAAATCACTAAACAGATCTAGGATATTGATATGTGAATTTTCATTTATATGAAATAACTGAACTGATCAAACATTTACCAAAAGAAGAATGAAAGTTGAGTTGGAAGTAAATAAATAAGGATATCTTTAGAATACAGGTAGGTTATATACAGAATTAGTTAAATATATTGTCTTAAGAACTACAGGTGTGAAAAGTCATCTCCAGTCTCCCACTTCCATTGAAGATTTAGCACGCTTATCGGGTTAGAAAAACAGTGATAATTTCTCTATCTTATATGTAGTACATTGTACATGATCACAATAATCAGTAGGTAATTATATAGTAGTAATAAATAAGTTTCTTTTTTTCATTTATTGTAACAACACGTTTATAATATAATCTCGAATTGTATATAATATTAGTAACAACATCGACGGTAAAGTGTTCTCATCTTAATCTTTGGTGATTTAATAAAATTGGTAAGGTATATTAATAAGTAAGACAAGTTACTTCTGAAGACTCTAAAGATTGTCTATGATCGTTGAAGTGAGACGGTGTGGATTTGAAACGGCTATAAACATCGATATTTTACACTGTGACACTTCCGATTTCGTCGAATTTACCTACTTAATTTTCTTTGAGTAATGAAGATATTAGAATTAATTGCAGAATATTTTAAAGTTAACGATGTAAATTGCAGATGATATAAAGAAGTCTACGATCATGCAAATAAATTATTACAATTATTATGTTTCGAGGTATTCACATTTTAAGACTTTTTACTTGTTCTAGGGGAATTTTAAATAAAATAAAGTAGGCAATATGTATACATATAATAAACAACTAATGTTTAATAACTAATACATCCAGTTTTGATATTCTCCATCATTTTATCGGACTTTACGTTTTGAATGTTAAAATAATAATCACTTTCTTTTTTAAATCAAAGAAAAGAAATTTGTGGTAATTTATATATAAACAGTATTACAGATCATTTCTACACTATTTTCTTTTTTTTTGTCAAAAATGTGGGCATATGTAGCCTAAATATAAATTATCTTTAAACCATTTGATAAAATCATTTAAGCAAGGAAAACAAGACTTCATTTAAAACTAGAAAATTGTTAACAACTTACCGGAATATGGTATATTTTTCAATAGTTCATCACGTCAAATCCTCAAAGTTGTTATCATATTGATTTTAATAAATTGCGAAAAAAAAGATAATGCTCTGAAACACCTATATACATATATCATTTTAAAATAATTTTGTCTTGGATTGTATCACTGAAAAAAAGAACTATATCTCTTTTTTTTTTGTTTAAAATAATATTGATATCATTTTTACATTTTCACCTTATTTGAAACAACAAAAATTAGTAAACTTAAAGTAGCGCCAGTCTTACAATCACTTAAACAAAATAATTTATTTGATATCTTACATTTTTCTCCAAGGCAAATATTTAAACAGACAAAATTATATAGTAAAGCTTGTTTGAACCCAGCTATTCATTTTCAGTAACAAAATTAAATTCTATTCAAACAAAATATAATCTATTTTAATATATGGCGCGCCATCTATAGGCTAAAATGGCAGACACATTTAATAAGATATCCTAGAGATCTGAGAGATGGCAGCACTAATACTATTCATATTCGTATTTTTGTTTCGTATTTAGCGGTGTTCAAATAATAAATAAAAACATTTCTGTAAGCGTAAGGTAAATATCACACTATAAAAGATATTTGACTACAAGAAACTTTATAAAACTTTTATCGCTGCGTGAAGAAATTGTAGAGACGCGACCGTAGATCCACTTGCGAAACCCGTCGCTAGATGTTGCTCTATGTTTTACGGGAACCGAGTTTTCAGATCCTACGCCAGCTTTGCTGGAATTTTAGAAGCAATAACATCAATCACATTATTCAATATAGTAATACCAGAAAGATGGCAACTGCGAATCATACGCGTGTTTATGTAAAATTGTTTAAAAAGCAAAAAAGACATGAATATCAGCTTTTTTGCTTTCCGCTATTTTTCGACATTGAAGTTACTAAAAGTGATTACGGGAAATTTAAATTTGGTTATTTGAGCAGGTATACAATTTTGTGAACCAAGATAACCATTCGATGGATTTCACATAACCTAGAAAAATTGAAAGCATTTCATATTTATGCTTTTGTACCGGTTTCTTCTGTTTTTTTTTTATCTTCACTGTCAATTTCAGTAAAATGTGTACGATGTAAAAATCTTTATTTTATTAACCTAATTTCGTATAAAAAACTACTTCGATAGTTCTCTAATATTTATAGTTCCAATAACTAACTTTTTTATTTTAATCAAAATAAGCTACCTTACTTTAATGGATTGTATACATTATTTGAAGATAATTGGTTCTTTATCTCTAATTCCAACAGTTTTTGGGATATCTACAATTTTGTAAAAAAACATTTCCAACTCCTTCAAAAAAGTATCATATTTTACAAATCATCAGACATAATGAAGTCATAATGCAAGAAAAATTAATTAATTAATTTAATGTTCTTTGTTAATTTCTATTAACAAAGAACATTAAATATATTTACAGTGCATTTACAAATCAACTTCGAAATAAAAAAAATTGATTGAAAAGCAATTTTTCGTTTCGTATTTTTGGAATTCCATTGTGATAATATGTATTATATTATGTATTATAAAATCAAATTAAAATTCATTTATTTCTATCGTTTTTCTCTTTATCAAGATTTTGAATTTTCAGCTTAGTTTTCTTTGCTTTTGTTCTTGGTTCAGAAGTTAGACTTGTTATTTCCTTGTTACATAAATGAATTATTAACCCGCGATCTTTATGTAGGTATTTGTGGTACGAGTTCCTCCATTTAGTTTACATCTTTTAATCACTTTACAATTCCTTCACTCGACGCTTTTACAAAACTTTTATAGATGTTAATCCATTACACTATAATAGTTTTTATGGTGTAATATCTGCCTAACACACATTTATGATGTTTTACAATATATTTATTCGTACTAATATTATTTTTTAAATATTTAAATGAAAAGTACAATTCTTCTTAAAAAACATAATTATATTTCTGAATTTTAATTCCTTTCAATTCAACGTTTATATTGAACTAAATAAATAAAAATATCGTTTACCCCAAAAATAATTATTCCATGCGTTGTAGACTTTGGTTGATTTGCAAATACATACTTTAACCTGCCTCTGAATAGTAATACAAAATAAAATAACTTCTTATACGATTACATACGAAATGGTTTGATTGTCTAAAACATCTATTCACGCCTACATTTTGTTTCTGTTGACGGGAATATTTTTAGTATAGGTTAACGAATCGAAGTGCTAATCGGGTCAAATCAGTGTATGAGGGAATCCACCGAAATGGACAGGGTGCCATGAATTGAGGTGACCACGCTAGGCGGGCTTATCGGTATTCTATATGGGGCCTCTTCTATTTTTTCTAGGTCTGCGGCGCCAGCCGAATTCTGTTTACATAGCCTGGGACTAACCTGAAAAGCAAGAAATAAGTCGGTATGAATGCAAATTCGAGATTTTAGGATGCGTAATAACAGTATTTACACACACATTCGGGAATTCAGTAAAACAATTTCATTTGGCATCCGCAAACGTTATATTTGGTTAGCCTTTTTTTTCTGTTGCTCTGATATATGACGGCAATAAAAGTTAATAGCGTCTGGCCATAACACCTTAGGGTCTGCATTAGGGGACGCCTTTGCAAATATTCTGCATATTAAGAAAGATAAGCTGGAAATAATCTGTTCAATGTTTTAAAGGCATGTTTGCTCTTACTCCCAACATACGAAAACGTTTTTCATGTAAATTTGGTACATTTTCTATTCTATAGTTTGTTTATACATTGCATAATACAACATGTTTTCAAAGTAAACTGAAATATTGTTATATCCAGGTGATTTGTCATTTAATTTAATGACAAAAACCTGCCATATAAATGCGCGATGTGTGAGTCTTCATTTTTGAGATACACTTTAATAATTATTTTTTTTGCAATTATACAGGGTGATTCTCAATATATGCGACAAACTTTAAGAGCTAATTCCTGAGGTTATTTTGATCATAAAAGTTCATATGAGTATATGTCCAAAACGGTTTGGTTTTAAAGTTATTGAATGTTTAATAATAAATTATGAACTATGATTAACACGATATAATATCACAGTTGGTTATTCAAAAGCTATTATGTTGAGAGGGAATTCTTTATTTGTCATTTCAATATTTGTCAATAGTTGTCAGAGTATTCATTCAGTTTATTGCCAGTTTCTGTTTTCTAAAATGAATTACACGAATGCTGAGATGTGCGATATGCATTTCGTTTACGGTCTTGCCAATGGAAATTCGCGTGCTCCTAGACGTCTTTATGAAGAACGATATCCGAACCGTATCATCCCGCATCATTCAATATTTGCCCGTCTTCACCAACGTATTAGTGAAACGGGAAATTTTAAAAAACGGACGACTGATAACGGGTACCCATCTACAGTGAGAACTCCACAAGTTGAAGAAATGGTACTAAATGAAATTGAGGAACATCCTAACTACAAGCACCAGAAAAATAGCGTTTGCTTTAAATATTAGTCAGGCCACAGTTTGGAGAATATTGAAAGATCAAATATGGTATCCATATCACATTCAACGGGTGCAAGTACTTTTGCCGGTAGATTTTCCGCAAAGAGTGGCTTATTGTCAATGGATGCAACACAAAATCGCACAAAATCCTAACTATTTGGCTCAAATATTCTTCGCCGACGAGGCTACTTTTCCTAGAAACGCGATTATTAATTTTCATAATAATCACATATGGGCCGAAGAAAATCGCACGAACTAGTGAATGCCCGTCATCAACATCACTTCTCTGTGAATGTGTGGGCCGGAATTGTAGATCACTTGATAGGTCCACATTTTTTTACCGATGCGGTTAAATGGCGAGGTATACCGCAATTTTCTTGAAGAGGAGTTACCCCTACTACTGGAAGAAGTTGTTGCAATTAAGATTACAAATGTATTTTATGCATGACGGTGCTCCAGCGCATTTTAGTTTAGTTGCTCACGAGTTTTTGCACAATACGTATCCAGATCGGTGGATAGGACGGGGAGATCCACAACCGTGGCCTCCTCGGTCTCCAGACTTAAATTCTTTAGACTTTTTTCTCTGGGGTCACCTTAAATCATTAGTTTATACGACTCCCATTGAAAATGTCGAAGAACTGAGAAATCGCATTATCGCAGCTTTTCAAACAATTCGAAATACCCCTGGTATTTTAGAACGGACTCGCCAGTCAATACGACGGAGGATAGAAGCTTTTATTGCAGTTGGGGGCGGTCATTTTCAACAGTTAGTATAAGTTAATTTTGTTTTACTAATTATTTTGTTAATTTATAATAAAAACATTAATTATGTTGACTTACTATTAAACATTGTACAACTTTAGAACTAAGCGATTTTGGACATATGTTCTTATGAACTTTTATGATCATAATAACTCCAGGAATCAGCGCTTAAAGGTTGTCGCATATATTGAGAATCACCCTGTATACATATATACGGGTAAATCCAATTAAGATAAAGGACAGATCGAACGTTGGTTATGTAACACGCTGATAGAAGAACATTCATATTTTTTTTAGATAAAAAAAGCCCTGAAATACTCTGAAAATTATTAATTACAAAAATATCTTGATCGACGTTGTTCTACGGTAGTACAGCTGACACCCGTTTCCAATTAATATTTCAGGTTTAACGCGAAAGTTTTTAATAAATAAACACTTCATTCTGTGATATCGACTAAATCTGCCTGTTACCGGCTTTCCGCAACTTTCAAAACCAACATTTCAGTGCAAACAACAACGCCACTTTTGCGTAAATGCAGTTTTAGTTTGAGCTTGCTATAAGAAAACTTAAATACAACTCAACAAGTACAACAATCTTAAATTCAGAAGTTCATTTGATGCACGTTTCTGTTTAATATATTTCATCAGTAAACCTGTTTTGAATCAATATAATTTCACATTTTAATGTATTATTATAATTGCATTAAACAAAGAGCACTTTTGTCTTAATGTTATTAAAATGTTCAAATACTGACGAGTCACGTCGCCTCTATTGAAAACTACGTTTTTTTAAATGCAGTTACAATGAAACGAAAACTAGATTCAGTATACAAATTTATATTTTATTAGATAAAATATGACATTCATTTTGACGAAATTTATTATATCAAACCATTTTAAGCTCTCTCTCTTAGTACTTACACTCTTTTAATACGTGTTCGTCTAGACGAAAGATAGTTAAATTAATTGAGTAAAACTCACCATAATAAATTAAATTGAATAAATTTAACAATTTAACGACAGCTGTAGATGTCTCTACTACATTAATTACGTGCTATTGTTGCAAATACTAGTAGAAGCAATATAATTACCAAAATGTTTAGCTTATTCTAATAGGCCAAACTGTGTTGCGTTTGAATACCGGTCATTACTCGCCTACGATGAAATATTACGCCCCTGAATGTGATGCCGTAAATCACGTCAATACAAAATTGCAGCTTGAATACTTGTTACTATTAGCATATCGCTTGTGAACAAGATATACAGCTCAAACTGCCTTTTTGAGGGAGAAGCAAATCAACTTTTTATCACTACCGTTCATACTGTTTTCTTGTTTGTTGAGAGATACTAACTATTTTTTCACATTAAAATACGTGTTTAAGGTTAGTGACTGACGCAATGACCCTTAATTATCGTCCAGAATTAAAACAGAAGTCAGTATTATTTCAAAAACAACACATATTGGAAAAGGACGACATATTTACGTATTTTCTTTGGCACAAAATAAATATTACATTTGGAAACTTAGTTGACCTGTATCCGCATTACAAAAAGAGTAAATTATGTAGTATCAATAATAATTACATAATATACTCTTATAGTAACTAAAATAAGTTCTTCGATTTTGACTCTGTTTCTTCATTTTTTAGAGATTGCTAAAATCAAACAAAAAAAATTGGCGTAATTTAATTTAAACATCACATGGTTCTTCGACAGCTGAAATTAATGTAAAATATATGGATCATAGAATTTATAAAACAGCACTAGAAAACAGGACGTTCACCTTGAACGCACTATTTGGTAGAATCTTCAATCGGGGCTTTACGGAGAAAAGGCGTCGTGCCGAAGTTTCCATAGTGGGCTGGCTTTCCAGTCTGGAAAGAATGATAGTCACATCCACAATTGGTGAGGTAAAGATGGGTTATTATCAAGGGTAATTAGACCCATGATAACATATGAAGCTATAGTATGGTAAAGATGCCGCAAATGAGAGCAACCAAAACACTGGGTGGCGTGCAGAGGCAATGAGATCAGCCCCTTACTGCCGCAATGGAAGTAATTCTAAAACTGCTACCAATACATACTTATATACAAGGAGCTGCAAGGTCTACAATATACAGACTTTTGCATAGTCAAGTAGCGATAAGTAAATCGCACGGCAAGACTATAAAAAACTGTTAGATGAACTCAAAGACGCACCCCTTTTAGGAATGCCATGTGATGCCATGTTCAAAAATTCAACCTAGATAGAAAATATAAGGTTACAATACCAGATAACAAGGACTGGGAGATAGGTACGCCATAGGTACGATAGGTAAGAGACCTCAAACTGGTATATAGACGGCTCTAAAACAGACTACGGCGTTGGAGCTGGAGTATATGTATATGAAGCATTCACAGGCCTTCTAGGCCCATAGCTGGGTAATGCGCTGCCATTCGTTTCTATCCTTCCCCCTCATCTTCCAGTTTTCAACTCCTTCTTCCTTGAGGTCTTCAAGAACTGAAGTTAACCACCTCGACTTTGGGCGTCCTGGTCTTCTCGTTGAAGTTACCAGCGCACCTTGTCCTAACCATCTTACTCTCTGCGCCTTTATGTAACGTATTATTGTGGTTTCTCCAAATTGTTCCTCTACTTCTCTGTTGGTTCTTCTTCTCCAAATATTTCCCTCCTTTATTCCCCCAAAAATTCTTCTTAATATTTTCCTCTCTCATGCGCCAAGACTCTTTACATCTTTTTTTTTTTTCATAGTCCATGTCTCGGATCCATATGTCACAATCGATCTAATAATTGTCTTGTACATTTTTACTTTTGCGTTCCATGATATATTTTTTTCCTTGCTTAGCTTGCTTAACGCTCCAGTATATCTATCCCCTTTTATGAATCGCGCTGCTATTTCATCTGTGTCTCCTCCCTTTCCCGAAATGCATACTCCCAAATAACTAAATCTGGTGACCCGTTGTAATTTTAATTCCCGTTCCCCCTTCTAGCGGAATCACTAGCTCACTTACCCTCCTGCCACCATCACGACCTCTCAACATTTTCATGTACCTTGTCTTTTCTTTTCGTTAATCTCCAACCCGGTCTCCTGTGCTGCTTGTATCAGGTCTTTCATTATTTTTTGCAGTTCTTCGTTCTTGCCTAACAATACAACGTCGTCCGAATATGCCAGAATTTGGTGGTTCTTAAACACTAAAGTCCCTGTTCTGTTTTATTTTGCTGTCCAAAATTATTCTTTCCAATACGATATTGAATAAGGTTGTCGACAGTGGATCCCCTTGTCTCAAGCCTTCCCCAACGGCAAATGGTTTCGATGCTCTATTATTAATTCTTACTTTACTTGAGGATTTCTGCAGTGTCATTTTGACTAGCCTTATTAGTTTCATCGGTATGCCAAAGTTTTCCATTGCCTCGTATAACTTTTTCCTACACACTGAATCGTAAGCTCTCTTGAAATCCACGAACACCACATACATATCTATTTTATATTCCCCGGTCAACGTCTGTATCTATTTGAAAGTAAATGGAATATACGCTAAGAAGCCTAAAAAGGGCTCTTTTGGTAAGCTTTAGCAAAGACACAACGGCATTCCAAGCTGAGGTTGCTGCAATACACCAGTGTGTCCGAGAAATAGAAAGATGGACCGAGCCAGGTAAAAGCGTCGCTATCTTCTCCGACAGTCAGTTCACATTTAAAGCGATTAGTTCCATAAGCGTGGACTCTAAGCTGATTTGGGACTGTGTAAGCGCCCAAAATGAGGTGGGCACCCGACCGAAATTAACCTTGGCCTGGGTCCCTAGCTGCTCGGGCGTGAGAGGAAATGAGGCGGCGGACGAGCTGTCCAGGCGAGGTTCGTCAAGGTCATTGGTTGGAGCTGGCCTTTCTTTCCGCACTACCAAATCGCAAATTAAAAAATCCATCAACGAATGAAGAGAGTGGTGGCAAAAATCACCGGGGCAGAGAGAGGCCAAAGAGTTTCTAAGGGAACAAGCACCCGAATTTACTTATCTACTGAATGAAGACAGGGAGGCTATCAAAATGATAGTAGATCTGCTTACTGGTCACTGTAGACTAAGTAGGCATATGTGTAACATAGGCCTGGCGGATGACGCAACCTGCTGATTCTTCCAAGAGGAGGAAGAAACACCAGTTCATGTGCCAATGTGAAGGCCTGGCGAGGACGAGGTTTCTAGTAATGGGCGTGGAGAACCCCACAGCTAGTAGCTACTGAAAAAAATCGCTCTCAAAGATGATAGGGCTAATTAAGAAGGCAAAATTAGAGAGTGTCCTCTAGAAAAAAAGGGATAACAATAGATCTTAAAAGGTCCTGGTGAAACAGGTCTATAGGTCACCCCAACCCTAATCTAATCTAATATTCAATTGCTTTCTGGTGCCAAATATATAATATGGCAAATTTTTAGACGATAGTAAAATTCAGTCTAAACGGTAATTAATTAATAACCATTAATTTTGGAGTGATACCTCGTATTTCAGTTGGTATTCGTTGTTGCAATTAGTTCATATTGTGAGGGTTAGTAACGTATACTTATTTTTTAAATAACCCCACAAGAAGTAATCAAATGAGGTTAAGGCGGGAGATCTCGCTGGCCACTCGATGAGCCTCTCCTTTCAATCCACCGGTTTGGAAACGTATCATCGAAGATATCGAGGTACATTTCTTGTATAATGAGAAGGCACTCTAGGCTTGCTGCATCTATATTCTCCCGTTGGGTAAATCGGGATTTTCGTTAGACTCTAGGCTTGCTGCATCTATATTCTCCTGTTGGGTAAATCGGGATTTTCGTTATTGAGCTTCTCCCTCAAAAACTGCAAATACTTTTCTCCTGTTAAATTATTATTAAAGAAGAAAGGCATTATAACTCTATCACCGATTATACCTGCCCATACATTTATTGTTTTAGGGTACTGAGCACGTGCTTCACGTAACCAGTGTGGATTCTGACATGCCCAGTATCTCCAGTTTTATCCAGTGGTGGCTAGTGCATGAGTTACAGATTAGATAATAGTAATTGCTCTGGAAAAACGTAAGCACTAGCCGCAAGAGTTTGTTTATTCACCTGTCAAAAGTGTTTGACAGTTGAAATTGGCTCACGTAGTACTTCGTCTGTTATCGTTCATCAACTAGATATATAAGCATTTTTAAGTGTCATTTAGAAATGACAGCGCCTATTCAAAAATGAAGCAAAAATTCTATACTGCCATTTAAAGAAAAATACATGACGTCATAACTTTTTCAAAGTCATTGCAAAAACGACACTACTGTTATTAAAAGATAGTTCTTTTTTTAATCGTTTAAATAAACAAACATTTACTTAACATGTTTTATGATTTTTCTCAAAAGAACATTAATTACCGATTAATTACGTTAATTAATTACCAAAATGTATTTCACTTCACATGATGAACAACATTGTTGTACTTTCATCCTGCATATCTGCCATTTGCTACTTTTTTATGATCTGAGGTGCTCCATTTGTGCCTCTCCCATTATTCCCAAACACTGAAGAGAGAGGTTAAGAGTATGTCCAATGCTGTTGTAGAAGCAGCATTCATTGCAGCAAAACATTTTCCCGTTAATACATTAAAATATTACAGAATGTCACTCCTGTAGTTACAAAAAAAATGCTATCTCGAGGAAAGAGAAAGCAACTGCAGCGTCTTTCCTATAAAATTATAATATACCAACCATAAAAATATAGATTTTACAAGTTTTCCAAAATGGAAAGTATTTTTTTTTTTACTTCTGGATATAAAGCACAAATAGGTACATACATGTACATGTCACAAACGTAATGCCTTTTTTACTGCGCCACTAATGCTCGGTTTTATTTCCTCCAATCTTTATGGCGAGGCGTTTCCAAGCCTTAGTCTGCAGAAAATATGGTCACAATATTGTCTACTGATTTACCCTTTGATTTGACTTTCGTTTCAATGGGAATATAAAACATTTATTTCGTGTGTTATGACTTTACACAATGATTTATGTAGGTATATTCAAAAATGTTATTAAAAGATAAGATTATAAATTCGTTGTACAATTTTCAACAAGTTTCATTTAAGTGAAATATTCAGACAACAATAAATTTGAAAAAAAGTATTTTACAGCAAAAGCCACCATGTTGGTGTGATTTTCTTGCTAAAAATTAATTGATACAATAAATACTTACATTTTGACTATTCTCATTCAATATCTCCTCCGTTCTATCCAAACTGAACTGTCTCCTCAGCAGCTTTCCCACTCGTTCTTTCGGACTTAAACTCTTGTAGTGGTTATACGGCGTGCTCAAATCTTCTTCCTCTATCCTCTTGTGCCTCCTGAATCCGCAAAGCGAACTGGTCGAGGCGCCCAAGAGGGCAGCGGCGACCTCACTGGCAGAAACGGGCGTGCCCAAAGACATCGGCGTATCGCTGGACGTGCTCTTCACCATCACGTGATGATGGTTGTCGTCCTGGCTCTTGACCAGGGCGGAGAATTCGAACATTCCATGGTTTTGATGAAGGTGGGATCGGATTGGGTGAGCGCGGTGGCGCGCTGTCTGGAAATGGTCTGGGACTGTCGGACGTTCAACTGTTCTTGGGACGTTGTCGCTGTATAAGGGGGCGAATCTTCTATCTGCTCGAAATCAGGTTTACAGATGATTAAACTTTCGTCTAAACTGGAAAATCACGACAGAAGAATGAGTTAACTTATTTAGTATGTGAGTATTTGGTGCGGATATTTGTTTAAGTTCGACTCACCCGTGACTTTCCCTTCAAGTGCGAATAGGAAAATCAAATATCATGTTAATCATTTAGTAAATAGATGCAGAGGGTGGGTGGAGTGTTTTTAGTTTTTAGTGTACCGAATAGATTAGAGTGTGTTACATTAATAATAACAATAATGGCCTTCTATTTCTTATAATATACCATACAAAAGACGTTTTCCATTGTACATTGGTTTTAACCAGGTATCGGCTATAACCAATAGTTTTCTATGGTATTTTTTCTGACGTCATAGTTCCAACCTGCTTGAACCAATTTTAACCGGAAGCTTGACTTGAGTATTAAAAGTCTTTAATGATGTACATAACCTCTTCTTACTGTTTACAACTGTTTGATATCCTATATTTTGATCGTTTTTGGTCGTGGAAAAATATAGTAAATAAATAATAGATGTTGAACTCGAAGAAAGAGTTAATGTTTTGATGGATAGTTTAATCCACGGTAAATACAGAAAAATATGTGTTTTATATTTCTTCTTAATAAAATTTTCTTTGCAAATGATAACTTTACATATGATGTCTTTGAGAAGGCCATTAATACAGGTAAATTAAAAAAAAATACGGTTTATATAATGTTGATAATGCTTTATCAACATCATTCAAACTTGTTATTTGGAGAATTTGAAATATCATCCAACAGAATAATGCAAGGCGCAAATATTTCTTTGTCACTGATTCTCTTATACTTTTCGTAAAAAAAGGCCAGTGTAACGTTAGTATTTCGAAAATATAAAGTCCAATGTTGTAACCTATAACAGTTACAACCAAACTTATTGCTGTGGTCTGGCACCCCGGTTTTCGGAAATTCAAATTTGTTTTCTTGTTCATACCAATTTACTTTTATCAATGTCGCGAAAGAGTTTCCACAATTTCATTTGTTTATTTTGACAAGATTTTGTTATTTGTATTGATCTTATTTATTTATTTTAATTGTTCAGTTGTTTAAATTAATTTCATTCAGTTGTACATATTGCGTTCACCAGTTTTGTATATGTTGAAATGTATATTCTAGAAATTTTCTTTGCGTTTGTGCGTTGCGAGTGCACGCAGGTTTTGATATTTGTATACGATTGTTATCCCTTTGAGGCGCCAGTTCTTTGAATGATGGTGGCCGTGTACGTAGATGTAATTTTAGTCTCTTTGCTACCATTTTGGTATTTCATTTTTAACTTAAAGGTTTGTTCGTTTAATTTGATATTAATTCATCCATCAAGGAACTCGGTAATTTAATAATTATTGTTGTATTTTATTGTGTGTACAGTTTGGGTGTAATATCAGTTATTATATTTGTTCTGGAAGCTATTTTTTTAGTTTAAAGAGTTAATTTTTGCGTTTTCTAGTTTACTGATTTGTATTTTATAATTAATCACCACGGTTTGGGTGATTAGAAGCATTGTGCTTGTATTTAAATTTCAATTTTGTAAATTTTACTTGTTTTGTCCACGTTTAAAGTAATTTAGTTTGTTTAAAATTTTGAAACTACGTGGATTTTTTGTGAAATAGGATTTTCTTCTAGAACAAATTTGTCTTTTGCTTTGTTAAAGGATTTGCATTGTCCTTTTGTAATTGTAGATTCATGCAGTTTTGTTTTCGTCCAGGACCTTCAGTCCACGGTTAAATTTTCTGCAATTTGTCATTAAATGTTTTTTTTTCTTTTTTTTATAATAAAATCATTCATTGTTAACGTCATTCAAAATTTCTGTTCTTTTATTTTTGAATTAACCATTTCAATTTTTGGAGTCATTAAAGAAAGTCAGTTTTCAAACGCCCACATTTTACTTTTCATGATAGGTTTTATTGTGAGAGTAACTCTGAGTTTAATTGTTCTTTTGCGCCCTTTATTTTTATCCGCTGAGCTAATAAATTTAATTTTCATTTTTATAAATTCATTTTGTTTTTTTTTCTTTTGTACCTTCAGTACACAGCAGTATATAACCGTTTATATTCGATCGGACAACTTGTTGTTAGTACCTGGTCCTTACCTATCATTCTTGTTCACTAAAACTGCAAACTTCTTCTAGACCCCTCAACACAAATTGCACTAAAATAGACGTATATTGTAAATATAATAAACATCTTATATTCCGATTTAAAAAGTAAAAATGTACAATTAGGACTCTGTACTAATCTGCACAGGTCCCTGGCTAGTTAAACTAACAATAAGTAATCGTCTGGGTTTATTTTTAGCTTGCCAAAAATTGCCTGTCTTTTTGCGTCCAGAGCCTCACTTTTTCACAGAATTTCGTAAGCATTCTCTGTCATACCCCAGAGTTGATACTAATTCTCCGTACCATGTCCTATTGAGAGAACTGTTACGGCGAGAAGATGATGCCTACTGGGCCGCAGTAGTTCTCCAGTTTTCTTTTTTGATGGTATCTAAATAAAGCTCTTCTCACAGATTTACCTGGTTGTATTATTCCAGTGTTCCTCTTAACCCAACTCCTTACCTGTTCTCGTGCTGCGTTTTTAGGCAGTCCCAAAACAAGTTCTCAGCTTATAATGTGAAGCTAATGATCCCTTTCTTGCCAGCACATAGGCATTTTCGTTTCCCTTCACTGCTGAATGTCCTGGCGCCCACAGTAAATTGACTTTATTGCGGTCTATCAGGCTATTAAATTCTCGAATATATTCCCAAACCAGTGTTAATTGTATCTTAGGATTTACTAGTGCCCTTAGCATCGCTTGGCTGTCTGTTGCAGTATAATAACAATAATATCTATTTATTGGGATCATATAAAAATGCATTTTCATATTGCCCAAAAAGACCAGATCACCATAATAATGCTTCTTCCTCTGGTCTTGAGTCACGTCCAAATTTGCTTGGTTTCAGCCAAAAGCATGACCTTTGATTTGACACATGTTTAATTTATCCTTCGCTTCTTTTATACAACATTTGTCTTCATCCACGTCCTCTTTCTTGATATCTATTTACTACCTGAGGATAACCAGGACCATGTATATTTGAATTCTATTTTCCGCAAAACCCAGAAAATGTTTAGAAATTTAAAACCAGACAATGTAACCTGTCTCTTTGAAAATACATTATTATTAGATACAATATAGCTCTTTGATTGATTTCAGTTGCATTATGAGATGTTTGTTTGAAATGCCGTGACATATTTTCCTAGTGAAAAGATGGTTATTGTATTTTTCACCCCACTTTAGGCTCCAGCTCCAGTCCTGTTTTCGGTTTTTGATCTGTCTGTAAACCAAATCAATTCTCCGAAGCACTTTATGTACTTGAATTGACTTCAACTTTTCCGGTCCGTGATTTCCACCTCAAAATTTCTGTTAAGAAGATATGTCAAAATCATTATTTCCAAAATATTGCCTTCTACATGGTAGATAATATTCTTGTGTCCCACCAATCCGGCATATCCGCCACTTAGTAGTTTGTGTAATCTGAGATACCTCATTCTTGTTTCCCATCATTCATTCTTTCATTCATTAAAGTTAGGATGGGTACTTGAGTAGGTGCTCATTGTACCATCCCTATTAATCTCTTATTTCCACTCGAGCAGCTTGTGTTCTCTATAAAGCCCAGCATCTTGCCAGTGGGAATTTGAGAACTTCGAGGGCTCCAATAGATCTCTCCCGAAATATTTCTGCCTGAGTACCCTCAGTTCCTCACATGTGCAGATTACATGTCTCCCCTATCATCATCAAACGTAGAGGAGGAAGACCTAGGAGGCATTCCATTGCCGCTGTTGGAGTCATCCCCTTTGCTCCTATTATTCCAAAATGAGCAAGATACAGGCTTGCGTATAAGTTCAATTATAGCAGTTTCATGCTGCATCTGATGAATCCCAGTGCATTTATAATGAAAGAATATAAATATAAGAAAAAAATCGATTCTTTTAGGCGATTTGACTCTGAGGGGCCTGACAAGCTTCCGGCTTAGACATTATCACCCCTTGAAGAAAGAAATTGCTAATATGACTTTAAAACTTACTGCTGTTTATAAACTCCTTGGACTAAAAATTGATGATAAACTAACTTGGATTACTCTCATCGCATCAATCAACCCTAAATTAAATAGAGCGATGTTTATTCTATCAAGAGAGAAATCATCGTGTAACGTTTGAACTTTAAAGATGCTATATTACGCACATTTCTATTCAACAACCTTTTAAAATATCTTTGTATGGTCAAATAACCGAATATATGTTAGCCTAAACAAGTTATTAGGTATTTGTTTTAAATAAATACTTGTATCAATATATTTTGTTGCTCTAGCAATTTTTCTTTTTCTTTGAACAAGCACATAATCTTGAAATCATAAGAGAAGAGCCCTGCGTTACAAATTGTCGAGTCTACCAACGACACCCGTTTGTAAAGTTATTTGTAAAGATACTTTAAATGTAAAGATAAAAATATGAACGTCATAAATGTCATTCGTTCCTAACATATTCATAAGACAGACTTTTTACTAACCCCGCATATTCAATAATGTTAAAGGCAAAGATATTAAAGAAACAAAAATAGGATTTTCATACCAACGATATGTAGCCCTACTGATAGACGTAATTTTATTATGATTTGATTAACGTTGTCTTATAGCAGATATAAGGTACACTAGAGATAGTTAACTTAACGATAGAAAGTTGCTATCCCCTTATGCAATGTGGTGGGGACCGATTTTGAAGGATTCTGGTGTCAATCCACAGGCGATGCGTGCCACTAAGAGCGCGAAATTTAAATTAATATCCCACTGTTTTCCTTTTATATAATTATTGTTTGAAAATTGAATGCCTTATTATTGCAAGTATACATTCTATGCAAAATCATAATAAAAAATTATCACAGTAATATTGCCACGAATCGACCTTCAAGAGTGGGGATAGCGCTAAGAATATATAATTGTTGTAATGATAGTTAATGGGACTCTCTGTTAATAAGGAGTTTAAGTATATTGGTCCTTGTTTGATTCTTGCTGCCCGGCGCCTCCACCAAATGTTACATTGGGGCTTGACGGGGTAACTCAGAGGTATTTACATATAGTATAATAATTACACCTACCTTGGGTTGCAGGGGCAGGAATCAACCAAAGACCAATACACTTAAGCGCATTATTAACAGAGACTCCAAAAGGGATACATCATGGAGTATCCTTTCGGAGAGCCTCCTTGCGGAGTGTCTCCTTTACAGAAAGTCCCCTTATCTATCATTACAACAATTATATATCTTAGCGCTATCCCCACTCTTGAAGACCGATTCGTGGCAATACAATCAATTCTCAAGCAATAACATCAATTTGTAAACGTATGAAGGTATTATTGGAAATAAACAAATATTTCGCAGAGAAAAAGCATTGTATTTTGTTTATAATTTTATAAAAGAGGTGCATTAACAATAAATGTTTATAGCATGAAAAATATTTATGAAGCACTATTACCTGCCAGCTTCTAGTGAGAATCAAAATAATTTTGCAAAAGTGGATACTACGCCATAAATTAAGCATTTATTAACAAGCACTTTACAAATAAAATCTCAGATCGGATGAAAATAATAGACCAAAATGTATTATTTCCATGTATTACACAAACGCCTAAATAGCGTACAATACGAAAATATATTTTTTTGTGAAACTGCCATTTAAAATACGTAACTTTTATTTAATTTTCTAAACGTCAACATGACACTTCAGTTAACTGGAAATGACTAGAATAAAATAATCATTTCTGCTCTAGAATAAGTTTTTTTAAAAGAGCTGCTACTTATCAATGAAATTAAATAAATGTATTGAAATGGTTAAAAAATATAAGCGATTTTCAACCTAAAATAAATGATAATTGTGGTGGCATACTTGCGCCTAAATTATATGCAATCTTATTAACATAATTTTTGAAAATTCCTCTCCTTATCGGTTGTCGAATGTGAATGGCATTTCGATATGTCTACTCCTTAACATATTTAAAATACTCCCAGAAGAACATTATCTAATGTAACGCTAAAATACTGATTTAATCCATATACTGAATACTTAGGTAAATGATGTTACTATTCTTTAGAGCAGTTTTTGAAAACATCAAATGGTTCTACATTTTGAGGTTACAATTGCAGTAAATTTTTTATATGTGTGCTTTCCATGTAAATTTTAAATTGTTGCAGTTGATCTTATATTTTATATTTTATACCACTGATTTTTTTTCCATTCTGTTATATTCTGTTTACTCGGGTCATTTTCATTTTTAACAACGAGGAAAGAAAACCCTTTGAAGAAAGAAGAATAAGCGCCTTATGTTATTAATACCATTGCAACTAACTCTAATTAAAATTGGAAGATGAAGAATAATACGCTAAAGCAAGTACAACATAATTTGTACCCACTTGAGATTATTAGCTTCAAACGAAAACTGCGGTAATTCGTTTCCAACATAATATCGGCGTTTCAAGCAAAATAATATCTCTTTCGAGTTACAAGGCCTTGTCACGTCGTCATCAAACGGAATAAGCATTAAAGCCCGGTGCTCATCTAAGCGAATGAAAAATAAGTACGGCTAATTGAGAGCGCAGCCGTTTTTAATTAACTTCCACCTTTTATCTACCGCATATAAATTTGCCATTTAGTGAACAAGAACGCCGGAAAAATAACCCACTCCGTCCTCTTCATGTTGACACTCTCAACCCCTAATTACGTTCACGCTCTAATTGGAAATGTGACGAGCATCAAGCGCTGTTCGGCGACCGAACGGGGATAGCAGAAGAGGTACGCCACACTGTTAGAAATATCCAAACGACTACGTGTCGAATTGTATTAAATTTGAATTTACAATTGGATGCGGCAAGGAATTGGAAGTGCAAAGTGGGAATTTGAATTGAGCCATGGGGTTTTACCGCGCGAGCTCGTAGGCAAATGAATGAAAACATGCGAATAAAGTTTAGGAAAGGAATATACTTCAAGGTGGTTCGGATAGTTCGAAGATCAAAGAATATTCCTTTTATTTTCTTTTATTAAACTAGCATTTTACCTTAATCGAATGTTTGAAGTCTTAGACTTTTTTGACGGCCGAGTGTGACTTAAATTACTTATTAATAGCCACATGGAAATAAAATAGAAATTAGGAAATGAAAAACTGTCTTTTTTTGAGACCAATAAAACGGAAAATTTCAAACTTAGTAAACGAGAATCCTCAATTTGCACAGAACAATTCATTCAGTTTTAAAGAAAAACATGATGTGCCTATATCACGTTAATCTTGGACGCCATCTCCAAAGCCAGTCCATTGGCTTCAAGTGATGGTAGTACATCCTATCACAACCTATGGAGCAATAGCTTGGTGGCAAAATGTCGTAACAAGCCAAAAGCACAGCAAAACTTATGTTCGTTCAAAGGATCGCAAGTATGGCAATCACAGCAGCATTGTCTATCTCCCAGTCATTGACACTAGAAGCTCTTCTGATCCAACCACCCTTTCGTATTATTGTGGAAAGGAATGCCAAACTAACAGCATTTCGCCTATTGCACATATCGAATCAATCACCACATATTCGTGTCTGTGTGGCCAACAAGCTGCGGCAATCTGTTGTGTTGAACAGCATACTATGAACATGATGTATACTCGGCCATTATCCCAGGCGTACTTCACTACTTCCTTTCCAAATAGAGAGGAACTGAGATGCAACGAGAAATCGCTGACACGGGCAAACACCTGTTGGTTTAGAGACGGTTTGAACATCAAGTAGGCACAGGAATATTTTTATTGTAATCCAAGAGTGAGGAGACACCTAGGACAACGAACACCGATCTCTCAAGCTAAAGTCTATGCTATTGAGATGCGTGGTAGAAAGGTTTTGGATAGAAACTACATACACAAATCAGTAAAAAAATTCAGTTTTCTGATGGCACGGAATGATGACTGTATTTAGAAGACAAGAAGACAGTTGAGCATATTTTTTGCCACTGCTCTGCCGCTACAAGACTGAAGTATGTAACTTTTGGGAAGATTGATCCTTTCTCTAGAAAACCTGAAAACAGTTTTATTCAGCAAAATGCTGACCTAACTAGATAACAGGCGAGAGCCCTAAATAGAGATATAGGGTCTATTGTAAAACTAATGGTCGCAATGGATATGACGATTAATCGACATGTTACCCCACTAATCACTAATTTCCTGAACAAGCAAATAAACAATCTGAGAAATACTGAGAATAAGCGAAGGAGTCGTCATTGAGCTAATCCATATAGACCACATACCTGATAATTTTGAAAATTTCGACATAATTCCTGCGTTGCACAATCGAGTACTTTTCTCCAATTATAGTTAATATTACTAGAGTTTGACATCTTTGAGCTTTTAATTTATTTTTTCTATTTTGTTCGTTCATAAAAATGCAATTGTAACACGCTTTTGCGTATCGAAAAGTGCTTCATTGTGATACGCCTTTTTTCATTTCTATAGGTTGGCTGTATTGAATACATTATGACAGAAAGCAAAATTGACGTTTAATGCATGTAAATTGTAAATACTTTAATCAAAAATTCTATACAAATTTAGTTTACATTGTTATTGTTATGAAACGTGGAATTACTGTATACATTTACACTGACGGAACAAGTATCTTGAGCATGTATTGTTATGCCAGGCAAATTCTTCGTAACAAAGTTTTGCTGAGTTATGTTATTGGCTTTAATGGTAGACTCTTGTGATTGAGAATCATTCGATGATATAACTCTAGAATGACCAGATGTACTTGGCCCTGATAAGTTGTGCGCTACAGCCACTTTACTTTTCATAGATGTTTCGATGTAACCCTCAGCTACGCAGATGACTTCCATCCACCATGACGTTTTATAGTCAGCAAATCATTGCCTGCGTCTGCTAAGTGTGTAGCACTAGAACGTCTGAAGCAATGTCCAGTATAAAGCTCTGAATTGGGCAATTTTAGAAAATCAGCTATTAATTTAGGCATTTTGCCAATCGTATTAATTCCAATCGGGCACGATATTACAATAACCATTGCGATATGTAAGGAAAGAATCTGAATGATTAATATTTTTTGGTCGCAGGGCGACATATTTTTTAATTAAAGTAATCCATCTTTCATCCGTAATTGCAAAAACTCTTACGATATTATTTTTGTTTTAGGTACTGTCACCAAAATAATATCACTCTTAAATTCTAAATCATGTATGGACATATTTGTTAATTCATCTCGTCTACAGGCACCTGTGTAACCCATTATTAAAACGATCTAAAATAAATCCATTACATAAAAATTACATTTTGCAAATAATATCGTACCTTTATTACTAAATACAATGCGTCAGAACCTTCTTCTATAAATTTATTAATATCTTCAATGCATAAAATTTTAGATTTCTTAGCCTCGTATCCCTCAGAGAATCGTTTTAAATAGGCTTGTAATTTAATATATTTTGATATGTCTGTATTTTTATAAATGGAAAAGCAAGAACGAAGCATGGAATACATAGACCATAAGGTAGAAGATTCTTATTTTTACCTTGTAATTCAAAATATGCCAATAAATGTTTTCAGATATTGTGTTGACATTATCTGTACAGCCATAGTTCAAATTGATGGTAGCATTTTTCATATACTGCTTTTGATTTTTTCGGTAATAAATTTATGACGGCGTTATCCGCAATTTCACGCAGTTGTGGTGGCGTACAAGATAAATTTGTCTCAGTATCACTCATTTTTTACAGTTTACAGAGACTATATTATGAAATATATTGTTTAAACAATTTAAATAGGCGAATTTGAATTTTGAATTCGTCAAATGTCAATCGTATGTCAATGTGACCAACTTCATATAAAAATAAAACTCAACATTTTTAATGAGAATTTTTATTAAGTATTATTATCAATTTATAATGCAAAATAGAAAAAATAGTATAAAGGACTCGTTTCATAAGGCTTTTTCATGCCTTATGAAACTCGTACTTTAATATACTATTTTTGTCAACAAGTTTTACAATTAAGTAATTTTTGTAAAGTAATTTCCAATTACCAAATCTAATTTTGCGTAGAGAGATACCTAATGAGAAATATGTATATATTTCTTTACGATAAATTTACTGGTGTGTTTATAATTGAAAAAAAAAACACTACTTTTTACTGCAGATATGTAGATAAAAGAATGCAAAAAAAAGTTATATGTAAAAACCCAAATGGAAAAAAAAGCTGTCAATTGCACAGAGTTGAGATTCCAAATGCATATACACAAAATTTCCCACTATTCATAAGAGCGCAAAATCATTGATTTCCGTTTAAATGGCGCAATAATTGGTTGGCTTTCGCATTGGCGTGAAAATTTGACAGAAATTTGTAATTGGAAAAATAGAGGACGAAATAAAATATGTACCTGTTTGGAAAGTCAATCCCATTCAAATTATTTGCAATTTCAGTAAAATCAATAAGGCAAAACCGGTAAAATTCGTGGAATCCTATAATTTAGAGCACGTGTACATGCGGAACAGCGATGTATGTCCTACATATTTATTCTATACTGTCAATATGTACCAATATGTTTGTTTGTTTGGAGATTTATATGATACAAAAGCATAGAAAACAAATTTAATCCAATATCAGGTTCAATTATAATTTAGATGTCATACATGACGAAAGCACTTTTGTTTACATCTCACCACGAATTTATTTGTTTATTGAGTGTTGTGCGTGGGCTTCACCGGGCAGCAGATGGCAGTAATATTCCAAATAATAATGGAATGTTCATTAAACGTATAAAATTCTAGCAATCTGTTACCCGTACATTATTACGTGTGTTTCCGCGAATTTAATTTAATAACTTGCTTTTATAATTAATACGAGTATAGATATAAAGGAAATTCGGATTACGTTCGGTGGAATTTCAATTTAATTAAACCGGCCGACAGTCAGCCGAAATCGATTGTCGTATTTCATGTAATGCGGTTTCGTGTGTTGTGGAGATTGTATTTTATGTTAAGGGTGCGTAATGCTATACATATATAACTTCACTTACTCGATAGATGTGGTACTGGAAGGGATTTTTCGAAGCCTGCCTTCCCTAAGAGCAATACGTGTCCATAGTTCCTTTACCCTTTGATTTTGGTCGGACCGCGGTATTCTATCTGATAACCGCCAGCCTTTTCTAGGAGATCTTTCGTTGTCTCAGACAGGTGTATCTCCAGGCAGCACTGAAATGTTGTGTCCTAAATAAGGCGGTAAAATTATTATATAAAAAATGAACATAACAATGAATTTCCAGCCTCAACTCCAAGGTCATGTTAATTGTACCACAAAGACAGTTTCAGTTCCGGCAGATTTGTGTACTGTTATTTAATATAAAGATGCCATTTTTTCAACACTGTCTTTTAACGAAAAATAGCAAAAAAAAATTGGTGTGGGATAGTCACTAAATCACCAATTTTAAAATGTGTTCGATTCCTTCCTCTATTAGCGATGTAAACCGTATAAATCAGTGGCGGCCCATGACAATATTAAGTGGTGGGGCCAATCTCCGGCCAACTCTCAGAACAATTAATGACATATTATTAAAATATATATACAGCGTGCCCCACCGAACTGGGTCATTAGATTTTTTTGAACTTCTAGCAGGAACTTGATTTTGAAACTTGCAATGTAGACATGGCTTACTGTAGTCTATTTAAGGAAAATATGTTCATTAGCATTTATAGCACTTTCGGTATACAGGGTGTTGAATCAACTTTCTTATTTTAAATAGAATGGCACAATTTTTATCGGTACAATGATTGTATCGAGTCATTTGCAATTAGTTTACATGAGGGTTCCCTATCCCTGAACTCAACCGTTTTTGAGATGCAAATATCTCAAAATTTTGTTGATTTTTTGACGTTTGCACTGTTTCAAGTGAAATTAAATAGCTGATGAGGTATCAGATATTTAGTGATTCTACTAATGTCGATACGTAGGTAGAAAGTGTTATGACAATAATAACCAAATCACATACAGGGTGTTCGAAAATGCGCCTTCAATGTGGATACCTTTAAACCAACAACACTTTTTTATTTCAAATGGAACATGGTATTTTTTACTACAGCATTGAATGCAGCGTAAAATTCTATATCGATCGAGGGTTTGGTATACCTATTTTTGTTAGTTTTTGAGATATTAACATTTATTGCCTAAAATATTACTAATTTCCAAGTTTCGAGTAAATAATTTTTTTTTCCTAAAAACACTGTATATTATTTTTTAGAATGATGCAATATCTTTTTTTGCATTGTTTGGTTTCCATATCTGAGATATTTATCATTGGAAGTTTTCCAATTATTAGCAAACTTTATGTAATTGTAATTATAAAATATTAATAAACCATAATTATTATGCAACAACAAATTACATGTTAATATTTTTGCCTTCTTATTAAATACATCGAAAATAAGTCAAATTAAAAAAAAAACTAAGAAACTATTATTCTGAAAGAACATTTATATTGGACATTTTCGAAGACTTTTAATAGTTTGTTTCTGATTTATGTTATCTGTCTGTATCGCTTAACACCTAGTTTAATACAAAAAGTCAAGAGGCTGCATTGTTTTCGGAGACCCATGTCAGACGGCTCCCCTACAAAGAAAATACCTGGTCTAGTAAGTGAACAGTATTTGAAATATTATGGGTGTATATTTAGGATATCTGCTTTAATTCCCTTTGTATTTTATTTTTTTGAGGTTTTTATTCATTGCAAATAAGTGTAGGTATCTAATCATTGTTACATGCGTCTTGAATGTAGAATAAGTCTAAAATATTATTTGTATATGTAAATTTCAATGTTTTTCTTATTTCTTTCGATTTATAATATTTACTTGTTAAAAGAAATGTGTGAAGGAGTTGACAGCATTAGGACTTACTATAAAAGATATGACTTGTTAACGCTGCATAGGTTTATCACTGCGCAATTTGGTAAATTACCAACAATGGATATCACTTGTTTGTTAGCACATCTCATGGCCTACTATTATCTAATAATTAATGTACGTTCTCTATGACTAAAAGACATTACTATTAGTAAGAAACTAGTAAACGTTAGATATCTGAAACATAAATATTTAGATAGGTTAGGCAAATAATGTACAGTGTTTTGTAGGAAAAAACTCATTTTATTTGTTTGAAACTTGGAATTTAAGCATATTTTCAGCAATTTTTTGTAAGAAATGCTAATACTTCAAAAACTATTAAGAATAGGTACACCAAACCCTAATCAATTGATGTAGAATTTTGCCGCTACATTCAATTCTGTAGTAAAAAATACCATGTTCCATTTGAAAGGAAAAAGTTTTGTTAGCTTAAAGGTATCCACAATGGAGGTGTGTTTTTGAACACCCTGTATATGATTAAGTGATTATTGCTATAACACTACGTCCGCGTATTTACATTGACTTTCGTAGGATCACTAAATATCTGCTATCTCATGAAATATTTGATTTTATTTGAAAGAGTGCAAATGTCAAAAAAAATCAACGAAAATGAAAATATCTTAAAAACAGTCGAGTTAAAGATAGGGAACCTTCATATAAACTAGTTGCAAATCCATATACCATTCATTTAAAATGAGAAAGTTGATATCAACACCCTGTATACCGAAAGTGCTATAAAGTTGAAAATATTTTCCTTAAATAGGTCACAGTAGGCCATGTCTACATTGCAAGTTTCAAAATCAAATTTCTACTAGAAGTTTAAAAAAAATCTAATGTCCCAGGTCGGTGGAACGCCCTGTATAATATATAAATGAACTCATGCTATTATTTGATGTTGAATGTTTATTATTATTTTATTGCTTTTCTGATTTTGTTATAAACCATCATTTTCTACGTAAAAGCGCCTTTCTTTGAGAGATAAGAAAAACGGAAATTATTAAAAATATTGGGGGTAAGAAGTATTCCCTCCATTATCATTAGCTTCTTACGAACACAGATTACGCCAGCTTTTGGATCATGTAATCTGTTGCAAATTATGTTAAAACAGTTTTTTAATATCTGTTATAATTTGGGCGATTGCTTAGAAAAAAAATTGCGTAGTGCTTCTACCATGGCACTCTTTCAGTGTGTAGAGTTTCATGGAAATCCGAATTTGACAGTCGCTTGATACTGAAAGTGTTACAAAACATTACAAATATACAATGTAAAAAATATTTGAAATTTTATTGTAATCATTTTTTATTGTGTACAACTACCTTTTTTTAAAAAAAATATATATAATAATTTAGATCCACTCATTTCCTTTATAAATTTCTTGTTTCGGGATTAATTTATTTCCTTACTACATTTTAACAAGAAACAGTTCATTTACAAGACCTTTCTACGAAATAAGACAAGGGAAAGCAATCAATGTTTCCCTACAGAAAAAGCAATTACATTTACCACGAACGGTGAACGTTCTAATTCATTCCTCCCTTCAATAACGCCATTCTTACATCAAAACGAGTTTATTTTAAACGAGAGATCGTCGTTCATTACCTGTAGATTCCATCCTCGAGGCGGTGTTCACCGTATCCCCGAAAAGACAATAGCGCGGCATTGTCAGTCCCACGACTCCTGCACAGCAGGGGCCGCTATGGAGACCTATCCTGAGACGCAAACGGTTGCTGGCAGATGTCTGATGCGAAATTTTCCGCTCTGATGCAACAGATCCAACGCCATTGTCGCCACCTGTTGGGGGAAAAGATAAATTGATATATTTTATGAGTTTCATGGATTTAAAGGGATTTGCTCGGCGTGCATAATAATAGAATTACACTAATGTCTTTTATAAAAATTTATGTTTCAGGTCGGTTGATTTTAATTCTATTCAATCAAGTCAAATGCTATTAAAGCGTAACTTAGTGTACGGTAGTTTTATCGCTAATGCTTTATTGGTTTACAAGAAAAAAATCGTTTAGACAAACTACATACTGAGTATTATATACCCCATTTTTAACTGCTTTAGTCGGTAGTATTCTTATTGATGTCTAAATATTTTTGTCACGCCTAAATAAGCAATTATTCCAAATTCACTCAGATGCATTTGTAAAATCTTCAAAATCTACGAATTCATTTAAGGTGTGAACAATACATACATGCGGGTGTACGTCAAATATAACAAGAATAGATAATCACTCATGCATCTTTGTTACAGTAGAGAAACATGCAACAAGAAACTGCTATAACCGAACTTAGCAAGATACAGAGGCTTGTACATTTGAAAATAACAGGAGTAATGAGGACTACTCCTCTTGCGGCAATGGAGTGCCTGCATATCTCTATTCTTCACTTAGTGACAATGGCGAAGGCAAGAATGGGCAATTTCAGATTGCAAGAGCTACTAAAGCGGCAGATATGCAGGATTGGGACATAATAATATTGTCCATCATGTGGAAGATAACATTTCAAAGAAGAAGACTGAAGAACTATTGAGCTTAGCAAGTACCATCTTCGCACTGTAACAGGTCTTCTTCCAGGCCATATGATTTATTGAACCATATGCAGCAAAACTGTGTTTGAATTCTTGTGAAATGCATATTGTTTTTGATGTATTAAATTGTATTTTGTCAAATATTCAGATATTCTCATTTGAAGATATTTTTCTTAGTAATGTTAATAGGGAGATGGGCCTGTAACTTTGCGATCTATTATTTTTCAAACTGGAAATTATGATCGCTTTTTTTATGTAATCTGGATATTTTCCTGTTTTTAGAGCAATTTTGCCCATTTTTTCTCAAATGGTTGCCAAAATCTCTTTATTTGTGATCTCATACAAACCAAGTGCTTTGTAACATTTTAATCTATATAAAAATGGTAAAAATTACGTCACCACATGTTATTCCAAATGACCCTCAAGTGAAAAATAATGGAAGCAAGATTTAATTGTTGAATGTCAGACTATGAAGCCTACGCAATATACATTTGGTAGTAAATTATCCTAAAGCCGAATCTGAAGCGATCATTTAAATAATACATTTTGAAAGAAAATCCAATCTCAAAACTATAAAAATGGATGAGCAAAATATAGATTGGAGAACGAAGACACCTAGGCCTTACCCTACACTTTAAATGTCAGACTATGAAACCTGCGCAATATACATTTGGTAGTAAATGATCCTAAAGCCGAATCTGAAGCAAGCATTTAAATAATACATTTTGAAAGAAATCCAATCTCAAAACCATAAAAATGGATGAGCAAAATATAGATTGGAGCACAAAGACACCTAGGCCTTACCCTAGACAATAAACTTCTATGGAACAAACATGAATTGAATGAATAGTTGCAAATGTAGCTTAACAATTGCAAATTTTCTTAATTGAAATTATGGAAAGCCACTTTTGATTACCCTCTTTTCTGTCATTAAGGTTTGAATTTTTCATTTTCATATATCACGATGTTCCTTCTTAATCATTCTTCTTATTACTATAATCCATTTAAAATGTTTGGTAAGTAATTTACCCTAAACCTAGGCGCATAGTAATTAATATCTCAACTTCATGTACCTGTTCAGCGTGATCGCACACCCTGACTGGTACACCGCCGACGACCATGTAAGCATCCCCGATAGTTTTCCACTTTGTACACATTGTAAGCGTTGATGGTGGCGTCGAAAAAGTGTAAAGGTCATTGAGCAGGTCGACCACCTGGAAGGGGGTCGAGTGAGCCGAAATTGTGGTGAATCCGACGATATCCGAAAGTAAATCGTCACTTCTTCGAACTCCTCGGGGTCGACTGGCATCCCCAGTTTGAGTTTCTCGCAACGGAGCTGAAAAGCAATCAAAGAAAATCCTAAATACACTTATCTAGACGAAGGGGATTTCTAAGTAGTACGAAAACTAGGGCATTTAACAAACGTTTCCCTTATAGGGAAGTATATTTGAAGTAGAAAATATGAATACAGAAAAGTTATGTTCGTTAACAATCAAAGGTGCTTCAAGTTTATAAGCAACCTTCGTCATAGCTATATCATACTTGACGTCAAATTTAAACCAACTATTTTTGTGAAAAGATGTTTCCCAATATATAGGAATTTTTATAATATTTCATGGAAAAAGTGCCTGTTCTGCCCGAGATTGGCTTTTTGGTAAATGTATTTACAATGATACAT